>OZ024906.1:71151709-71347573 GCA_964017125.1 Flabesymbios commensalis | reverse complement strand
AATAACTCCTTATTCAGAAAAGTAAGCAGTTACTGCTGTTTGCTGATATAGACGCAGCGAATCAGCTGGGCAATAACATGATGCTGAATGTATAAATATAATTGAAAACAGGATTAATCATGTTAATATCCGCGTGTACACATGATACACTACAGGAAATCATCTTTCAATGAATTTATTATTAACAACTTCTGTAACGTCCAACAATACACAGTGTTTTTCTCAACATGCTCTTGAAAGTGAAGTGACTCTGGTAAGTACATGTATGTTACGGTATCAATATAATTACTATTAATCAGTCTACCCCTGTTAACATGGTTAACCTTGAACATGTTTAAATCTTGGAGACCAAAAAATATCTGCATATGGGAGACTGTTCAAGTATTGACGATGAAAATCCATAGACCATACTCACTGTCACATAGATCTAGGAATACAGTAGTGACCTGGAGAACCTGGAATTCGAAGAAAATCAGGAAAGTCAGGAAAGAATCAGGGAATTTCAACATTTTTAATCTTAACAGTTTCTGTGCAGACTCTTAAAGGGACCCCTTGGGATGAGACATTTTCAATGTTGTCACTTTTGAAAATTTAATTTATATGAAGCTATATAGCCTACTGATCTTAACTGAAAATACAAAAAAGTCAAAAAACAATTTTAAAGCACCGAAAAAGAGTGAAATAGTTGTATTTCCAGGTCGTATATTGCCATGTAAACAAAACAAGTCAGCAATATTCAGCACTTTACATCACATATTCCCACGTATCAGACGGTAAGATCAGAGCAGTCGCCGCTAATTGGTCTCTGATAGTCAGGACACGGGAGGACACACCTGCAGCACTGATTGTCTACCCAACGCTGGGCCGATGCCATCAGCATGTGGCCCAATGCTGTGAAAACATTCAATCGTCCTTCAGGTATACAAATCGTTTGTTTGGGTTCCTTCTGGTTTCATAGAAATGTTGATTAAAAATATTTGTAAAAATCTAAAAACTCTGAAAAAAATAAAATCTTGATCTGGGTGATACACTACTTCATTACAAGACTAAAAACGAAAATTGATGTCATCCCAAGGGGCTGCTTTAATATGTTAATCCGCAAATATTATCAGTTTTGCACTGATCTTTATATTTGTTTTGAATGTTTTTTTTTCGTTCTTGAAATGTGTGAGCACACAGAGAAAAGTAGTGAAATGTGTTTCCACTTATGTGGGAACCCTGCAGAAAGACCCCTGCAGAAAGACCCCTCCAATGAAGCATATCTAACCCGGTGTGACAGGCGGTAGCGTTTAAAACTATATACTAGTGTTAAACGCTACCGCCTGTCACGTCGGACATAGTAAATTTGTCCTCCGCTCTTGGTATTCAGGTTACAAAGAAAGATCATGAATGTTTCTTCGCCGTCCATTCAGAAATATTTATTACTGTGGGGAGCCTCCATGTCTGAGAGATAGCGTGCTGGGCCTCAGAACGCCAGGTTTTAAATTTCGAATCTTGTGTTTAGCATGTTTATGTTGCATCAATTATCGTCTTATTATTTATCTATAATATCTCACCATTCTCATGAGCATAATGAAATTCTCCTCGCCCAGTTTAGCCGGTATGTGCACAAAAGTGTCCCGAAGTGCCACTCTTTCTTTCTTAAACATGTCTAACCGGTTTTTAACATGTTTAACCGTTTTTTGGTGCTGTACCTATATATGTTCTGTGTTATTTTTGCTTCAGGCCAATTTATCATGCATTTTTTTGGTTGGTTTTATAAAGAGCTTTCCCACTGCACACGACGTTGCTGCGACGTTGAATCAACGTCAATGACGTTGATTCAACGTCACAACAACGTCGTGTACCTAGTGGATTAGTTATCTGTTTTCAGGCAGACAATGTATACATGATGTATAAGGTATTTTTTTGCCTGAACACGATGCATTGCCCCATAAATGCCTGTTCAATGATGGCCCACAGTGTGCGACGCCGGCCCAACATTGAACCAACATTGGGTCAACGTCTGTGTTTGTTGGTTGTGTGGTGTTGGTATTGTATTATATAAGTTATGTCTTTGCAAGTGTGTGTGTGTATGTACATTATAATTATAATCCAGCGGACACAAGACGTTGAATCAAAGTTAGTTTAACGTTGGTCCACCGTGTACGGCGTTGGACCAACGTTAAACCAACAATGATTCGACGTCTTGTGTCTGCTTGGAGTAGGATATGGCTGAGTGTACCTGTAGAAACATGTCTCCCCTACACTGTATATACATACTTATACATTACCAGGAAGAAACGCGGCATTTTGAACCAATGCTGGCTTGTTGTTGGTCAAGCGTCGTAGGCGTTGGGCCAACTTTAACATGTTCAAAGTTTCTTGCTTATCATGCGTCGGTGTGTAGGTCTATTTAAAACCAAAGATTCAAACGGTTGTGGATTTAATAGCCGGAGTGAGCGATGTCGGGCCAGCTTTGCAGCAATGTCCCCCCATCACGGACTGTGATCTAATGCTGTATCAATCATGTTAATGATGGGCCATCGTCTGCGACGCCGACCCATCATTAAACCAACACTGAACATTCTCTTGTTTACTGGGTTCCAGGTTGTTTGTGGCTTCACATCCAGCACGAGACGTTTATCTAATGCTGGTTTGATGTTGGACATCAAACCAGCATTGTATCAATTTCTCGTGTTTTCTGGGAACAAAATTATACACCTGAATTTTCTCCGTCTGTGCGCACCTGTCTGTGTATACATACATGTACGCACACATGTACACACGCTTTGCCCTTTAACCCTTTACCCGCCAAATTAGTCAATCTGAATTTTCACCCACTTGAAGTTGTGTCTCGCTGACGCGATCCACAACTTCAAGTGAGTGAAAATTATTCAGATTTGACAATATGGAGGTCAACTGTTTTCAAATATTGCTGATTAATGTCACATTTGACCTTTAACATGTTTAAAAGTTGGTACTTAATGTGCTAATAAAAAATGAAAACCCGACTATATGCGACACCGGCGGTAAAGGGGTAATGCTATGGTGCCTGCTATTTATTGTTATCATGGTTATTATCACCCAATTCTAGCGACCTTTGCTTGTTGAAAATGTCACAGTATTTTGTCTCGGCGCTTTCCTATTTTTAAAGAATGACTCAATCGTGACATATTAAATTATTGTACACCTGTGTTTATTGCCTAGATCACGTGTGGACGGCCACGCGTATATGATACATTTACACGCGGAGCATACAATAAAACAATCCATTTTTGTGTACGTAGAATTTCGTGATAAAATCACGTAAGACGGCCTGCCACAAAATCAATCCATTTATGATATTTCCACATTGAGACATGTTTTTTTCATCTTCGTAAACATGGTAACTTGTTTGTTTGCTCTGTTATTCTTATCCGCGTAAAAATCACGATTTACTCCTACAGTTGTAAATGCGACAGTGCGTGTGTACGCATGCTGTAGCTAAGGCAGCACAGACAAGCCGCTGACTCATGCTGGTCTAATGGCGGCCCACTGTCTGCGACGCTCGCCCGGCATTAGACCAGCACCGGGTCAATATCTGGTGTTAGGCAGCAACCAGTAGCGTACCTGCCTCCTCCCTCGCGTTACACCTTTCGGCAAAGCCAAAAGGCAGTATCTGCTCACTTGTAAAGTGAGCAGATACTGCTTTTTGGCTTTGCAGTATAGCTGTACACACGTTTCTTACCTGTCCGACCAACCGCAACATATACACACACACACACCTAGATATATTATACAGACATCATAACAACACTGCCTCCAGTCGTCCCATGCAATAAGATGCAGTGAAACCATTCAATCCATGCACGCTTCGCAGGATTGGCAAGGTGCCCGCTCGGATATATCGGACCGATCTTTTAACTAGATTACCACTTGAGGTTTTCGCTCGGATGTCTCGAACCGATTTGAAGTCCTGCACGCCTGCAGAGAGGATGGCCGATGCACGCGTGTCCAACGCGCTGAAGAGCGTGCACCTCTTTGACTTGGTGATGGATCTGTTGAGAAAGTTTACGCACAGTCATGCTTTCGTGCGACTGTGGATGACACTGGTATGTTCATCATGTTCAAAACCATTATATTGAAACGACACAGTGTCCAAACCAATGTTGATTTAATGTTGGCCCAGAGTCGGAGACGATGGGCCAACATTGAATCAACATTGGTTGAGGATCTCGTGTTTGCTAGGTAATATTGATTGCGTACAACTCATCACGTAACTTGACCATTAAAAATATATGAGCATGACGTGAATGTTCATGTAGATAAACTTAGTCATATTATTATATACACAGCAAACATTCGACGTTGACCCAACGTTGTTTCAATGCTGGCCTAAAATCGTAGACGTTGAACCAACGTTGAGCCAATATTATTGATAATTTATCAATATAATATTGACTCGATCAAATGGTTGAATAGAATACAGGGACATGATTATACACTGTAGATGGATTTCTTCTTTTTTCTATTTGCATGTTTGTCATGTTTATACCCTGACAACCTTGTATAAATTTGTGTCGCAACTATCGTTTTTGTAAAGCTCTACAAAAACACATTTCTACCATGTTTTACCATGTGTTTGACACTTTTTTTTTGTATTCGTCCGTAATCTGGTAACGCCCTGAAATGATACAGTTATAAGCATGCTGAAATATAACCAAACGATGTATTATTTGACATCTGTTTTTCTTGGTTTCCTTAACCCTTAGAACACTGACGTCGACTACAGTAGACATTCTGCGTTTTTATTGGCACCTATATAACCAGTTGTTAAAAATTAAATATGCTTCTAATCTTGAAACATGGTATATGTTGGGACTTAAATTTCACAAATAACACACATTTTCAGTCACTTGAAGTTGTGGATCGCGGTAGCGAGACACAACTTCAAGTGGATGAAAATTGAAATTTCGTTGCTCAGTGTTCTAAGGGTTAGCATGTTTAAGGATTGCCCACTTTCTTTGGTCTGTGTCTTACATTCCCGAAATTTTGGCAACGACTTCATCCCATACAACATGTATTGTACAAAACATGCGAAGTGTTTTTCTCATTTCATTACCATATATTCAGATATTTCGGACCGTCAAGTGACAGGTCTCAACTCTCCCAAACCTGAGTTTATCATTGTCATCTTCATCCACTACAAGCCGCAAATTGCTGTCACAATTCTCGACTTGTAGTGAATAAAGATGACTTAAAGTTGGTGGCAAATGAAAGAAAAATAGTGTTATTTTTAAAATAGTTTCATGCAAATTGTCGCTCTCAAACCACTAGTTGTAGGAAATTAAGTATTTTTTACGAGATGCAAGATGATGCTTTGATGCATCGTGGAGACTTAAAGGGTTAACCCTCACAACGCTGACAAATTTGTTATAAGCCATGGACATGATGGAGACCAGTAATGGGTTTTTTCAATTATTCGAAATCATCATAAATGTTTTATTTGGCTCTTTCGCTTCATTCAGGTCTACGGCTATTATAATTATTTTAATTCTTTTAGCGCGGGGCCCGTCTTTATGATGATCCCCGCGCTGAAAGGGTTCCAAAAGCAACATACTGTACTATGGTGCACATTTTAGGCTAAAGTACGGCGGCTTGAGACGACTGTTCGAAATACATGCATACCGTTTCCGCCCAACGCAATACGACTGTTCAATATTTTTTTGCTAGGATATTTGAATACTACGATATTTGATGGAAGCAACAAAATTAGCTCGGACAGTTTTGGAAAGTAATGCTCATGATCAGTGTTTGGTTCATGTCGGCTTTTTGGATCTTCGGTGAACCTGAAGTTAAGCTTTAACTTAAAAGGAGTAGTCTTCAGCGCTAATCACGATTAAAATTTTCAAGCCATTTTGAACAAGAGAATAATCAAATCAATCTAAATATTTTTTAATGGTATAATTACGACTCACTACTCTGAATCATGCTAAGTCTATGACCGGATCGATACGGTCAACTCACACCGTTTTTGTACGTTCTTAAACTGTTGAATGTAAGAATTCAAATCAATCAATATCTGCTTGACTGAGATCGAGGCCAGTGTTTCATCAGACTGTGTGGAGTTGTCATTTTTGTTGTATCAACACCCCCTCCCCACTCCACGCCGGTTTAGCGGCATATTTATTATCATGATTACGATGCTTGTTATTCAGTGGATTAATTGATTTTACCCCCACAAACATTTATTAAATATACCGGTAATACAATTTGCTAACTGTATTTCTTATTGCCGATTATAATATATATTCACAATCCTAAGACCATAATTTTCTAATGGAAACTTAACTAACTTACTAAATGTGGTGACAAACTGATACCATGCAGGTTTGCCCTTTGGACCTAATTAATCAATGCATTGAGAGTACCCATCAACATACTATTATGACCAGCAGTTTTAACTGTAGATTACTTTACTTCACAGAGAAAGAAGAGTAAGGATTATATTCTAACTGTACCAGTATCAGTGTGTATGTATATATGCATATACGTGTAATTATATTTATAACATGTACAATAATATGCCATGGTATAGGCCTATATATGTAGAGGAGACAATTTTATCATGTTTATTGAGTTGAATAAATAACCATGCCAGCGTGGAGATATTGTGGTAGGCGTCTTATTATCAACATGATCAACCTGTGCTTTCTATATTGTAAGTTATGCTTTGTCTTATCCGCCTATTACCAGATTACTACCATGGTATTGGTATTAAATTATTAATAAACCTATTAGTCATGTTAGTATTATGCAAATTTATATATAATAATAGGTAATCTTATGGCCGCAATTAATGCAGTCAGTTGCCCGAATTTGAAGTGCTGTTTCGGCATCGCTTTAACAGTGTTTAATGCTTACAAGTCGACTTCCGTGTTGATTGAGGTCGACATATTGTACATGTAGACATGGTAGATGCGTTGTACATGTTTATGTTCTAACACCAGTCCGGCTAAATTACACTACCTGACGTCAAAAAAACCCGTCCATCAACCTGTGCTTTCTATATTGTAAGTTATGCTTTGTCTTATCCGCCTATTACCAGATTACTACCATGGTATTGGTATTAAATTATTAATAAACCTATTAGTCATGCTAGTATTATGCAAATTTAAATATAATAATATGTAATCTTATGGCCGCAATTAGTGCAGTCAATTAGTCGCCTATTACCAGAGAACTACCATGGTATTGGTAATAAATTATTAATAAACCTATTAGTCATGTTAGTATTATGCAAATTTATATATAATAATATGTAATCTTATGGCCGCAATTAGTGCAGTCACTTGTCGAATTTGAAGTGATGTTTCGGCATCGCTTTATTGCTTACAAGTCCGACTTTCATGTTGATTGGGGTCGACATATTGTACATGTAGGTGCGTTGTACACGTGTATGTTCTAACACCAGTCCGACAATATTACACTACCTGACGTCAGAAAAACCCGTCCTGGCTTCAAAAACAAGCTCCGCCACAACTTTTGGATACAAGAAATCGATCCCGGTGGGCTAAAATATTCAAGCACTCTCGCCATTAAAACTTGTTTAAAATATGATGATGAATTGTTCAGAATAGTTCTGGGAACTTCACCCGGCCTTCATGTGTAAATACAGGACATATATTTCCCACGATCAATATAATACGTTTGAGTTTTTTCTAACACGCTGCTGACATTTTCAATATCTCCAGAAACTCATTACAGGTACGAGCTATTTCCAAAGTGTGTACCTATGTGTAGTTTGTTAGACAATAACCATGATGACAATGCCCGTTATCTTTATTTTAAGTGTAGCTGTACATATCACAAAACTTTCCATCTATCGTGTGTACATATACAGTACTTTCAAAATAAGCTGTTGATCGTGATAATGATAGTCCTTAAATCTGATTGACGTATATCATCTATAATTTCATGTATATCATCAGAAATATATTTCTCTCTTAACCCTTTCAGGCCTGAATTTACCATAGTCATCTTCATCCACTACAAGCCGGGAATTGCTGTCGCAATTCTCGACTTGTAGTGGATGAAGATGATTTGATATGGGTGAAAAAGTACAGAAAATTGCCATGTATTGGGAAACCAGTTTCATGGAAATTTTCATTCAAAAACCCCTAGTTGTAGGAAAATTAAGTCTGTTTTCAGGGATGTAAAATGATGCTTTAATGCATCGTGAGGACTTAAAGGGTTAAATGCATTTCTGATATCATGTATATGTAAACATGGTAAAGTGTATGTTCAATTCTGGTCAAGATCCATCTCACTGACCAGTCTGTCGATCCCACGCTGTAAAACATGTTCCCAGTAAGCCATGTAAACACTATACATTTAATCAACATTGGTTCTATGTCTCGTGCTTACAAGACAAGACAAGCCTTGTCCAGCGTGGGGTACTGTGTGATCATTGTGACTATAGATGCAACAGTCATATGTCGAGTACCACCACTCGCGTATTATATCATGTATATCAGCATGATATATTCTAGAACATGTAGAATAACAAACTGATTATTTTCCAGAGAAAAGGATAATCGTGCTTCGCTTGAGGTTGTTGAATAATACGCCTATTTTCTCTCTGATTATACCACGACTACGTGATTATCAAACTCACGCAGCATGGCTAATGATCATCTGTACACAAGTAACTAGATACGTTATCATGGTTATTGTCTGAGTAGTCGACAGTTCACCATTGAATGCAGTGATCACGTTGTTCTTTCTTAAACAGTTGTTACACAAGATCAATCGATTTATCTGCTCACCATGTTTACAGCTGCTACAGAATATACTTTAGCAGAACTCAAATTAGCCTTGTGCAAATGGTTTTGGAAATGTAATTTGTCTGCCGATCTGACGTTGACTCAACACTATCTCAGTGTTGGGCCAGGATTGAAACATCACTTGAGATCCGTTCGACAGGATTGTGTGGATCACATGGCGATCAACCTTATGACCATTGGTTATCCACCATGTCCACGAGGCAATACAGGATACAAAAATACAGAATATCTATCAAAATAGTACATTTTTTCCACAGTTTACCAAGATCCAGATTTTATCCAACCCGCTAGTTTCAAGCATGGGATGCTTAAGCATGTTAACTCTGGTTTAACATGTTTAATCCGTCCATTTGTAGCCTAAATAAGAATTTATTGGGAGTTTTTTCGATTTACGTCTTTTGGCAGTGACTCATTTTTTTGAGTTTGTTTCTCTGTCGTTTTCTCTACTCATAACATGGTATATGACCGTCACCGTGATTATTGTGAGAAGTTTGAAACCACAACCTTATACAGTTATCGGGTTATAATACAGATTAACCCTTGTCTTGCTAGACCCGGATATATACGGTTTTAAGCATATTTTAAGCCAAATAATATGTCACTGAAATGGATAATATAGTTTGTGGTAGATGCTCAGTAAGTCAAATAAGGTAATTTAGAAGATGTATATTTGAAAAAAATAAAAAATATTTTTTGTCATTTGGAGCTGGAAATTGCGTTAGCAATTCCAGCTCCAAATGACGAAAAATACAATTGGAACAATTCATCAGGACAAGGGTTAATGTTCTTTTTTGATATGGGTACCAAGTCTCGCCTATTCTTCCAACGGACAACGATTGTGCGACAGAAAACACATAATTTTGCGACCTTGTGCCGAGTGATAATCCCAGGGACCAAATATCACAAAGTCTCACCCGCGAACAAAGAAAATGTTGTTATGGATATGTTTTTCAATGCGCTTCTGCTTGGCCATGGTCATGATAATATTCCACACACCAACAGCACATTTTGAGCGCATAGCAAATAGTCAATAGCAAATCTAGCTGACTATCCACATGATCCATCGATCCCTGGCTGGATTACCCCTTTCAGCGCGCAGACCGTCTTTATGCGTCAGAATCTGACGTCTGTAGACGTCAGATTCTGACGTATATAGACGGTCCCCGCACTGAAAGCATTAGGATATTTCTAATGGCCGTAGACCCATACCTTAGGTATTCAAATGAAGCGGAAAGAGCTGACCAAGACATTTATGACGATTTCAAATTGAAAAAAACCCATGCGACAATACTTCGGCGTGGTAAGGGTTTATATCACGCTGATCACGCGTGATATTTGAACTCCCTATTCACAGGGATCATGGCACGTTCCCAGCCAACGCTGATCCTATCATTCTAATGTTGCTGGTTTGATGTCGGTCCACCGTCTGCGACGCCGCCCAACATAAATTCAGCATTTGGTCTGCTAAACCTAGCTTGGTGTGATTTTTTAAGACCCCTGGTGTTGAATATTTCCAAATGCCACGAAAAATCCCAGTGGGTGACTGTGATACCCACTGTGGTTGTGGCCCACACATGGTATTATACTGTGAATAATCCCTTTCTGCGGAATTCATATTGACCATGAGCAGATGAGTATAGTTCATTGGTGGAAATAATAACCTACCAATCAGAAGCATCAAAACAAGGTCAAACTAACATAAGGAGAATTTCGGTGCAATAAGTCCTGATGTTACAGCATCATAATCATAGTTATCAGGTTATTGTGCAAGTGCATGTTTTGTTTGATTATATGAAAAAATCATATTTTTTCGGTGTATTATTTTGAAGAAGTGTTTGGTGTTGAAACATGTTCATGCAAATTGAACTGGCAGATCTACTTTGCTTGTTTAGCATGTTTAGAATCCTAGTCCTTTAATAATATATGCGGGATTAGTAAGCAGGATAAGATTATAATAAATCGTATTTGCATGGTCTGATTTGCACCGTTGTATTGTCATTTGAAGACCAACTGCAGTAAACATGGTAAATATGATACATGCTTACTTGAAAAGTGAACAGTTACTATTGTTTGCGTTCGGAGGGTAGTATACCCCCCCCCCCCCCGTATTCGGGTGGTATTATAATTTATATTAAGAAATCCTACGCATATTTGTGAGACATTTATAACTATTGACCACTTAGGCACTACGAAGCCATGCAGTCGCAGTGCCGAGTGGTGTGATCTATATATTGTAGGCATGGTAGGATTGCTTACACCATGTACACTAAAGATCTGGATAATAAGAGTTGTGTGTCAGTCAGATCTATAGCAGTATGATGTTACATGGTGCCGGCGAATAATAAGCACACCATGCGGATAGATCTACCACGTACCACTACTTTATATAGAACCTCTGTATCTGCTGCAAGATTCACGTCCTGAAATTGCTAACGCGAAATAAGTTTTTAAAATTAAATTACAACTGATGTCTACTGGTCTATAGTGTTATTGTATTGCCTTTTATATGGCTTGAAAATTGCTTGAAAACTGCTTGAAAACGTATATATATATCTATATATATAATATATGGTCCCAGCCAGACAAAATAGTAAAAAAATAGAAAAAAAGATAAAATGAGAACTCATACTTCTGGTGACCAACTCGGTTACTCCACTTATATAGTTTGACTACTGTCCAGCCTACCATGGGAAGTCCTCTGTATCCGCCCCTGGATGCCTCCACGGCTGAACTAGTCAAGAAGTGCAGAGTACAGGCACCTGGCAGCCGTCGTCGTACTTCTGTGGATGTACTTCTGGCACCTCTTTACATCCCACCTCCGCTGTGTAATGTCCGGAGGCGTCATTCCCTGGAGCACGTGGATCCCGGCCAGCTTCAGCGCCTGCTCCTGCAGCACGGGGGTCGTGGGCGACAGAGGACAGGGCGTCGCTCATCTGTGGATCTATTGGGCAAGCCGCGCAAACTCTCTTTTGAGGACGGCGTTCCAGAATGTGTCGCCGGTCACCACCAGGCCAGGCGACCACCGATGCCTCCCGTCGCAGAAGAGGGTCACTCTCCGAGGCAGCCCGTGTCGGTGCTCAGGGGTGTGAGAGGGCTGATTGAGATCTCTCTGATCCTGCTGTATCGTGTGGTGATGTGGATGGTGAAGAGGGCAGACATGCCTCGTGTCATCGTCACCCTGTTTTACTGTGTGTTACTGCGGCCCGTGGTGAGTCAAATTTAACCACTGGTTTCTTTAACCATCGGTCCCGATTATATTCGTTTTTTCATTTCTTTATTGGCACAATAAATACCAGCTTTTGAACATGGTAAAGATAAAACGTGACATCAATCAGCAAGATTTGAAAATCGTCTACCTCCATTTTGTCAAATCTGAACGATTTTCACCCACTTGAAGTTGTGGATCGCGTCAGCGAGACACAACTTGAAGTGGATGACAATAAATTCCACTTGAGTAATTTGGCAGTTAAATGATTAACCCTTAGAACACCGATGTCGACTACAGTAGACATTCTGTCTTTTTATAAGCACCTGCATAACCAATATTGTTAAAAGTAAAATATGCCTTCAATCTTGAAACACAGATATTATGTTAGGACTTACATTTCACAAATCACATAGTACACATAAATTTTCATTCAACTGAAGTTTTAGTCACTTCAAGTGACTAAAAATTTAAATTTAATAGCTCATTGCTCCAGGGGTTAATTTGTAAATGTCTCCAAAATAAAAGGTATGCTAATTGTCTCACTTGACGACGTACTACACATTTTTAATGAGTTGTTTTGCGAGATTGAATCGAAAATTGTCCCAAAAGTGTGATGAGTTCGCATCCAGCCAGGATGCCACACATAATGTGACAGTAATCACGATGAATTATGGAGGTTTTCACCTTCCCGGTAGTGTTATTTTGTAATTATATACAAATACTGATTAATTTTTAATGGTTGAGACCCCCCCCCCCCCCACTCTAGGGTACTCTTAAATTTTTGTTTTGCGAAAATTGTTAGCATAATTGTAGGCGAATACGAATAAAGGACGGTCTACAAACTCTAAAATATAGTTGGCAACGGTCCTGACAGTGTACTTGAAACTTTCGGTGTGATTTATGTGTTAATTAGAAAATACAACAGGGTTTTCTATGGCACCAGAAAGTCTGGCGTAGTTGATGCCCGTGTATTATAATCATGTACACAGGGCAGGGTGCTAACGAGATTTCACCCACTTGGGTTGTTTTACCCCTTTAGTGAAGTGTACAGACCGCTGATGTCGACTATAGTGTTATTTAACCCTTTAACAACCGGTGCCGCATATATTCGTGTTTTCGTTTTTTATTAGCACATTAGGTAGCCTACCACATTTTTAATATGTTAAAGATAAAATGTGACATCAATCAGCAAGATTTGAAAAGAGTTGATCGCCATTTTGTCAAATCGGAATAATTTTCACTCACTTGAAGTTGTGGATCGCGTCAGCGAGCCACAACTTCAAGTGGGTGAAAATTAAAATTGAATAATTTGGCGGTTAAAGGGTTAAGTGTGATTTTCAGCACTACTTGTATAACCAGTTTCTCGAAGTGGAAAATGTCTTAACCTGTTAACCGCCGGTCCCGATAATATTCGATTTTTTATCAGCCCATTAAATACCAGCTTTTGAACATGTCAAAGATAAAAAGTGCCATCAATCAGCAAGATTTCAAAATCATGGACTGCCATTTTGTCAAATTTGAATAATTTGCACCCCCTTGAAGTTGTGGATCACCTCAGCGATACACAACTTCAAGTCGGTGAAAATTCCAATTGAAAAACTAGGCGGTTAAGGGGTTAACCCTTAAACTTTTAAAGCGCTATCAATTAATTATATTTCCGCCCACTTGAAGTTGTGTCTCGCTACCGCGATCCACAACTTCAAGGGGGGGGGGGGGGGGATTACTCTCATTTTGTTAATTTGAGATGAACATTTGCAAATCATGATTTTTACTATCTCTTGAGGGATTTACTGTGCAACACATACAACAGGTACAATTAGCTTTCAATTGGATAATAACAATTATCAGCTCACTGAAATATTTGAACAAAACAAAAATAATATTTTCTCACAAATTGTCCTGCTATACATTATTCCAAACGTGACATCAAACGTGACATAAATCTGACATGCATAGTTGTCCCGATGTACATATATGAATACTAATTATGTAAACATGGTAAAGCGAGATGACAGTTACTCTATTAATACCTAACCATGATTATCATGATTATGTGATTATTTTATCACTATCTCATTCTCCGCAAACGCAAGACATCAATGCCGGGTCGATGCCTCCATGCCGGGTCAATGTTGGTCAACCGTCTGCAACGCTGGCCCAACATTTACCCAACAATGGTTCACTGTTTGCTGAGATTATACTGTGAATACTTGGTGATGTATGACTCATCCCATCAAACACGAAGCGTTCACCCAATGTTGGTTTAATGTGTAGACGCTGGCCCAACATTAAATCAGCATTGGGTCGACTTTTAGCATGTTTAGTGCTAGCTTGCATATTATTGATCTTTTCACTGAACGATGATGTACCGTGCTTTTCACCTTGTTATTTTTCTGATCTCCACTGTCTGTTCAGATGTTTAGGTTGTTATACCATTTCCCGCTGTATGATAACAGCTGACACCGACAGGGACTCTATCCCAGCAGACACAAGACGTTGAATCAATGTTAGTTTAACGTTGGTCCACCGTCTACGACGTAAGACCAACGTTAAACCAACGTCTTGTGTCTGTTGGGATTCTAGTATCAACCCTTATAGTGCCATGACGACTTAATTAACCCTTTGAAGCCTGAATTTACCATTGTCATCTTCATCCACTACATGCCGCGGATATCTGGCGCAATTCTCGACTTGTAGTGGATGAAGATGACTTGAAGTGGCTGACAAATGAAAAAATATATACTGTTATTTTTAAAACAGTTCGATGAAAATTTTCGTTCTAAAACAGCTATGAATCAATAGGCTAATATACGGTATTTTTTATTGCTATATTCTAATATTCTTCATCATTCAGTGTATGGGTTTTGTTTTACAGGAGAAGCTGTTTCTGACTGATGACACGTTGCGCCAGCAGCTGGACCACCTGGATAATGAGACCGCAGACAGCGTCCAGAGCAAAGACTGTGAGCAACCCGACCTCCAAGTGACCAGCATGGACAGCGACCACGTCGTCATACAGATCAAGGTACGGTAGATAGATTTTGAGCGTTTTTACCCAGCAAACACAAAATATTTGTATAACATTTTTACAATGCTGGACCAACGTCGAAGACGTTGCGCCGACGTTGTGTAAATGTTATACAAATGTTTTGTGTTTGCTGGGTAGCCATGTCATTTGATCTTTAAATTATTCAATTTGAAGATAAATGGTGATGGACACCAAACCACGTGGTCATACAGATCAAGGTACGGTGTATAGATTTTGAGCGTTTTTATACACGGCAAACACAAAAAAATTGTACAGTGTTGTATAACAGTTTTACAATGTTGGACCAACGTCGAAGTCGTTGGGCCGACAGCTAAATGGTAAATAAATTTGGTAAATTGCCATATCATTGGATTCCGATTGGATAATTGCTGATAGATTTTACCAACTTAAATTTGTGGAACATGAAATTGGGTTAAAATGTAAATTTTATAATTTAGTGCGTTATCATGTTTAAGGGATTTTATGGTTTATATGGCATTGCAAAAAGCATGATAAGTGAACTCTTGGACCAATGACTTGTTGGTAATATTTTATCCTGTTTATATGTGTGTCTATTCATTATTTTGTATATGTTCGCAGGAAAAGATGCCTACAGAGGAAAGGGAAGATGACTTTGCTGAAGAGGCTGAAGATCTGGAGAAGATTGAGGTGGTTCACCGACACCAGACTAAGTTACAGGGCATCCTGAAGCAGCGTAGCCGTACAATGTCTGAATCCAGTGACGACATTTTTGGTACTGGCGGGCTGGAGCGGCAGACCAGCTCAGCCAGCGTGAACGGCAGCGAGAGCGCCATAAGCGAATCCGACGAGAACGGAGACTGGGCCAGCAACAGCGGTAACTCCGGGTCGGGATCCGGCCGCAAAAAAACAGTGTCGTTTAGCGAGCATGACGACAAGATCACGTATAAGACCGGGCTCAGCGTCACCAGTATGACCACCACGCTGAAGAGCAAGAGGAGGAGGGCCCGCAAGAAGGAAGCTCATATCAGCAACGTGGAGGAGAGGAAGGCGAGGAGGAGAAGGACCAGTAGTGGATCCGAGCACAGCTCTGACGACCTGGACGGCGTCCTCTCTTCGCCTGATATCATCACCTCACCCGATGTCAAGTGTCTGCTCAGCCAGAGCGCAGGAGACGCTGCCACTGCCAGCCTTAATAAACAGGCGAGGAAAGCGGCGAAAAAGAGGGCTAACAGAATGGTGGAGTCGGCTGCAAAAGCGAAGCATTCTGAAAGGACTAGTACCGGTAGTGACAACAGTACAGATGATGTTCAAGTCGATGATGAGAAAAACACTGCCCATAGTGAGGAGGAACTAGCAGAAACTCCAGAAGCCGCAACTAGTCCGCAGGAGTGTAATTTTCAGTCACTTGAAGTTGTGGATCGCGGTAGCGAGACACAACTTCAAGTGAGTGAAAATACTGCCGAGATAGAAGAGGTGAAGACGAAAAACGTCTCCCCTGATTCAGAAGTCCCCAGTAAAAGCGTAGCTTGTGATAAGACCCGTGTGGTCGCCGAGGCTGATGACAGCGATGATGACGACGACGATGTCCTCGTGGAGCCTCAACTGAACGGCCACGCCGAGAGTAAGTCGGAAGTGAAGGCCAAGGAAGTACGTCACAAGGACGAGTTTACCCCAGATACAATGCTCAGCTGGAAGGACGCGCCTCCGAGCTCGGACGAACATCAAACCAAGTGCGCATTCGAGTTCACAAACCAAGTGATGTTTGACCTAGATGTCGATTAGCGGCGCGGCATTGACCGCATTATCTGTACAAGCTCTTGGCATTATCTGTACAAGCTCTCAGGGCATACATAACATTCTGTCCAGAGATTTGAAATGGATCTTATATGCTCAGCAGATTTACTTACAGCAAACGCAACAAAACTGTATAACATTAATACAATGACGGACCAACGTCGAAGACGTTGGGTCTGCATTGTATAAATGTTATTTATGTTTTGTGTTTACTGGACTGTACGTACTTGAAAAAGCTTTCTATTTGGTGCGCTTTGAAACACTGGTTTTGCTTTATGTGATAACATTATTATTATCCGTTAGATAAACACGGGAGACATAACGGGAATGATCTGGGGCAGATACAGGCTGCAACCAATGTCAGGCCTACATCAATAATAGTATTATTCAGGGGAAAAAATCATTTTCATTTTTCTTGCGTTTAACGTAATTACACTCATTTGAAAGTCGATTATTACAATAAAATATCGTCAGGCTCAAATACAATACATGCGAGATCTCAGGTGGGGAATGTTTCTTTACGTGTGAATTTAAACAGTGGAACTTTGTAATATGCGTAATATGATGCGGTCTTATTTTTTTAAACTGACCAACCGCTACATACTGTATACATAATCACTGTAAATACGTGTGTGAGAGAGTAGAATTATGCCGGCAAAGCCAAAAGCCAGTATCTCCTCATTCACACAAGTAACCAGATACTGCTTTTTGGCTTTACATAGCAGAATTGCGGGTTATATGTCGGGCGTGGGTGGTTTGTGATTTTGTTGTTTCTCCTTGTAGGGTGATCTAGATTTCTAAGATGCATCGGTTGTATTTTACTGCTTTTTGCTAATGTGCAACCGATTATTACAGAACTTTATTCGATTTCTGTCTGGCACTATCGCTTAATTATATAGCAAAGACAACTAAGTAAAACTTCAATCACTTATTCATCTTTGTGATATTAACCTTAAGTAACAATCAAATACTTTTTGTTCGAGATTAATTTGTATATGAGGATTAAATTTGCTAAATTTGCTTTTCCTTTGATTGAAATTGCAAAATATGTAAGTATTTTTTATCCACCTTAACTTGAACATCGCGGAAACGAGACACAACTTCATGTGGTTAAAAAATTCAAATGCTATGAGAGCTCAAAACGGAATTTTTGATGTATTATACATTTCTGTGTCGACTACATTTTATTCAATATATGTGGCTTATATAACTGACTGGGTAGTTTAGCCATTTGATTGCTGAGCAAGACTAGAATAGTTTTTAATCTGTTTCATTAACAGATTAAATCACTGTTATTAAGAATAAAATGTGTGTTTCAACATCAACATTTGCAACGTTTGGTCTTAAATTTGACTAATGCGAGTAATTTGCAGCCATTTAAAGTTGTGCCTAGCAGAACTGCTGAAGCGAGACACAACTTCACTTTGTGAAAATTTATATAAGAAAACTCAGTGGGTAAAGAGTTAAGGAGTTAAATCTATATACACTAGTATAACCATTAAAGCGCTGAATTTGTTTATAAAAACCTTGGAGACCATAGGGTTTATTTCAATTTGATATCATCATCAATGTCTTATTCAGCCCTTTCCGATTCATTTGAATACCTATGTTATGGGTCTACAGCCATTAGAAATATTTTTCTCTTACAGTGCAGGGATCGACTTTAGTCGTCAGAATCTGACGACTAAAGTCGATCCCCGCGCTGTAAGGGATAAAGTCCATCAGATTGTCGTAAAAAATACTCGTACTTGCATAAGTAGAAGCCAAACCATATCTAAGCAATGTAAAATCTGATTTAGACATCAATGTAAAATTGTTCGGTGTTGTTGACTTTTCACGTAGTTTATGCTCTGATTAATGCATTCTTCTTCAACTGTTTGGTCTCTGTGACGTTGTTTAGGAGGTAATAATTTTCTTACATTAGAAAATATTTTAACCTTAACATATCCACTTGTATGAATTTGATTGATTTGCTTTGTACATTCTATGACTTGAAGATACATCGTCCCTTTGGATATGAAAGAGTGTATCTGTCACTTTACAAAGTGGCAGATACACCCTTTCATATCCAATAATGAAATTTGATCCTAAATATTTTTCTATTAATGATTTGGGAAGAATGAGCCCGTGTAAGTACATCAAATTGTACAGTCACTAGCTTTAAATCAAAGTATTTCAGACAAGTCATATTATTGTACAGAATTAAGTTAACACAATGAAATCTTCACATTATTCATGATATTTAACAGGTGACCTTGCTCACACAAAATTATACATTGTCGTTTGATAATTTTTTACCAAAGTTCTGCTTTGCGTGACATTGTTATGCAGCTTGTGTTCAATTCAATGTATTTGCAAGTTTTTGATATATTTTTCTATCTATGATTGTCTGTCAAACCGGAATATCACATTTCATGTAAAACTTCCCAATGAAAAATGATGAGAGTATATCTCTGGCATCGAGCTACAAACATGATAAGCTGATAATTCTGCTCTGAAATATCACAGTGGTCCAGTAAACACAAAACATTTGTATAACATTTATGCACTGTTGGACCCGACGTGGAAGACGTTCGGCCGATGTTGTATAATTGTCATACAAATGTTTTGTGTTCACTTGGGGCAGACGTCGTGCTTTTCACATTGAAAAATATAGATGGGCATACTATATAACCAGATACTAGTTTGGAAACTCTCTTTATCAATGATATATTTATCCTGGGGGCCAATGAGGCAGAATGTTGCTGTTTATAATCGCCTGTTTTTATTCATCTGATGTTGAGTTTGTGTTGATATTGATTTATTTGTTACCTTTATAGTTGATAAAAACACAATGGGCTTGATAATTACTCAAACTGCTTACACGCCTGACGACCAACGTTCGTTTATGACCGGGTAAGCAGTGCGGTTGCAGGTCCATCGTCAGAACAACGTTGGACCGTTGTGACATGTTAAGTGGGTTAGCTACAAGGTTGCTTTAGAATAATAATTTATGTTTCTGATATATTTTGTTACCGGTGATGATACCTTATTGATTGTCCACAGAAAAAGAGCCATTCACCAAAAGGGCATCGCATTAAAATATATCAATTTATCTGTTGTCTAATTTAACCCTTATCCTGCTAAGTGATTTATTTAAATTTTCAACCCCTTGAAGTTGTGTCTCGCTACCGCAATCCACAACCTCAAGTGGTTGATAATTACAAATATTTGTTTAATTTGAGACCAAACATTTACAAATATCGATGTTCAAACAGTCATTTCATTCCCAATAACAAGGAATTAATCAGCTAATAACATAGATTTTAGACGACTATTGGCGTGATTAGCAGGCAAAGGGTAACACACTGGATAATTTAGTATTAAGATTGAATCACAGAGGGTTTCAGTCTGATATACAGAAGATACGGCAAGGGCAAAATAACATCATTATTTCGATAAAATATCCAGCACCAATTCTTTTTGGTTTTAAGACTGCACATTTTCAGCACAATGACAAGTCAAAGTTGCTATATTTTTGTGTACAAACCAGTTTTCTTCCAGGATTGTTGAACGTATGAATTGCGTGTGCGGAATGTCTCGACCAATGAAATGAGATCAATAATAATTGACTGGAGAATATTTATGTGCAGAAATAGTTGTATTTTAGCTAGACTATACCGTGTAGTCCCATACCCGCATATTTGATGTCCAAATTTCCACTGATGACCTTGATGAGCTTGAACGCAAATGTTAATATAGACGCACGCACAACTGACGTGAACTTGAATTCCAGAAGGAAAAAATAGTCATCCAACCATTTTTATACGTTGATTCTGGTTTAATGCTGGGCAAGCGTCGCAGATGGTAGACCAACATTGTGTCGGAGTTAAGTATTTTCTGTGATTGCAAGCTTAATCCTTATCCCGCTAAGCACGACTATTCTGCTCTGCAAAGCCAAAATGCAGTATCTGCTTACTTGTAAAGTAAGCAGATGCTGCATTTTAGCTTTGCACAGCTATATAGTCTTTTTAATCAGTTTTATTACGTGAATAAATCACTGTTATTGAGAGCGTACTGTGTGTTGGAACATCGAGATTTGCAAATATTTGGCCTGAAATTAAACACAAATAAGTAATTTTCACCCACTTGAAGTTGTGGGGCGCGGTAGCGAGACACAACTTCAAGTGGGTGAAAATTTAAATTATTTAATTAGCGCTTTAAGGGCTGAGGCCTCTGTCATGTGCTGGTCTCACTGAGCCAGTACCATACTTATAAAGGAATTTATCACACCCCGCATGCTGTTTTATGAAGATGCTTACAGTTATATACTTGTTATCAATAGTTGTTGATGTTTATATGTCTCAATACTGTCCGTTCATTGCAATGTTAATGAAGCAAAACGACACTCTCGAGATTTACCTGGAAGCTTTTTCCGTGAGATGAATTGCCGCGAAAAAGTAATGCACTATTAATTATTCCAGATAGTTGTGTGTTCTTCAATATCAATGATTGCTGGATATTTCTGTCTGGCTACATATTTTGTTCCGCGGTGGACATACGTGTTACCGTTTGTAGCAGCAAATCACATGTTAAGACGAGAACACAAGACATATCCTAATAAAAATAACACTATTCATGATTGTGTTTCTGTGTTAATTGGTATTTTTTTTAGATGTGCTCCCTCAAGGAACCAGTTCTGAGATAGCTGCACGCACGAATATGTATAGAATCTTGTCACATGGCACACAGGGTACTGGGATGGCTGCTAGAAGTAGTACTTTTCGCCGTCCACCTGGGGAGTATCTTTAACAATCTGTTGCATGCTGTAGGGCATGGTACGGAAACACTAGTCTGCAAAGATTATCCAAGGGGAGCTGCAGCCTCCACGTGTTTGGCTATAAACTTCGGGCGTATTGCCAGCAGAATATACTGGGTCCTCAACTCAGCAGTGGTGCAAACAATGCAGCTCCCGTATAAGTGCAGGCACTGGTGTTGGCCGTGGTAGGTCCTTAAACTAATCTAGCAATAAAGTGTTTACGTGGACAGAATGGAGTTAGCCTTAACATGCTTAAACCGACAGTCATCTTCAGAATAGGCATGCATAGTTCATGTGTATAGGACTTCAGTATATACAGTAGGCCTACAAGTTGATTGCATTCAGCTGAGTAGCTAGAACCTGATTACAAGACTGGGTACTACTCCATCAAGACACTTGCCCAACGCTGTTTTAATGTTAGTCCAACGTCTGCGACGCTGGCCTAACATTGGAGAAATGTACAATGTCGGAAAGTCATCCTGCCCAGCAAACACAAAACATTTGTATAACATGTGTACAACGTCATCCCAACGTCTTCGACGTTGGTCCTACAATGTATATAGTCATACAAATGTTTTGTGTTTACTGGGTGTCAATACAAGCTTGGGGTCAGCCCGTTTCGAGATCCCCACAGTAATACAGTCAGTTAGTTTACAAACTAACGCCCAGTTAATAGCCGTGGCTAAGGGCTTTGCGCCTACTCAGGGGCACTATTGCATTCTGGCGGACCCATGTCCTGCGAATTTTGACAGTTGACTATACCTTCGACGGCATGGTAAGGAAGCACTAAGTATGTATGCAATTATCCAAGGTAAGCTGCAGCCTCCACATGTCTGATCATAATCATTGTTTATCCAGACGAAGTTCCCCAGGGGGCCGTCCTCGGCCCATTGTTGTTCACTCTCTACACTATGTGCACCCTTACATAAATTCCGAAGTCCAAAAATGCTGAACGACTACACTTCCAAAATTTTTTAGAAATAAACAACAAAAGCTAGATAGTTTTGAATGATATTATTGATAGAAAAAGTAATCTTCAAGTTCTTACACTGTTTGTAGCGAATAATGAAACATATAATTATGTACAGATCTAGAATATATAAACAAATATATTGGTACTGTATCAGAGTATATATATAAAAAAGAACAAATAAAAGGCAGATTAAAAAATAAATAAAAAAATAATAAAGTCAACTAGACTTACAGATAAAACTAATTCCCGAATAGAATGTATTCAATTTATTAGCCTATTTATGTTTATCTATTTTCAGGTGTAAACCTCCGTAAATTTTATGTTTTTCACAACCCACATAGCTGCTGCCAATATTATCCCAGTAAACACAAAACATTTGTATAACATTTATGCAACGTCGGCTCAACGTCTTCGACGTTGGTCCAACATTGTATAAATCTTATGCAAATGTTTTGTGTTTACTGGGATGATAAGCCCCACTACAGCTTCAGGTGTAATATCGAATCCAAACATTTTACGTGAATATATAGCTTTAACGTCAACTGCATCACAACAGCTACATATATGAAGCTGTTTAATTTGGTTACGTGTATATTGGACATAGCGATGTGTAAAATGAACCAGCGATCCACATGGCGTGTAAAGTGGACCAATGGTGTGTAATTTGGACCAATTGTTCAAATCACACACACCCTTGTTGTTCAATATACACGCTGACGACATTATTAAACAACATGTAGAAAAATAAGAATGTTTTTTTTCTATCTATTGCTGCTCAATAACATTATTTAAGTAATGTTGCTTGTATTTAAATTTACCCGATCATGATAATCTCGAATGCTGTGAAAAAAAATATTTTTCTGATTTTTACAAAATAGTATTCAAGAGATGTGCCAACCAAATTATGCTTTAAACTTGGAAGTTGTTACCATAATTCACCTAACGTTTGCCATGAGTGAAGTTATCACCTTGTTATTTTAATCTGGGTGGTGGGTGGTCCAATACTGCTAAATTGGGGCATTTAGGATTACAACTAACTGACACATTGTCATTGGGTTGACACGTGTCCCATATTTGAACTTCTTGTGCTTCTTTATACCAGTTCCAGATGGCTTCAACAAGAGACGTGTTGTGTGGGCCTACCAGTAATTCAGTGTATGTTGAGTCTTTGTTCAAAAGAACGTGACCTGCACAGCCGGCTACAAACACGCCCAGATCCGGAAGAACTTTGGCCTCTTTTTTTAATACTCTTAAAACGTTTTCAGACCATTCTTTCGCCTGTTGGATATTGCCAATCGTTGCATTCATCATCTTCATAAAACTTACATCCCATTTATTCGCAATGATAAAAAGGGGAGTTCTGATTTGTCGTATCCAATTGAACAAATCTAAATGGGATAGAAAATCAGAATTCCAAAGCCCTGCTGCAGCCGGTTTCAATTTGACAGGCCAATCCGCTGATATGTGTGTAAAATAAGGAGGCCTTGGTAGCAAGAAGGGTGAATCTATTAAACATTTTACTTTAGAATTCGTCAGAAGTTTTTGAAGGCTGTCACATTTGTGTGCAACACCCATGGTACCGGCGCTGCTGCCAGCCAATAAAACAGAAGGAGCTCGTCCCAACACCGCGGTGTTCAACAGGTCATCGATAACGGCTTGAAAAATGTGTTGCCCTCTAAAGTACATCGAATCGTCTGTTCCACGTTTATTTCCAACGTAGAGATCACTGCTGCAGTAGTGGATGTAAACTTTCAGCCAGGAATAAAAATGTGGGTTGATATCTGGATTTGCTGAGAGTATACCTCTATCCTCTCGCTTGTACCACTCCCCACTCGTTGTACATCGATAAGGGGTTTTTGTACATCTCTCCTCACAACTCCTTTCGCTCACGCACATGGCACCACCAGGAAGGTAAATTAGAACGTTTCTCATCTCCTCTCCTCTTTGATAAACACTCCTGTAGTAAACTGCTGGGGTACCATCATTACAAGTTGCGTTGGCATAGCGTACCAGTGACACTCTGATCATCTGAGGTGACACACTGGCCTCCATCACTTGACTAAGAACAACAACAGCAAACATTGTTGCATGAAGCATCATTTAATCTGCAAGCAAAATTGAAGAAATTCATAAACTATACATCCATGCAGAATATACAAGTGGTCGAATCTACGATTGCAAGAACAAAATTGCATTTTGAACATCAATGACACACCTTCAGTGTGTGTGGCTTCTTCATCTGATTGTGTGACACGAAAAGTAGAATACGCAAATACAGAAGACCCCCATAAGCCGAGGGATTCTAGGTGAAATCCAGGGAGTTTGAAGTCTCTTTATTTGATAACACATTATTGTACGATGCCGGTACATGATCAGATGATTGTGAATTCTGATCAGTATAACAAAATTACGTTATTAGTTTTTACGAATACAATTTTTTGAAATCATGCCTGAGTGGGGTTGGGCATGGCCCCTGAATACGCCCCAGTCCAAAAGCAATAAAGTCGTAGACCTACACTATTAAATTATTTCAGTAGGCCTATTCCCGATGCGGATAACCTATAGAGATACAATCAAATGTCATCAGTCCATAAACTAGATTTTATCTGCTGACTTTAATTACACGTAAGCAGGTACTGCCTTTTGGCTTTGCAGAGCGCAATAGGTCCTTTGTGTCAATCATAATACTTAGTACTGCACCTTCCATCCTTCTAGTCACATGGTTTCTAGTCACATGCTCTCAATTTCAGGCACCAATTAGACACCAATAATATATTATTAACGGCGGTATATTTCATGTGGTCGGGCGGATACGGTGGGTATTTGTGGTACCGGTATAAAGTGTTGTGTACTGCACATAGTTGTGTTTACATGACAACATACGACTTGGAAATAAAACTAGTTTGGTATTTTTCAGTGCTTTTGCACTTTTTGTTAATTTTTAAATATTTTTAATTAAGATCAGTAGGCTACATAACGTCATATAAATTAAATTTTCAACATTGACATGTCAACATTATAATGTCATTTCAAGAACAGGCTACACTTATTGGCATTGTGGATTTTCAACAAATTTGAAACCATCTCATCTTGACACAATATTTCATCCCAGTTTCATGCACTTTGAGGTGTTGATTGCTGCCTAAATTTCTGGATTTTGTTACACGAGTGTAATAATGGCCCAACAAACCCAAAGCATTTGCATAACATTTATACAATGTTGGACCAACGTCGAAGACGTTGAGCCGACGTTGTATAAATGTTATACAAATGTTTTGTGTTTGTTGGGATAATATTAAGCTTAGAACCGTCTTATTTTAGCGGAGTCGAGCATTTGCTGTTGAATTATTTATTTTCAGGATGTGCTACGTGGTGCAGCAATATGATGAAACTAATTTAAAAGTACAATGCATATGTCTACCCGGCTAAGCCAGGCTAGTCACATTGCGTGGATTAGCATGTCGTTGTCTGCATAGAATATTATTTGTATGTGACCACCTCAGGGAACCGATTCATACTAGCGAATGCGCTTTGCTCGACGACACAACGTTGGCTTAATAACCCCCAATTATGTTCGGTTTTTTAATGTTTTATTAGCACAATAATAACCAGCTTTTAAAGATGTCAAGGGTAAAACATGACATTAATCAACAAGATTTCAAAATCGTTGACCTCCATTTGTCAAATCTTAATAATTTTACTCACGCGAATTTGTGGGTGAAAATTGTAATTAAATAATTTGGCTGTTAAAGGGACTGGCCCACGCTAAAATCATCAAAAAATCGGTGATTTTATTTCGGGTTCTTAATAGGACCATATGATGTAAACATGTACATAGACTAGAACTGCAATTTTTTATAATTTTTGTGCTGCGCATTCACCAGTTAGGCTAGATATAGAGACGAAATTCCTGATTTCTAATTATTGACAACCATGTCAAAAATAGGAAATGCGGGAATTTCGTCTCTATATCTAGTCTAACTGATGAATGCGCAGCACAAAAATTATAAAAATTTGCAGTTCTAGTATATGTACATGTTTACATCATATGGTCATATTAAGAACCCGAAATAAAATCACCGATTTTTTGATGATTTTAGCCTGGGCCAGTCCCTTTAAACATTGGGCTAATAATTTTTTTAATCTTCACCCACGATAAGTTGTGTCTCCCTACCGCGAAACAGAACTTAAAGTGGGTGAAAATTACTCATATTTGTTTAATTTGGGACCAAACATTTGCATATCTTGATGTTGAAATACTCATTTTATTCCCATATATAAACATTGATTTGATCGGGGGCTACTGCAAAAAAATGCTTCACACAAAATTATGAATTGATTTATAAAAATATAATAACTCACCACGAGTAGGCTTATTTGCGACGTTTCTACTTGATATTATATGTACAGTATTTAGTAGGCCTATTATCCCGTTGTGAACTGTACTGTAGGCAGACACACTCATTCTCAGTTGCAGTCTTCATGTGAACGTGCATATAGGCATGTATAATAGTGAACACATTGCGCCGTTTGAGCGAAAACTGTCCTGTTACCAAGGTTGAATCAATAAATTTTGATTCTTAGGAGGCCTATCGCAAGCCATACAAATAATGTGTTCACTATATGTCGTGCAGTTCGCTACTGGCATAGACATCGATTTCTATATTATAATACCCAGAAAACACAACACATTTGTATAACAGTTATGCAGAGGTTGGCTCAACGTCTTCGACGTTGGTCCACCATCATATAAATGTTTTACACATGTTTTGTGTTTTCTGGGCAGGCGGCTGTGGATGTCACAGCCCAACAAACACGACATATTAATCTTTTGTTGGACTGAGGTTGGACTAGCCAGGCTATATAGGCCTATGCAACAAATATTTTTTTCTCGACGGCACTGAGGCGTTTACATGCCCCTATTTATTGTTTTTAACTATATGAAACGTATGTATCAGGCCATATCGCACTCTGAATTTACTTTGAGTCGCATTGTATATCAGTTATATCATGTGGGCGATGATTGTGAGAAAATACAAACGATGTTCATTTTTCACGCGATATCAGAAAATACAGCATATGTCCGATGAATAAGGTGTTCGCATTAACCCTTTAAGCCCCCACGATGCATTAAAGCATCATTTTACATCATTGAAAACATACTTTATTTTTTCACAGCTAAGGGTTTTAGAAGGCAAATTTCGATAAAATTGTTCCACAAATACATAGTAATTTTCTTTAATTTATCACCCACATCAAATCATCTTCATCCACTACAAGTCGAGAAATGCGACAGCAATTCCCGGCTTATAGTGGATGAAGATGACAATGATAAACTCAGGATTGAAAGGGTTAAGGATCACAACTCACAATTAATTGGATTAGTGTTCCATTTTCCTTTATCGCACTCAATTGAACGACGTTTGCATATTATCTTATTTGGATCTCGATGAAATACATTGATCTCATATTGCTCCTGAATGTAGAAATCTTCAAATTACCATGTAAAAGGTGCACATACAATAAACACTGATGAAGATTAGGCCTAATTTGTGAAGGTATGGTGCGCAATCTAGTATAACTTAGTAAGCCTATATAATATATATATAATATATATATGATATATATTATAATACTAGTACATAATAATATTGTTACTTGTGTGATCTTCTGACAGTTCATGCTATTGTGAACAACATAGTGAGATCGGATCGCATGGGCCGTGTGCTGTCACTGTGTGAATTAAGTATAAACATAGGCCTATACAATTAGTATGATGCGTTCAAGCGAGGGTGAGCAGTACAAATATTAGCGCTGATCGGCCTACGGCGCTGAATTGTGTACAGCCGCTGTCCTGCCACAGAAATAAACTGTGCCTAGCTCGGGATTAAATCGCAATTCGCTGACTTACCTGCTGTGTACACGTCTTCACTACCATATTTGACGCATATATGTGAAGATTTTTTATTGTTAGAAAGGGAAAGTAAGTTTATATTCATGTTATTTATCCGAAACTACACTTGAGGCTACCAAGTGATCTCGGGTGGAGTGGGGTGGAAACCCGAGATTTTGTGAGATGACGTCATAGCACGTGGTAGATGACGTCATCGCACGTGGTATCTGTTTTTCTTGTGCTTCACGCACGTGTTTTTGTGTTGATCAACAAGTTTAAGGCGGTCTGCGCATGCTCCTTCAGCGGACGAATTCTCCTCACATAGATGTCGCTCATGTCGCACTGGCGAAGGTTGATGCAAACTCTATCGCCGTGAATTGTAGTTGTATTTTACCTAAATTCAGGTCCAATATGTCACATATCAGCTCAAGAATCACAGATATGTGAGAAAATATATTTATTATAAGCAAGATGATGTTAGATTGGCCATAGCTCATCAGATTAAGTCCAGAAGAGCAATTTCAAGTTGGTATCAAAGCCACTTTGATACTAGATTCACGGCTCTGGGGCTCGCTGCGCTCGCCCAGAGACGTTGTTTACTCGGCTATACAAATATATAATATTTCACATTTTCTCTTTGCAATCCGATATGTAGAAAAACAGTAAGCTTGATGATTGCAACTTTACGCTGGGATGACAGTAACTCAACAAATTTGTGCATTGATGGTCTTTCCCAATAGTACCGTACAATAAATTGTAGGCCTGATCGTAAATCTTGGTGCTTAGTGCATTGTAGAAAAAAATGGTTTTCTTCTCCTAGAACTTCACATGTGCTACATAAACGTTCATT
Organism: Flabesymbios commensalis; assembly: GCA_964017125.1. Lineage (NCBI taxonomy): Eukaryota > Metazoa > Annelida > Polychaeta > Terebellida > Flabelligeridae > Flabesymbios > Flabesymbios commensalis. The sequence goes on along the minus strand of OZ024906.1, from coordinate 71,318,240 downwards.
ATAAGATTTAGGTTGAAACCATTTACCACGTACAGCATGTATTTTTTTATCGGTAGCTAGGTTTAGTTATACTACGAATTGACTATAAAATGGCTTGAGTTTATATGTTATGTACAAAATCCCATCATTGCTGTTCAAAATTGCTCTATTCCACTCTGTAATATAATAATTTTTATCTTTGTTTTAGTACATGTTCAAATGATTTTACATTTACAACACCATGATAATACCATACACAATTTGGGCACAAACTGAACAGTAGAGATTTAATTGTAGATGTCTAACCATTCAACATTTAATGAAATGCCATTTTCAAAACTTCGGTAAGTAATTTGGTACATACATACTATCCATTCGCGTATTATGCTCGCCCATAATCGTCTTGAACCAATATCTAAGAATTCATAATTTACATTAACATTCAGTGGGTATCCTCCCAATACATTGTATATGAAGTAGTTAGTTGTATTTCATTTTAAGTGCAAACTTTTCTTACAAAACAATAAATGAAGCTTTTCTATATCAGCAGTTTTATGAAATCCGCAGATTTCACTTCCATACAATAAAACTGGCATCACTAATTTGTAAAATAGTGTACAGCTTTTGATTTTGTCTTTGTTACCAATATCGTTATAATATTGGTGGCCGGGCATATATGATTATATAGTACAGGCACTAATTAGCTGAAAATTAGTACAGTATTTTGCCACAATATAGTTGTGGTGGTGATATCTCAGTTTATTCTCCGCAGCCACGATAAAAGTTAAATTTTCATTTTTTTATCATTATTTAATTTTAATAAATATTGGCAATGAAGCGCATAAAACATATGTGAACAATATTTCATTTCGGCATATTTTGGCCAACAATATATCGTCGCCTCGGAGCTAAAGGATCCTATCTGCCACTCTGACGAGTGTCAGATAGGATCCTTTAGCTCCGAGGCGACGATATCCACATCCTCTTTACTGAGGCAAAATTACAACTATATATACGATCCTCTCCATGTGAGGGCCCCGGTGTTGTGTTCAAAGCTGCCTATCTGGAAAATCTGAGATTGCGGGTTCGTCCCCCGCTCTTTCATTCAGGTTTCAAAAAGACAAACATGTCTTGCCCGCTCACTCGTAAAGATTTAATATTGTGGATGTGGAGCCTCAGTGATCGAGAGGCAGCCTGCTCGGCCTCAAACCGCCAGAGCCCGAATTTCCAATCCTGTGACTGGGGCAGTGTCATCTCATCCATCTCACTCTCCTGACCCAGTTTAGCCTATATAATTATGCACAGATGTAGCCTAAAAAGCATTTATCTTCACTGTTTTATAACATTACTGTCACCGCTTAATACGTGAGCAAGCTCTTGGCAATATGCATAATATTATTATTTTGTGAAATATATACAAGTAGGATTACGTTTTTAGTTTGTCGACTCGACAAACTTTTAAGCTGGTTTTCCACACAAACGTCTGTCGTTAACTTCCGTTACTATCTGTTCTGTCTGTGCAATGTCAGAAGGCAATATCTGCTCCCTGGTATACTAGTTAATATTTTTACATGATAAAGACAACACCACAAGAACAAAGTATCTGTTCAGGGATATCTAAACTGTCCTAACTATGGCAAATATAGTAGGACCTAGCATATAGTAACCGACGACGGTTGAAAGAAGTTATGTCAGCTCTCGTTCAGTTTAACCCATTATAACATTAAAATATTTTTGTAGAAACCATGGAGACCAAAGACGTTTTTCAATTTGAAATCTTCATATTTTTTCTAATTAGCTCTTACCGCTTCATTTGAATACCTATGTTATGGGTCTACGGCCATTTTAATAGGTTTACTATTTCAGTGCGGGGATCTACTTCAGACTCTGACGTCTATGTACTTCAGATTCTGACGTCTAAGTCCGAATTATTCGCGGACATTTTTATCCATGCACATGTATATTATCCTGCATGTCATCGGTGACGCGATTCATGACTTCATCCGGATGAAAATTACTTGAGACTTAGCCTACAGCAGTATATCCCTCACTAAGAGTTAGTCAATACAGTTCAACTGTTTTGTATAGTTGTCTGTAGACTGGGCTAATTCAATGTCTATCCAACACCTCTCAGTTCACCAGTATACTGTTGATGTTTATACTGTTCAGACTCTCTTGAGTTGGCCTTTCTCTCTCATTTCTTTTCTCATCATAGCCTGTTAATGTTTAGGTCCAACATTGTACAAATGTTATACAAATGTTTTGTGTTTGCTGGGTAGGCCCTACATTTTTCCTGATACACCGGATAATGCAATGAAAAATAATCTTGACTTCCACGTGCTCAACACACATAGGACATACATCAGGCATAATATCGTTTTTACTGTATCTTTGTAAATACCGGCTGATTCTGAAACAAGCTAATAATTGCCTTTATACACTATTTTGTATCATATTCACATAATCTCAAATGGCAAAATATTTCAATTGCATTATATTGATTGATTCATAGGGTGGTTTCCTGCCATCACTAGCTGCCCATATTCGTTGTTTCACCACTTTTTTGAACAAATTAAGATTATTGACAGTTTGGGTTTTCCATATGCGTTCAATGTTAAAACGAAGAAGATCATCTTTATTTATGTTGCCTAGTTTGTGCCAGAATTGTGTAACATCAAATAATATACATTTTTTACATATCAGTTATTGGTCATATATTCACATTTTTACCCAGTATTTAGTAAACATGCATTCTTACTGACAGACATGCATTTTAAAGAAGAGAGAAAGAGAAGTCATTACAAAGAGAAGTCATAAAGAGAAGTCATTACAGACTTATTTTTAATAGAAATGAGATATATATATGTACATGTATATAAAAGGTGGTTAATTTGTTAGAATCATTTGCTAGAACAATATGACAATATAGGATGACATACAGTTAGGTGGCATTGCCATAATAAACACTACACATCTCGAAAATACGAATTATTACTACCTCAAATAGAATTAAAAGGCATTGCCAAGATATGAACATAGGGGTCTATATTTTTGTTTCTCTCACTAAAATACTGCAATTAAATAGTGAGTGAGTGAGTGAGTGAGTGAGTGAGTGAGTGAGTGAGTGAGTGAGTGAGTGAGTGAGTGAGCGTGCGAGCGAGCGAGCGAGCGAGTGAGTGAGTGAGTGAGTGAGTGAGTGAGTGAGTGAGTGAGTGAGTGAGTGAGTGAGTGAGTGAGTGAGTGAGTGAGTGAGTGAGTGAGTGAGCGAGCGAGCGAGCGAGCGAGCGAGCGAGCGAGCGAGCGAGCGAGTGAGTGAGCGAGCGAGTGAGTGAGTGAGTGAGTGAGTGAGTGAGTGAGTGAGTGAGTGAGTGAGTGAGTGAGTGAGTGAGTGAGTGAGTGAGTGAGTGAGTGAGTGAGTGAGTGAGTGAGTGAGTGAGTGAGTGAGTGAGAGTGAGTGAGTGGGCTTTCTATTATGTTTTTATATACAAAATTAACTTCATGTATTACAAATAGCTGGATAATAAACGTCCAATTTTCCAAACCCCGCATGGATATCCCGTCTAAGTGGTATACAGCGTCCAGTAGATAATATTCACGACTAGGAACACCAGAGGGAAAACTACGCGTGAAATTTTGTCCACAAAGGCTGATTTTACACCACTCTTCATTGATTGTACCTGAAATACGTAAACACATATGCCATTATTATGACTTTAAAATCTCATCAAATGTGATTAATGAAGACGATCCAAAAATAATGTTTTTTGGTCAATTAAATGACGGGTTACTTGGAGTGAAGTGAGTGTTTAAACATCAAGATTTTTAAATGTTTGGTCTCAAATTTAACAAATATGAGTAATTTTCAGCCACTTGAAGTTGTGGGTCGCGGTAGAGAAACACAACTTCAAGTGGTTGAAAATTTAATAAATTTACTGAGCACGACACGGGCTACTCTAAACGCCGCCTGTCATTACGTTTGCTGATAGAAATAGAGGTACAGCATAATATATAATACTTAGGCCGATACACCTCTTGTCAATTTACTATAATATATAATTACTCTTTGCAAGCTAGTAATGGTATCGATTATATCGCTCATGTCAAATCATGGGGTTCATATTTTGGTACTGAAATATGTAGCACGATATTTTTGAAGGATGATGCATGTATTTGAGCGGATTATGTAAGCAAGATATATTATAATTATCTCTAGTTTTCATGAATAAACATATTTTTTGTCATTTGAAGCTAGAAATTGAATTAGACATTCCAGTTTTATATGAATGAAAGACAGAAATGAGCAATTAGGCATCACCAGAGGATTAACATAATTAATTTAACAAAAAATGCGTGGAATTTACAATATCTAATCAAGAACATTGATATGTTACATTCAGCTTATCTTTTTGTCTATCACCATCTTCTGTTCCCTCTTTACTGTCACCATACAGACTCATGAGATGCACAATGAACAGTTCCAGCAGAGCGAACATCACTGTCATCATGCACACCGTGTTCCATATCTCAATAGAGGTAATGTATGATAGCTGATAACAAAAATAAGTCAATTTATAACTGAAGCCAGTGAATATTACGCAGCTTCATGTGTTGTAGAGACAAAACATATACAACTGATTGACGCACCGCCTTCATTTAATACGTCAATCACTAAACTTTGTGTGCAGCTGGAAAACAGGGAAAATTGTTCTTAAAATTCAGTGCAGGGAAAACAAAGGGAGTTATATAATTTGGAGAAATTCAGGGGGAATTTTATTTAGTGGTGCTGTGACCAGACAGGGCATGTTGTGACTGAGAATGCTATGCCAGAACACCAAAGAAGATGAAAAAAAAATATATTTTTTTTTAATTTTGTGTTTCTCTTACATGTAGTTAATTAGGTTGATTGTAAAAGCATCGTTTAATTTTACTCTGACTGCATGGATCTTTGCATTTACAATAGCAGGCTTCACGCGGCTAAGTGGGTTGGTGAAAACCGCATCTAGCACAAGAAAATATAAATATTGATAGAACAAAATCAGGGGGAATATCGATAATTTAATGTGTGAAATGCTGTGAAATCATGTGGATAACCTGTAATCAACCATACAATTGAATGCATATTATAATCTGATAATGGTGGTATCATCTGTGGGAAGTTTTCAGACCTACCTTGGGAAGATCTTGCATAACGTTGTGGCTCATATAGATAAGAAACAAGATAATGGGCATGAGTAACATCAGGCGTCCTCCTACAGCTTTGACGGGCATCCAGAAGACAAGCCAGGAGAGGGCAACCAGAAGTATGGTGGGCAAGTAATGACAACGTATGTAGCAACCGTAGTCTCTCTCTAACACAAATCTTACCTCCAGACAGGGAAATGCTCCTGTTAGCAGAAATAAATACACTTCACAAATCTTAATTTCGTGCATACCGACAACTTAACCCTTGTCCTGATGAATTATTTGTTTCTATTTTTCATTCATGTCAATATGTGAATAAAGCTACATCGCAAAAATGTCTATATTATGCTGGAGATAACTAACACATTTCTATTTGTGAAAATATAGACATCTCCCAAATTGAATAATTTGTTTGACTGAGCTATCACAAACATTTTTTATCGACGACGGCCAGTGTTATGTGTGTGAAGATCAAAACAAGTCGTTGATACAAAATTGTAAAACATATTTAGATAATGAACGATGTACTAATTTATAAAGAAATGTTAGGTGATTTTTCTTTCACTTAACATATATACTATTTTATAAACATGAGATTAGTATTGGCCAAGTAGGGACTCCTGTTTCTTATTCGCAGGGCTTTCTTTTGAAGTTTATATAGTCGCTTCGGATCATATCCCCAGGCCAGTATATAATTTAAATGAGGTAAAATTGTTGTGTATAGTAAGTGAAATATGATCTGGTATGATGAACAATAATTTATTTAAAACACCGATTAAATTACTCAGGCCTATTGTATCAAATATTTTATCAATCTATTTACTTACAACAAAGTGATTGTATTTCAAACAAACACATTCATAAACGCAACAGACTTTTTCGGTTATCAATTATAATTTCTAGGATAACTGTTTTTTAGAAAACAATACAGTTAGATTTTTTACAAGTTACAAGAAAGTTTATTTCTTTTTAGGCAAAAAATAACTATCTTAAGTTCGTTTTTCGGAATATTGTCTACATCGGCGATGAACAGTGTATCATCTGCATAGTTAATTGTTTCTAAATAGTTCGTAATATCAGCAATATAATTCATATAGACTAAAGACAAGGCCCTAAACTAGAGCCTTGTGGTACTCCAGTTTTAATTTGAGACAGATTAGACTTAAGACCATCTAATTCAGTATATTGACGTATTGACGTATTGTTATTGAGGTAATGTCGAAACAAAAACAAATAGGGGGGCTAGTTGTCGTTAACATGTTTAACACCGCATTGTTTCAATTTATATTATAGAATTTCGTGATCTTATGTATAAAATGCTTTAGAAAAATTCAGAAATATTGCTAAGGGAGTTTTACCTTTATCCATTAAAATCTCTAGTCTATCAATTAATTCTAAAGCAGCTGATTGAGTGGAATGATTTTTTTTATCAAAAAGCTTAAATGCATTTGAGCTATGTGTTAATACGTAACAAACCTGCTGTGTAATTTTGTGAACAGTCGTACAGGATTGTATCTGTCAATGTGAATCCCGCGATAAGCGATTCCGGGTTAAAATCGACAGGATTATCCATCCATCGGAAGTAAAGTGTATCCATTGTGTACTGAACTGAAAGGATTTGATGAAAAGCAATGGACAAATAAAAATATGTATGTCGTTTTGGTGTCTAATGATAAGAGATGATGATAATTCGCAGAATGGCCGATGTGTTCATTGCCCATTTCAGCGCGGGGACTGTTTTCATACGTCAGAATATTACGTCTGCAGACGTCAGATTTTGGCGTATAAAGACGGTCCCCGCACTGAAAGAATTAAAATATTTATAATGGCCGTAGACCCATAAGATAGGTATTCAAATGGAGCGGAAAGAGCTAACTAAGCCATTTATGATTTCAAATTGGAAAAAAACTTTACTTTCAACGTTTATACACAAATATTACAGCGTCGTAAAGGTTAATCTACTACATCCACATCCCAGCCAATAAACACGATAAATGAAGTGTTCATCAAGCCACGGTAATGAAACTGTTCATGATGAACAATCAGCTTATGTATGAACTATGAACATCACAGACGTCACATTAAGCTACATTACTCGATGCGCAATTAAATAATACGCCATTTCTTCCAAATGTTGTGTTGTGTAGTAGCTACCCGCCATAATCAGATAATAGGATCATCATATATGTTTTTTTTCACATTAAATATTGCATTAAAGCATCAAAACATACTAGTCATGTTGCAAAGTATGGACCAAGTATATTATTGTACCCCCGACCAATCGAAGAGTAGCTCAGCCTGTCACATTACCATGATTACGAGATCAGCCAGTCACCGCCGTCATATCAGTTGTTATTTAAATTAGGGGGTAGAATAAACCATACTTGGGCCCAAATACTCACATGATTCAAAACTGATGGAGCAGGTTTGGGTGTCAAACGGGAATTTTTGCAGTTTCATTGGGCAATGGTGCTTTACCAACAGTCTGTGCAACAAATTCAACACAAATAAACGGGAAGGAAAAAATTGTAAATGTGCCAATACCTATTTTATTATTGTAGTTTTACTGTATACTGTGTAGGCCAGGTATTATACTTGTTTAATTTGAGCCCAAACATTTGCAAATCTTGATGTTTGAACTCTCATTTCGTAGCCTGCTAGCAAAGCAGATTACAAGCGATTGTTGTATTGAGCGCTTAACCCTTTAACCGCCGGTGTCGCATATATTCGGGTTTTCATTTTTTATTAGCACATTAAGTACCACCTTTTAAAAATGTGACAAAGTTAAAATGTGACATCAATCAGCAATATTTGAAAACAGTTGTCCTCCATTTTGCCAATTCTGAATAAGTGGGTGAAAATTCCGATTGAATAATTTTGCGGGTAAAGGGTTAAAGCTTATAATTGGCTAAGATGCGCAAACATGGCCATAGTGTATTTTCACGTCACGTGGTATTAACCCTTAGAGCACTGATGTCGACTGCAGTGGACATTCTGTGTTTTTGTTAGCACATGTATAACCCCTGATAACGAGCTGTTCACAGTAAAACATGTCTTCAATCTTTAAACACTGATATATTATATCATGACTTAAATTTCAAAAATAACATACATTTTCAGTCACTTGAAGTTGTGTATCGTGGTAGCGAGACACAACTCCAAGTGACTGAATATTTAAATTGAATACCTCAGTGATCTAAAGGTTAAGTGACGAACATTTGAAACGGTTCTCAGTGTGGCCTTCACAACATTGAAATGATGAAAATGAAAATAAATGGGGTTTTAGGTCATCTTTGTGGACATATAGGCTAAACTGGGCCAGGATAACCTCCTGAAGATGGTGAAATGAATGAGATGACACTGCCCTCCAGACACAGGATATGAAATTCGAACCCTGGCGTTCTGAGGCCGAGCTCGCTACTTCTCGGTAACGGAGGCTCCCCACAATATTAATTTTTTACGGTGAGCAGGGAAGAAACATTTTGTTTCAATGAACATTGAAATACTCTTAAAAATGTATATATCATGGAAATATGTAGACTTTTCAATGTACTTAGCAGGATATTGTAGAAGTGTTTGAGGCTCAATATCAATGACCCAACAAAAATATAATCCACTCAGCAATCGTTATCAGATTTCTGAAAGTAAAAATAACTGTTTTTGACTACCGCTTGAAATAGCAAAATACAGAGACATCAGTGAAAGAATGATTTGGTGGGCCCTCCCACGAAATGACGCATGTGTAAAAAAATTGTCAGTTGTTGTAAAATAGGCATTTAAAATGTCAAATAAATACAAATTGAGTCTTTCATTTTATGACGATGTGTGACATTGTGAAGCTTCATTCATATTTCATAATACATGTAATATTAGGAGGAAGCTTTTATTTACCTTACCTTCTGACGTACCAAACGGATCCTGAATCTGTCAGCGACAACATGGAATGGCTCATTGTCGCATCCTGCTCGGTTGATATCGCGCCCCTAAAGAAAATATCGGGACGCCATATTTGTCCAATTCGATCTTGAGATAAATATATTATTTTCTTGGATCTAGCCCGCGATCTTTCATCATTGAATTGTAGTCGAGCGTCAGTCCATCTCAACCTCAGATATACAGTCATTGCATATTCCTGAGAAGGACAGATAATGGTGTGTGAGTGTATCGTCCCCTTGGATACGAAACCACCACTGTGCAAAGTGGCAGATAGACCCTTTCATCTCCAAGGGTACGGTACATTGATTTACGTCGCTTTCTGTGCTTTTTTGGGGTATCGCAGAATATAATCCAGAAGTCGGTTTACAAACAATAAATAAACGATAATTAGAAGAAAAGGGGGGAGGATGAGAAATGGTGGTGGATCAAGACGAGGAGAAGGACGTCGAGAAGGAGGAAAAAGAAACTAAGAGGAGGAGAAAAAAGAAGAAGACGTACAAGAGGAGGGGTAGAGGAGAAGAAGGAGGAGGAGGAGGAGAAGAAGGCGAAGTAGAGGAGGAGGAGGAGAAGGAGGAGGTGGAGGAGGAGGAGGAAGAGGATGAGGAGGAGGAGGCAAAAGACGAGGGCGCGAATAAGAAGTGGGAGGAGAAGGGTGAGAAGGAAGAAGACGAGGAGAAAAAACGAGAAGAAAGAGGACGAGGAAGGAGGCTACGAAGAAAAAAACGACAATGATAAAGAGGAGGTCTGAGAGGAGGAAAATAAATTGGAGGAAGAGGAAAAGGAGAACAAAGAGGATGAGGATGAGTAGGGAGAGGAGAAGCAGGAGAGAGATAAGGGTGTTTCAATATTGCAACAGTTGTGATATCAGAGTCGGAACTATGACATAATATTTAACCACGATTAGATCAGCATTCGTCAAAAACAAGATTCAACCCCTGTATAGTTTACGAGTACACATTGCATGCCAAATGGGAATAAAGGTTGACATTTTACCACTGAGATGTATCATAAAGTAGGTGTCAAGAACAACACTTCCCACTGGGCACAGGACGTTGTGGCGACTTTGAATCAACGTCATTGACGTTGATTCAGTGTCGAAACAACGTCTTGTGTCTGCTGGGTTGCGGCTGGTAGACGGCGCTATGTCAATGTTTAGTAGGATGACATCGTATATCCTAAAATATAGTGTCACTAACCATTTGTTTAGTGTTAATTAGCGGGGACATGATGTAAATAGAGATGTTTGTTTCAACTGCTGCATCTGTCAAAACACAAAATTGCAGTTAATATACCAAATATGATATTTATCAGATAATAACCCGGCAAAATGCAGCATATGATTACTTTGCAAGTGAGTAAATACTTCCTTTTAGCTCTGCAGAGCAGTTATATGTTAACATATTGTGTGCAACGTGACAGCCAATTATCCTTATTTTACAGTTACCTCTGATCGTAATATTTATTTTTGTTATACTTACAGTTAGGTGACAATGTCACTGGAGCCTCTGAAGGATCGTAATCCTTCAATAGTGCCCGTGCTATCTCAGATTCTCTCTTTGCTAGAGCATTGTGTTGAACCCTGTGTGTGGAACAAAAAACATTGTTCAAAATCAATACCTGTTGCTAACACAACTGGTAGAGCACAACTAGCTAGATGAGCATGTTGAGTGAAGTTAAACCATTCGTTTTTATATTACAATTAGAGTCGAATTATCCTTCAGTTGTATATGTATGTTTTGCTAACACGCCAATTCACTAAATTGAACGCAGATTATTGTAGGAGGATTGATTTAATCCTACCACTTACTGACATATATATTTCTCGTACAGTAAATACATATAATCTTGTACAGTAAATACATATAATATTGAATTGTTGTTGAACTTACAGGATTGAAGAAAATTCAACTTTATATTCTGAGAATAAATTCTGAGATTGTCATTCAACAAGCTTTCACTGGCGTACGTTGGTGCTTTTTGCATAAAACCCGTCGGAGTGACAGTTTCAGATTACCCCCTCTGTTCTGGTTAGCCCCGGGGGTGATCTGAAACTAGTTTCAATTTACCCCCATAGTTTCAAATTACCCCTCAAATTTTACCGTTTAACTTTCAATGATAACAATTGTTATATTTTATATATTCATTACATGTCATTATTACAATTTTGGGGACTTTTTATTCTTCATAATTATAACCTTTTGTTCTCTATGGCAACTACAACTAACGAGAAAATCGTTAGCAAGAGGTCTTGTATCACTGTAATCTCCATATAACCCTTTGGCTTATATATTGCAACTAACTGAAAAATTGTTTGCGCGAAGTCTTGAAACACTTTAATTCCCATATAACCCTATGATCACTGGGGTAACTAAACAAAAAGATTTAGTTTCGCGCTGTTTTTAGCATTGTGGTTATTATCCATCGATTTATCTATTGCAGATGTAACGCTGGTTCTGTTTCCGCCTGTTTTGAAGACTCGTGTCAACTGTATATATTTTTGTAGGCCTATATGCAATAATTTCCAGAGACAAAATAACAACAAATATCCGCATTGAGGCCTACCTTGCCCGCATGTCTACAACATACGCAATGCCAGTCATCTATGACATCACAATTTTCGGCGCATAAAGGTCAAACGCCCATACCAGACGCTGATCTGGTTGTTATCCCACCATAATTAGTCAAATGTGTTGAAAGGTATGGTTACGAAACAGTGTTTTAAAATACTTCCCACCACTCGAATCTCTTATGACTTTTTTTGATGTCATACTATAATCGGCCAAATTAATTTTATTTTGGTATGCCTAAACTAAAATATTACCAAAATGTACAACAAAAAATATATATATTGATAGATTATCGTTTGATGGGCCTATATAAATATATAAATATGTTGCAGCTTGCTGAAATTTGATTTTTTTTTAACAAAAAATAGATTTGACTGAACTATTTTTTATTTAAAGCAGTTGAGTTGTTCTGATTTACTAAACGATAATATTTACATGGCGGCGGACCCCACTCTTGTGGATGAGCCCTCTACGAATCTTGGCGACTCATCGATTTTAATATATATCTCACCATACTAACGGTACTTAAAAAGTCAGCAAGAATCCTATTTGGTGTGTAAGCGCTTTTAATGAGCGAGGGGGGGGGGGTTTATTCAAAAGTGGATTTTTCCAGTTTCAACGTAGGCCTACCCCCTGTACGCTGAAACTAATTTCAACGTACCCCCGGGGATAATCTGAACTAAGCGAGGTAACTTGAAACTGGCTTTTTTCTAGTTTTAGCGTACCGGGGAGGGGGGGTTTGCCCCCGATAATTAAAACTAGTTTCAACGTACCCCCGGTATGCTAAAAAGGGGGGTTACGTTGAAACGGCTACACCGGTAATTAGCACTGTGCCAAAACGGTGGCTATTTCCAAGATGGCGCCATACTTTCCTTATAAACACGCTGTATAGACTGCACCGCTCAATTGATGTTAGATGATCGAAAGGGGACCAAATATGGAATCAGTAAAACATGGGAGGGATGTACGTCAATTTCTTTTAAACAAAAATATTCACTTAAATGTTTTAAAACGTTCTGGGGACAATTTTTTCTCTTTTAGGGACATTTTTGCAAGGGGTATATTTGCACTTTAGCGCAAATATAGGTCTAGTTAATATCGCATGATCAATATTGTAAACGACCGAGGGCTGTACGTCTATATAGTTGCATATTCCAAAATACATCCACGCCAACAGCGTAGGCTTTTTTTTAATCTACCTTGTTGGTGTGGATGCATTTTTGAATATACAACTACATGTATAGTGACTGCAATTATTTTGGGGCTCTGGTCATGTAGCTTCATGTCATATCGTCACTTTGGATATGAAAAAGTTTATCTGCCACTTTGTAAAGTGGCACATAAACCCTTTCATATCCAATTATGGAGTGAGATCATCTACACCACATTACGAAATACTCTGCAAAATACATCAGGCTTGCTTAGGTGCACACAGATCTATAAACTTTGTGACATAAACTGTTGCAGATTTAAGAAACACCTCACCTGCCAAAAAGGAAGAGAACACAGATCCATAGTTTACCAATAGTCATATTTGTCCCGCCTGATGAATAATCTGTATCTCCTCAGCGAAACGAAACATCAAACAGAACAGCACGGACGGTATATTGTGAGAGCGAGTGGACACAATGCAATGTCAAGTGTAGAATTTGAGGGAACAGATGATTGTGGCCATTACAGTGCTGCCGTGCATAGTTAAAAGACAGTATCTGGTCACTTTACAATTGAGCATATACTGTCTTTTGGCTTTGCGTAGCAGAGTGGATGTGTCCACGTTTCACCCCCTCCCCTTTTGCTTCCCATCGATGTGGTCTGTAATTATCATAACATAAAATACATTATACGGTACGTTTTTAGGCAGAATTGATTACACCACTATCAGCACCGCTGTCATGCAAAGCTGGCCAAAGCTAATATTTGCTTACTTTACAACGAACCAACGAACGAACGAACGAACGAACGAACGAACGAACGAGCGAGCGAGGGAACGAACGAACGAACGAACGAACGAACAGACAAACAAACGAACGAACGAACGAACGAACGAACGAACGAACGAACGAAAGAACGAACGAACGAACGAACGAACGAACGAACGAACGAACGAACGAACGAACGAACGAGCGAGCGAGCGAACGAACGAGCGAGCGAATGAATGAATGAATGAATGAATGAATGAATGAATGAATGAATGAATGAATGAATGAATTAAATTGAATGAATGAATGAATGAATGAATGAATGAATGAATGAATGAATGAATAATTGAATGAATGAATAAATGAATAAATGAATGAATGAATGAATACTCGTGTCACTTTTGTGGATATACAGGCGCAGCATGGCTGAGGGGAACGTTCGAGGATGGCGAGATTAATTAACCCTTTCGGCGCGGGGACCGACGCTGACCTCTATAAGTCGATTCCCGGCGCACTGGATGACCCATAACATAGGTATTCAAATGAAGCGGAAAGAGCTAAATAAGACATTTATGATGATCTCAAATTGAAAATAACCCTTTTTGCTGTTGATTTATATAAACATATTTCAGCGCCTCAAGGGTTAAATGACCCAGACACACGCTTTTGCTCCCGTACAATTTCGATACTATAGGGCCTAATATTTTTCTCTGGCTCTGGGGTAGTAACAAAATGAGATAAAATATGAAAACAAATAAACAATTGCTTGTGGACGAAACTGGGCGTCTTGTCGTTGAGAATGCTCGGCACTGTACTGAGGGTGCGCCCGCTTCTTTGCATAGAGCGAATGATTATCTACGACAGGAAGTCTCTCCGTGTGAAGTAGCGGATGTACGTGAAAGTGTGGCGAGGGCTTTAGTCTAGCTGCGCTACTTACAAACCGGTATACATGAATCAATTGGCTTCCCAGCCCTTAACAATCATGATAATATACCAATTATCTAGGTGCTGTCCTTTCTAAATATTATTTACGTAATTATCTGGTATTTAGGTCGGTGATTGTGATGCAGTGGTAACAGCAAGTCAAATTCGGCACTATACAATGTCCATCTCGTTCCACCATGATCAGACTGTATATGTGACCATTATCATTATTTCCCGAGTTATTGACATCAAGTTTAGTATTGTCATGATCTCTCAAGCTATTACATATTGCAGTATGTTGACAGAAAAGTGATGTGAATAATATAACATGTTTGTTATCACTGACCAAGAATAAAATTATAGCTGAAATAAATGATCGTCCTGTTAATCCTTGGGATGTATATCATTTACACCACCCTGCAATGGCAAACAGTGGTTAAAACCCAGTCCATTGCAGCCTACACATGGGAAACACGCTGAAAATCATCATAATTTGTTAGCTTAGAAAAAACTAATGTCTGACCCTGGTCTGAGCTTTGACCAGACCGCTTTGTCTGTGTCTCACAAACTGCTGGTGTGTAAATAAATCACACATACCTCGAGGACGCTGAAAGAAGTTGTGCATGAACATCATTGTGCAGCGCTCTGACAAAAATCTAAAATTTCAGTACAAAGGCCGTGCATCATCTATGTGCAACTGGACTTTAAAGCTTTAAAATAGCCAACTTAAAATGACCCAGACCTCACCACACTTACTGTATACCTAGCGTGTATTAATATATATATAGGGACCTGGCCTAATACCATTATTTTTCCAATTTGGCTTATTTTAGTCTTTTATTAAGGTTTTTTCTGATCCTTTACAATCATGTAAAAATATTGACATAAAATAAAGCAAATTAGGCCTGATTTATATGCAACTGACATGAATTTTTGTAGTCCTAATAGGTAACACAAACATTTTTTTCGGATTAAGTCAGCACAAAAATGTGATATTTCTCCCAAATATCACAGTGTTCTACAATATTGCTCTCTCTGGATCAGCCTCCGTATTTGTACAGGTAAGGGTCTATTTCATGTTGAAACTATAGATGTAAAATAGCATATACAGTGAAACATAATAGCCTATGCAGAGTAGCAAAGTTTGGTTGTCAAACAATACCTCTATTCCACACATTTTAATGCATCAAAATGTGTATATAGTATATTTAATGTGCTCTTTGGCGTATTTTACGAAATAAATCTTGTAAAGAAGCTAGCGAGTTTACTCACATATTTAACTCTTCCTTTACCGACTTCCCCCTGATAAAACTACCCCCAGAAACAGACTTCTTTTTTAAGGAGGACCCCTGGGGTAGTCCCTGGGCACAATACAGGTTATAGCTATGCGCATGCGCACATCGCACACATTAAAAATGCAAGAGAACATTGCGTCCATGTCACTGACCATTATAGTTGGCGATTTTCAACCACCCATGTAATGAAATATCTCCATTGCAATTAATGCATGTACACATGTGGATTTCGCATAAATGCAAATTTGGTAAAGGAAGGTAGTTTTCGCATAAATGCGCAATTGGTAAAGGAAGGGAGTTAAACACTGAAAAAGGGAGTTAGGCACTGAAATATGTTCATCCACCAGTATTGAAAATTTTAACAGATTAGAAACAAATAATATAGCTCGGGCTACTGTGAATGAATTTGGACGAGTGAGTGATAATTGGGATTTAACTGTACCACCATGCAAAGGGTCGACGATATACTGGCTCTATATAACATAGTTGTTGAGTTACGCCACAGGACCAAACTTTGACTCATTTTCAGCCTCAGAAGCACCGTTTTCGAGATATGGAAGGTTCAAATATATATTATTTCTATTATATTGTCAATGGGATTTTTTCACTTCGTACACGCACGCTATCGGTCAGATCGATTAATTAAATACTTGGTATACTATCTCACTAACCAACTATTACTGTGCCACAATTTCATGTCAATCGGTTGAAAAACTGTGGAGAAATAGTGCGATAGTCTGATATCTATTGATTGATCGGACCAATAACGAATAGGGTTACCCTCACAGTTTTCATAAAATTACTACCAGCATACAAAATTGAAAAAATGATAAACCATGTGGTTATGTCTAACTAGGACTAACTATACTGCTCTGCAAAGCCAAAATAAAAGGCAAAATGTAGCTGCTAACTTGTAAAGTAAACAGATACTGCCTTTTGGCTTTGCACGGCAGTAAAAACCTGCACTTTTACGTTCTACCATCCCAGTATTGGATAGAGTTTATGGTGTTTCATTCAATGATAATGTTTACAATCACAGGCCTTGTGTCGATAACAGAAAACCATGCGCCTATATAGTATAGTTGAATCCGGTGCAATTTAATTTGCATGGAAGCGCCAGTATTATACTGCATATAAACCGTTGGGCCAGCATCAGTTGATACACTACAGCCCAACGTAGCGGGTGTGTTGTTATTCAGTTCCCGGCCGCTGGATTTTTATCTCACCAATAAGTTAATCGATGGCCGCATTTCTTCACATGTCCAGACTAGCTGTCTAGGCTAATTGTGATTACATTAAATAATACCTCCAAAGTAGCCCTAGTCAGTCAGCCAGTACCCAGAAATAGCACTCAGGTATACATAGATAATTTCTGATGGTTCCAGGTCTTGTGTACATATATATGTATAGGTAATCGCCAGGGTGGATGTAGGTTTTGAAAGTGGTGCAAGATCAACCTTCCTAAAATACCCCCAAACCAGGTTGATGTTAATTTTTGTAGGGACACATGTGTACAAGCAAGAACTAAATCAATGAGCATTTTTAGTTATTCAAGATGGCGTCCAATATGGCTGCCAGCGTGTGGTCAGACCTGAGAATTTGCGTAAACAGGTCAATTTTAGAATAATACACCATTTAAACTAGTTTGGTAGTCAGTTAATTATTCTTGACCACCCTTTGAGCCCAGGAGGCTTTTTTTACTAAACATCTCTAGTATGTCAATTGGGAATTTTTTCTTTATTTATAATGAATTATTCATTATTAATGGTAGCGGATTTGTATCTGTATCATAACTAAGGCAATAACTCACTTATTGGTCAATTAATTTGTTGTTTCAATTATTCAAAATGGCGTCCAAGATGGCCGCCAGCATTTAGTAAAATTTAGGAAATTGTGTAAATTTGCTAATTTTTAGTCCAGTTTTATTCTGTAATATACCATTTCAACTACTTTGGTGGTCTGTGAGTCCATCTAGATCACCCGCAGACAATGTTGAACAATATTTAACCCTTCTAACGCGACGTTCTCCGGAAAAGTATTTTATGTCCCTCGTCAAAACGTGATTCCTCTTTAACAAAATGCCGCCCCCAACATAAATGTATATGTTGAACCACTTGACCGATAAACCTTTCCCAGGATTTATGTTTTATTTTTACACACCCTAATATCCTTGTAATGAATAATAAATTATAAAATAACACGTTAATATTGATGATATGGTTTGCTCAGTCTATTGTACTGAGGACAACTGGTCGAGGGTAAGTATAACATGCTAGCCATACTTTCACAAACTTTGGATCATATTGTGGACCTCAGACATGAGCGTTATTTTAGGGGAGGCTAGAAAAATCATATATTTTGAAGACATTGCATGTGAAATGTCATTTGTATGGATTTGTTCTAACTGGCCATTTATTTTCATGTGTCTCATCCAGTGGTAATGTCTGACACCATATGTGACCCATCTGTACAAAAATAAGTCGCATCGCGCATTATATTTTCAGAAAGTGACATAATTTAATATTGTAAGAGGACATTTGGGATATATATGGTTGAAGCCATCAGTGATTATTTTTAGTCAAATACACATTTTCGCTTTTCAAACATTTAAAAACCAATTGTTAAAAAATAGGAGAACAGCCATTAAAATTCAAATCTTAGTCCCCATTTTACATTTTTATCTTTTAAAATAACATTTAATACATTCTAATAAACCACTGAAGAGGTATATTTTAAAAATATGTATTTTCTAAATATAGATAATTATATTAATAATAAATTGATTGAATAAAAAATAAAAGTTGTTGTTATTATGTATATTTTTCGGCATTTCTGCAATTTGTAAAAAATGAGCTTTGCTAATGATTACGTGCACATCAGGCATACTGGGTCACAAACTTCTTTTAAGCGACACATCTAGCGCATCTAGCGTAGGCCTAAGCGAGTATATCAACCAATCGTTCGAAGGGTGGTGTATTTAGATATATACAATGACAGTGTCAGAGTGAAAGAATGAGTTCAAAATAGAATTTTTATATTAATAATACCAGCCTTGAAATCTTTGTTCATGAAACACTTGAATCAATAAAAACGGTGAGAAAGAGGATATTTCTGTCGTCGAATGATAAGTTGTTAGGTAGAGTACACTGCATGGTTTGCCTATTTGGTAGAGTCTGATGGCATCAAAAAAGGTATGCCTAGGGGACATCGACATCGATCACAGAACGCACCACCAAATTTAGAATATCCGCAATAAATATGTATTTCATTCTGTGAAATATTGAAGCCAGTAATGTTAATCTACCATATTAGCCATTTTCAGCACTGAACATGTGGTGAATGCTCTAGTATCGTTGTCCTCTAGTGGGTTTTTGTGTCCTTGGTTATTAGAATATATCTATTCTAATGATGTCAATACTATTTTTGGTTTTAGTTATTAAAATTTGTGTCTGCATGAATACGTTTTTTATATCAGGGCCTTGCTTTGACTCGTGTTTGAGGGTGGCCACAGCAGGTACCATCCGCAGTATGTGTATGGTGTTTGCTATCCATGGTCTGCTCAGAGGAATTACTTAAAATGATATCTGTCAAGTATTTTAACCTGACCTACTTGACCATTTATAGATTGCATAAATGATCCAGGAAATTTATTGAATTTGAACGTTCAATGAGTACAATACCAAATGTAAATAGGTATAATAGTAGCTTCTCGCTAGTGACCTGGTCAACCTTAATAAACATAACATCTGCATGCTCTTGGTCGTTAGACCTGGCTATGTAGCATGATCTTACACTTTTGGTTGGGGAGATACTGTACGGGAATGAACACCAGAATAACCAGGTACATTTTGATTGACAACTGATGACCATAATTGTTGCGTGAATTGGCGCTTCTGAAAGTTATATAGGCTTGAGTCACCATCCTATTTGTTGTCATAAAGAAACATCTGCAGATATACTGGCAAAATATGTCAGTAATTAAAATTGATTGATAAATAGAATTATGTGAAAGTGTTTAGCTTGACAGTCAAAAGAACGGTATAATGAGGTTAATATAATTTGCATTGCATTTAAAAAAATTATAGTGAATGTGATTCAACAAATTCGTTTTAATATGTCCATTGCATTGGGGGCTATTTTATGTTTTGCTCAATGAGTCAGCCCACCAATAGACAGGAAATTATTAGTGTAATGGTTAATGACATCAAAGTAGCAATAAAAACTATTATGATTTCAATGATCCCCACTTCAATCTTATATCATAACATAATTAGGTTCATTGCAGTATGGTAACTTGGCATTACAGCGGATATTGCGCCTTTGTATTTGCTAAAATGACCTATTAGGCTAAAAGGGTTAAGTACGTTTTTGTAATTATCTGGGAGTGTATGTCCACGTAGATTCAGTGAACCCCAAAGTAGTAGAAATAGTGCATTACAAAAAAAGTAAGCTAACATTGAGAAGTTTACGCAATTGCCATTACCATGTACATGTAGTTATGTATAGATGCATATCCATTACCACTAATAACGAATTAATTATTAAAAATAATAATTAATTAGATTAAGCAATTGTCATTACCATAGTCACTGTATTGATACCAATCCAGACTCCTTCAGCATTAATAATGCATTGTTTTTTATAGATAATCATTTTGTCCTAATTGACATCACAAAGGTGTTCGATAAAAAGCCGCTGGGACCAAAAGTGTTAAGAGCACCATTTACAATATCTAGCTCCCAACATTATGCCATTAAAGCTTCAGGTGTAACATTGAATACAAACATTTTACGCGAATACATAGCTTTATTATAAGGTACATTTATAATGGATTGAGTGATCATTGAATAAAAAATCAAACTGCTGCCGAGGACCAATTGACCGGAGAGTAGTACAGATCTTTATCTGATCATGATAACAATACCATTTGAGTATATTATAATGAGATTCTCTGTGGTCGAAGTCTCTGTCGTGAACAAGGTATTCCATTGTACACACATGTCTAGTTAATGTGAGTTAAGGATACTGATTCATTTATGTTCAAGGCTGGCTATCTGGATACATCTTACAATTGAGACTAGCCATGGATAAACAGGTAATTTGACAATATTGACAACATTATTGGTAGCGTTATTATACCACAATTTACTGTGCTCCATGAGCTCTATAATGTTCGAAATTTAAATTGCTAAATACTTATATCATGATCATGATGCTATACATTAAAAGCTCGTAGTTGTTCGTGTTTGTTAAAATATCGATATACTGCGTGTCAAATGTGTGGCCGAAGGAAGGGGGCATCATTCGATCACCATGGGGGGGGGGAGGGGTATTTTTGAAATAAATGTTTTGAGACTAATTTTTGTGAAGTACATAATTCTCTGAAGGACATGTTGTAAATAAATATTTAATGGCACTTAAAAACAGTGTGCCATTTAAAATACTTTACGGGACGCATAAGGGTGCCATGACCATAATCATGTTAGTAAAAATGTAGGAGAGGAGAGCAAGGTTTTTCATATAATATTTAAAAAGTTACTTTTTTCAAAAATAAATTAAAAGGGAAATTATAAAAATTGTCTGATGTCAATTGCATTTATTACAAAATGTGAGTGTGTGAACAGAAAAAGTTGGATCAGTGGTGGTTTAACGTTGGTCCATCGTCTACGATGCTGGACCAACGTTAAACCACCATTGATTCAACGTATTCTGTGTGGGTCGTAAAGGTGGAGACACAATAACAACATGCATTGATTGAAACAGATACCCAATTATACTATTTATTCCTTACAACATTTTTGCATAAAACATGGAGACCAAAGGTGTTTTTTTTAAATTTAAACCATCATAAATATCTTAGTTAGCCCTTTCCGCTTCATTTGAAAACCTATGTTCTAGGTCTATATGCGCCCATTATAATTTGTTAATTCTTCCCTCGAAGGGACCGACGTCAGATCTGACGTCTGTATATGTCAGATTCTGACGCCTAAAGTCGATTACCGCACCTGAAAGGGTTAGCACTAATAAACGCAGATAGTTTAGTTTGTATAAAATGCATTCACAGGTGGCGGAAGTGAAGTACCGCGGAATATGGACCAATCAACTTGACTTCTTTCTTTCCTGTCTTGGCTATGCCGTGGGAATTTCCACCGTGTGGCGCTTCCCGTACATATGTTACTCTAACGGAGGTGGTAAGTAAAAAAAAAGAGACTGGACAACCGTTGGCCCCATGCTGGACCAACGTATCCGACGCTGAAACAGCATTGAACCAAAGTTGTACTGACTCTAGAATTTTTGTCATTATTAAAACAAATGCACGTAGAAATGTTTTTAGGAAAGTATTTTTTATTAGAAAGTAGAATATTTATGGTAAGTCAAAGCATACACTGCCCTGTCAGCTCAACTGTTAAGCGCTATAATCGAAACTCGAAAAAAAATTCTAAATTTTTTCATTGCTATTTGAAAGAAAATATTCAAGTGGAATAGCTCTGTCGAGCAAAACCAAAAGCAGTACTTGTTTACTTTACAAGTAAGCAGATACTGCGTTTGGGGAGCAGAACTGTTTAATCAGCAATATTTGCAAATTCGTGATTTAATTTGACAAAATGATCCAGCAAGCACGCCTGTGCACGTTTACAATTTCCTACAATGCAAATCACTGCTACTATTCTGTGAAACTCAATAGCCTTGACCTCCATTGTTGTCACCGACCTAGCTAATACAATGAAGTATAGGGAGGGGGTGTTATATAACTTTGTTTTCACCGAGTTCCCATTCAAAACGGTTTCCACTGCGTTTCACAGAATAGGCAGCTGCTATCGAGCCTGTGATTCATACACTGAGCTATCAGTGAGTGTCACAGAGAGGCGGAAGGTGGGGCACAGGCATGCATGTGTGTGATCAGTTATAGTAGAAGAGCTAGTTCCTGTAGGACCCTCATTTAAGGAGTTGGTACTATACCCATCATACTGACAAAATCTGCTTGTTTATTATGTTGGAGCAAACCTCCCTGGTCATTTCATAAAGTAGAATAATGTGGTATCAGTTTTTTTGTACATGCCATTTTCTAACATAGGTCGTGTATTTTGCTATGTTTGTCGAAGTGGAGGTCAAGTAAGAAAAATAGGCACATCTTTGCAAGGAATGGACCAATTCTTAAACTTTTGGAATCAATACATTAAGTATTAAATTACCTAACTGGTGATATTGTGTATTGTGCGAATATACCAACTTTGCCTTTGACCAAGTCACATCTTAATAGTAGGCTAAATCCGCTACATGGATTGTTTCTTTAATCCTTACAAGAAATGAAGCAGAAATTATACTAAGTGTAGGCCTATTGGTTAAAAATGCCTTATATTACCAGAATAAACAATGTCTTTCGAAAAAAGTAAGACCAAATTTCCATGGGTGATGAGACTGAGGTAATGGGACTGAGCTCACTTCATTCAGCATACGGAACTGGTAAATAATTGATATATTCTAGTTTTCATTGAGACCACCCAGACCTGTTTAGATTTGGGGTTTGGGTTACGTAAACGTATTTTGTTGCTGTTCTTGTTTACCAATGTACACATGGGAATACATCATCCGTTACAATTTTGTCAGTATGGTGGGTTGTACGTACCGATTTTTTCTCAGGTCCAGCTCTTCTACTATTATGCCTATGAGCCAGATGCCACGCATGTGCAGTCGATGAGTGGTCGGCTACACAATTCACCTTGTTCGGTGTAGATCATGGTGACTTTATGTTAGTTCAATCATACCAGCATCTCAGATGGTGGTCCACCAACAGACAAAAATAGGATTACTGTATCCGGCTAGCCAGGTAGTCCCGGCCTTAATCCTTGATGCGCTAAAATATTTAACCCTTAAAGCGCTGAATTTTTTTTTATATAAACCATGGAGACCAAAGTTTTTTTTTAATCTGAGATCATCTTAAATGTCTTTGTCAGCTCTTTCTGATTCATTTGAATACCGGTACCTATGTTATGGGTCTGCGATCATTATGAACATGTTTACTCTTACAGTGCAGGGATCGACTTTAGACGTCAGAATCTGACGTCTACAAACGTCAGATTCTGACGTCTAAGCTGTATCACCGCGCAGTCGGGGTTAATATAAACCAAGAGACCAAAGGTTTTTTTCAATTTGAAATCATCATAAATATCTTAGTTAGCTTTTTCTGCTTCATTTGGATACCTATGTTATGGGTCTACGGCAATTATACATTTTCAGGGTAGTCGCCGCCTGACTAGACAAAAGTGTGTGCAAAATGTCATAAAAAGTGGTCCAGAATTGACTGAAGAATCCGCGAAATTCATTGGGTCAGGTCGTGGTCAGGTCGCAAGTCAATGAAAATCAATTCATCTGAAGTTTCTGTTCAAATCAGCTCATCTGTAATTTCTGTTAAAATCCAATGACGTGTCTTTTGTCTTTGACAGGAGCCTTTCTCATCCCTTACAGCATCATGCTCCTTCTCGTTGGCACACCCCTCTTCTTCGTGGAACTGTTGATTGGCCAATATTCGGGACGCAGTGCGTCTGTGCTTTGGGACATGGCGCCACTGTTTAAAGGTGAGAAAAACTAGCTCATAAATAAAGGATGCGTAGTAGTTAACACTACCATCTGTCACACCGTGTGTTCACTCCCATTTATCTGTCAACTTTTCTCTGTTCCCGTCAACTTTACATCCAGAAATAAATTGTGCGTACATGCACAGTAGCTCAACTGTTAATTATATAAGCCTTCGCTTCAGCTTTAATCTTTCCGAGTGAACAGAAAAGAAACATATTTATCGTACAAAAAACAGACACATAAAATGGGGAAAATTTGTTTATTAAAAATAAACATCAAATTAAACGACTACAAATAAAAAGGGCTTCAGTTCAAATGTTGTTAATGTAAACGTGGTTGTAACAGAGTGAAGCCCTAAGACCAAAATAGGTATAAATTTACTTGACAGTCAGTTAACAGGATTAACCAGTGAATATTTATACATGTCTCTAATTGATCTAATCTACTATGAATATTTATACATGTCTCAAATTGATCAAATCTACTAGGACTATTTATACATGTCTCTGATTGATCTAATCTACTATGAATATTTATACATGTCTCTGATTGATCTAATCTACTATTTAAATGTGAACTTTGCCTCTTGTATCATTACAAACAAATTAGATAATATCAACCAAACTATCAATAACAATCTAGTAATTGTTCACACAAAACCAAACCTATCAATAACAATCTACTAATTGTTCACATTAATATATTAATGAACATTGACTCTTGTATCATTACATACAAATTACATAATATTGACAAAATCTATCAATAACATTATTAAACAAGATTATCTGTTGTTGTGGAGGGTATGAAAACGGCACACAGACACAAAGTGTCTGACCCCCACAACACAAACTTACAAATGCATCGTAAGAGCACATATGAATTCCAACCTCTCATCTGTCTAATTCACCATTACTTGCGGCATCAGAAACAACACTAATTCTAAATAGTGAAGTGCTATATAGTCTGAAATTTAGTTTTTAAATTGAAATTAGGATGTCTACAGAAGTGAAACTTGAAATTTACATGTAATGAATAGATAAACAAATAATTAAAATTTCCAAATGTAGATAATAAGGGACACATTATCATAACATCTATTGTATTTATAATTCCTGAAGCCAGTCTGAGAGTGTTTTGACTGGCTGGATTTATATGTCAGTGGAATTTTATTTTCTGTAAGTGTAAAATCTGACCACAGAAGTATACAGACCTCATTTTGAGCTGACCTAGGTATTGCAGACACACTTTGAAAACATAAGAAGACCACAAAACATAGATTTAGAAGGATTTGAAGCAAATTAGGAACATGAAGAAATGGTCCACATCTTGAGTATTGCTGTATTCACTAAAAATGGTGTTTACATATACATTCAAAAGCAAGATCTAAAGAATTCTAAAAAAAAAAAAATAATAATAATAATTTCTTACTCACACAGTTATTGACGAAAAAGCAAAATTTTAGCTTTTTCTTCTCTAAGAAAAAGGACATAAATCATTCACATTTAAAGTAATTCCACCTGTAAGAATGAGCTTGTGGATATTGTATCAAAAACCGACTGGCCGAAATCGGGTTGGCAAATCACTCCCCATCATGTTTTCCATTGTTAGAACAGCTGGCGCAAGTCCTGCCGAACTAACAAATGGAAAATCATGTTTGGTTCTTCACAAAGTTTATTGCATCTGGCGCAAGTCCGGATGCATCCTGCCCATACTTGCTAGCACTGATTTCAGCAGCTGGCACAAATCCTGATGCTAGACTAAACTAATTCCACCTGTAAGAATGAGCTTGTGGATATTGTATCAAAAACCGATTGGCCGAAATCGGGTTGGCAAATCACTCCCCATCATGTTTTCCATTGTTAGAACAGCTGGCGCAAGTCCTGCCGAACTAACAAATGGAAAATCATATGTTTGGTTCTTCACAAAGTTTATTGCATCTGGCGCAAGTCCGGATGCATCCTGCCCATCCTTGCTAGCACTGATTTCAGCAGCTGTCGCAAATCCTGATGCTAGATTAAACTAATTCCACCTGTAAGAAAGAGCTTGTGGATATTGTATCAAAAACCAACTGGCCCAAATCCAGTTGGCAAATCACTCCCCATCATGTTTGCTATAGTTAGAACAGCTGGCGCAAGTCCTGCCGAACTAACAAATTAATAATCATATGTTTGGTTCTTCATGAAGTTCATTGCATCTGGCGCAAGTCCGGATGCATCCTGTCTATCATTACTAGCACTGATTTCAGCAGCTGGCGCAAGTCCTGATGCTAGATTAATCAAGCTAGACAGAGAGCATCATGTAGTTGGCGTATAAGGCATGCAATAATTACTGCGGCCTGTAACAACTGGCCAAGTCTTGTTGTAACTGACCTTGTATTTATTGACTAATAATATGTTCTTGCAGTAGTTTAATTGAATAATTATATTGCTTTTACCTTACACTCCTACACTTGGATACTCTTCCGAATTATATTAATTTACAAATTATTTATTATATATGAAAGATTTAATTCTTGTGACCATTTTTTTTTTTTTTTTTTTTTTTAAATTTCAAAGCAGCTGGATCACTAAGCTTTACTAAACAAACAACAAAGAAGAAAACTTGGAAAGTAAAAGGTGACCCAAAACATAATTTCGTAGGATCCACTTGAAACCTAAGGTCACTTTGGCAAAGCCAGAGAATGGCCTACAGGAAAACCAGCCCCTGGGATTATTCCAGAGTCATCACAAATTTAATTATATAAAATTAATTACAAAAAAAAATTATTACAAAATTAATTATATAAAATGAAATCAAGAGATTATCAACTATATCTCTTCTCATTAATTTAAATTATTACTAATGAGAACGTTAAATCTTAACTTCCTAACATGAATTATTTTTAAATATCTTTATGAGCACTAATATTGTATATTTTAATTTGAGATTAAGAGTGGCTGTTATGTATGCTTCATTGACCAAAAGTAACAAAAAAAGAAAACTCCATTCAAAGAGGAAAGGTGCCAAAAACATAGTTTTGACAAAGACCTATCTGAAACCAAAAGCTGTACTGGCGAGGCCAGAAAATAGCCCACAGGAAACAAATCCTGACAGGAATCAGTGGGTCCACCACAAATTGGCATCAGCCAGTGTGATCATCGCCTCCAGAGTTTATCAAATCTTGCTAATTCAAATCCTAGAAACAACAATTGCTCCTCTTATTTATTTATATTATTTGTAAATTTATGCCCTACAAATCACACGATAAAATGTACCCAAAAAATTTAAGTAACAAAGATGAAACTCCAAAAAATGAGGAAAAAGGCCAAAAACATATGTTCCTGACAACAAGACCTATCTGAAACCCCATAAGGCCGCAGTGGCAATGCCAAAGAAAGGCCCACAGGAAAAACAGTTCCTGAAAGGAATCAGTGAGTCAACCACAAATTGGCATAAATGCATAAAAGCAGCCAAAGTGGTTATCGCCTCCAGAGTTAATCAATCTTTGTTAAACAAATTCTCTGAGACAATTATCATTGATTTATAAAATTAATATTGTCTATTGCATTAAAACGAGCACCATCTCAAATGTTTACTCAGCGAATCACAACAAGAATCAATCTTCTTATTAAGATAATTTATAAAGTTGACCCTGCAAATCACACAATAAAATGTACCCAAAAAAATTTAAGTAACAAAGATGAAACTCCCAACGAGGAAAAAGGCCAAAAACATATGTTCCTGACAACAAGACCTATCTGAAACCCCATAAGGCCGCAGTGGCAATGCCAAAGAATGGCCCACAGGAAAAACAGTTCCTGAAAGGAATCAGTGAGTCAACCACAAACTAGCATAAAAGCATAAAAGCAGCTAAAGTGGTTATCGCCTCAAGAGTTAATCAATCTTTGTTAAACAAATTCTCTGACACAATTATCGTTGATTTATAAAATTAATATTGTCTAAAGTGAACGCCATCTCAAATTTTTACTCACAACAAGTTAACATAGTACTTTTTCACCTGAATAAAACCAAAATTTTTATATAACAAAGATGAAACTATTTTCCATCCCCCTTGACATATTAAAAGTTATGGAAGCATCATCCAAACCCAAATTTGGATGCAAAATTGCAAATGATTTTTTCATTATGTCATTCCGCAAATGTTTGATAAATGAGAAACCGCTCAGTGTGACTCTGCATTATGAGAATTCTTGTTTTATGCTCAATTTGTTAAATTTAATAATTTAATAACAACGGAAATTCATGATTGAAACAAAGAATGAGTGAACGATAATGTAAGGTTTTGAGACTGACTAGACCACATGGAAAGCCAACAATGTCAATGAGACAAAGATAAGGGTCATAATCCAAATAATTGGTCAGACAGATTCAATAACAACCACGCAAAGCTGTTATCAAATATATACACAAACTATTAAAAATATTTGTAACAAATTTTATTTGTAGATCTTTATAGTCATAAAAAAATAAAGTATAGACAGCTACAAATTTTTAATGTGCAATTGGTTATCGCCTCATAAAAGTTCATCTAATCTTGCTATTTTAAATCAAATTTAAAACTGGTGAACTATCACCACTCTCATTGATTTAAATTAAATCAAAATCATATGGTCATTGTGCTTTTAACTTAATTTAAAGTTAACACTAGCGCTTAAATTTCTAAGATTGTATATTTTTTAGTCTACATTTTATTAAAATCATGAAAGAACAGTCCAAACCAAATTTAATCCAGATGAATTTTGTATTATGAATTTGTCACTCCAAAAATATGTCACTAGTGACTGGAAGTGCTGCCGACTATTACACTAATAATGACGATTCAACCAGTCTAATGGTAGACTAGTCTACATCATATATTTTAATTTTTATTCCATAGTCTATACTAAACTATAGTCTATAGTATAGTCTGAGTCTACTAACAGTTAGATTAACAATTAGAGCCGAGTCTAGACTATATCTAGACTCCAGACCAGAGCTCCAGACATTTGATTAACAGCGCGTACGGATAATACTATTAATAATAGTTAATAAAAACACGAATTCAGCGTGAGCGATAATATAAGAATTTGAAGTGGACTTAACCACGTGACTGCGACCGGATTGATGTCGGCGATGTCAATCGAAGTCATAATCCAAAAAAACACTGACACATGGTTGAACATATTCAAAAACAATGCAAAACTATATCTATCATATAAAAGAACTATTGAAACGTATTTAAAATACAAGATTTTCTTGATAGACATAGAATCTGCTATATAAATTTATATTTCTTTCGGATTAATTTTTGGTTTGGATCACCTTCAAGATTTCATTGCTAAAAGAGACCGTTACAAACAAATCGAGATCCGAACAAACCACGAATTACATAGCTTGGGATTCGCCTAAGATTAATAATCTATTTTGTGTCCGATAAAAAGAGCTTTCATTTTACGAAAACTCTGTATTTGCTTCTTTGAAACTAAACTCTGACTGTCACACCCGAGCTACGCCAGGACCACCACACTGCCCTTGTCCTGCTGGACATCGAGTCAACCATGAACCCAGCAAACACAAAACATTTGCATAACTTTTGTACAATGCTGGACCAACGTCGAAGACGTTGGGCCGGCGTTGTACAAATGTTATACAAATGTTTTATGTTTGCTGGGAAGTTGTGTGCGGCACCCAAACCCCTTGAATCATTGCTGTACTGCTGTGCGTACACACTACAAATATCTACCGGCCAATCACATCGACTTCCAACATCTGACCCGAGTGTGACCTCATGCACCGAGACTATGGAACTGCTTACGTCATTCACAGCCGCTAATTAATATTCATGTTATCATCGCCCCTCTCTCGTCTACATGTCTGGTATGCAGTATTGCCAAGGCTAAAGTTTCATTTCACAAGGGTGCAGACTGGCTGGACAAGATGTGAACAGCACACTACTAAAATGAGGGTGAATATGGGTTAAAAAACAAATCGAGCGAACGGCGAAGTGCCTGTTCTTAGGTGCCGAACATCGAGGATTGCAGTTTAAAAATAGTGTAAAAAATGAACCAAAAATGTTATATCTATTTGTATCTATATTTATATCATTTTTCCCTTGTAAAAAGTGAAGCCAAAAAAATGGGTTAAAAGTGAAGTGGGAAGAATCCATAATTTCCAGAACCCATGTGCACCCTCTAAAATGTTCGCTAGCTAGTGCAAAACATTATAACAATAATTGATGTGGTAATCCATAATAATTTTTTTTGACAATATTCTTCCTAAAACCGTTCTTTATTTATGCTTGTTACAATTACCAAAGGCGAAAAAATGGTTTCGGGGAATGATATTATTATGATTATGTATATTTTCAGGTAATAACAATTGTTCTTATCATTTTAGGTTTGGGGCTTGGCATGATTTACATAATTGTAATGTTTGCCACATTTTATCCTGTGATTTTGGCTTGGGCCGGTTATTACATGGTGCTCAGCTTCAGTACTGATCTACCATGGGATTCCTGTCTACACGACTTCAACACAGATTGTAAGTCACGATTGGTTCTAGCAAATACATCAAATAAAAAACCTAATTAATATTGTAGTTTAAATAAGCGAAAATAATTGGTCCATACCACGGTTAGCAAATGGCGTCCGAACGATAACGATTGTCTTGCAAAGACACCAATGTGTTACTTATAAAGTGTGATGCCAAGCCTAGGTGTGACAAGTGACTTATCAAGGTTTGATGTACGATCTTCACGATGGAATTACAGTTACCACGGATACGTCAAGTAAAGTACGGTAGTTCTAGAATAGGATCTACTACGGTCTTGCTGAATTTCTGCACCTATTAACTAGATATGTGCGGCGGTTTTATGCACCATGCAAGGTTTAAAAACGCAGTAAAACGACGTCTCAGCCATTATCAAATTATATTAAATGAAAAATATGCATCACTATTATTTGGCTGCAAGTGAAGTTAAACAATCAGGTGTGGACTCGATGTCACCAAATTAACTGGTGCGATATATCGCTTCATTGCACACACACACACATATTATAGGGAGACCCAAGAAAACGCCTACATGGTAAATATTGTGTTTTTAAACCTTGAAGCGCTGAAATATTTTTATGTAAAGTAAGACACCATTATAAATATTTCTACATTTTTTTAACCCTTAAAGCGCTGAAATATTTTATATAAAGCAAGACGACTATAAAGATCTCTACACTTTCAGTTAGGGGATGGATCTGACGTCTATACTGCCGTGCAAAACCAAAAGGCAGTATCTTCTAACTTGTAAAGTAAGCAGATACTGCCTTTTGGTTTTCCACGGCATGCAGCATAGACGTCAGATTTTGACATCTGAAGTCGGTCCCCGCGCTGAAAGGGTTAATGAGTAATTAGTGTATAGTAGAATTCGCATTACCGGTGGTGACTGATTTTCGCCGATTTCTCAATTCTCCACCAATTGTCATGAAATTTATCAAGCACTATTTTCTTATGATGGGACGAATTAATTACATGTCAAATTGTCTAACTTCTGAAATACTTATCAAAACTTCGCGATATTTTTAGGATATTCGCGACATGAATGGAAAATAGTATGGGTAGAATTTTCATGAAAATTGGCTCAGAATTGACTGAGGAGTCCGCGAAATTAATTAATCCTGGTTGATAAATTTTAATCGAATCTGAATAATCGCAACAGTAATTATTTACCCAATAGATTGAAAACCGGAACTACGCATCTCCTATATTCAACCAAATATATCATAGGCAGATATTCCGGACAATTACGTATGAAAACAATATTCGGACACAGCAGATACTTCAAATGCCACATTTTATTGAAATAATATCTTTTCGGGTTTATGTACATGATACCCAAAAACTATGTATGGAAACTGAGTGATAAATATTTTGCATTCAATGTAAAAAATATAGATTCATTAACATTGCCTCACAAGGGCGAAAAGCAGTAATTGCTTGCTGGAAAAGTGAAAAATTACTGCCTATTTATCGGCTCTGCAGAGCACAACACATTTGCGTATATTTACGTAACATTGTATACTTGTAAAGTTGTATACTTGTATGCTAATGCAAATAGTTTATAATTATGCATATAACTACTATTATACAGCAGTATTCGTTTATATATTGCACAGATAGATTGACAATGTGTTAATGCAATGATATTATATGTTAAATTTGATTTGAACTGTCAATAAGTTGACTATCAATAATCGCTGCCACTCAGGGGCTCGACACTTGTTGGTTCTGTTGAATTTCTCATCTTTAGATTACGCCACCATTGCCTCATCGTCTTTTTTCTCTCTCTCATCTCTTCACGAGACGCAGGGCGATCTCCCTGCATCATCTGTCGCATCATTTGTCGCCATTGTTTTCTACGTGTAACAGGAATCTGTGACGTTAACTTCTCAATTCTCGGAGGCCTAGAATGTTCTTCTGTATCATTATTGTCGCTGTTTCTCCAGCATTGTCTCATCGTCTTTCTCCACAATCTTCTTTTGTTTTTCATCTCTTCTTGTTTTAAGTTCTGTACAGTTGCTGATTCATCGTTCCCCGATTGGTTGTACTGATCAACGTCAATTTGCTGCTGGTCATGATCCATTAATGTGTTCTTGTTTTCTGCCAACTTCTGTAACTCTTGACAACAGTTGATGACTGTTTCTCTCCATCGTCGTCTTTTATTGTGGTTATCAGGCTGTTCACCAACCAACGCCTTCCAGGAATTACTCATCACTCTCATCCACTGCTTCTTCTTCCTATCCTCGCATAGTTCTTCCTCTTGTGGTCTTTCTGACGTACCCACCCACAGTGGCCTAGCTCTGTTCTGCCAAAGACGTTCCATCATACCACTCCAGCACCGGAAAGGAGTCGTCTGTGGCGTTTCAGACAGTAATTCAGCATGTCGTCGCCGCTGTAACAAATTTAACATTTAATTTATATAAGAAAGAAATGATTCCTAGGTATTATTGATATGATTAACTCCTCAAGTGATACATTACTAGCTGCTTGACATTTTTTATTTATTTAATTTAATCTGGCACTGGTAATATAATTGTCAGTATTATAAAACCATAAAATACACTCCAATATACAAAGTATAGATCAGTTACGGTTTCTAATGGGCTTATCGCCCTGCACATTTGAATAATTCCAATAAAAAAACATCGTAAAGTATAAATTCAAAATACATAAGGGTTTATCCGCACTGAACGGATTAATATTTTATGGTTGTTAGCTAAATCATGTATGTAGTAGTATTGTACCTGTAATATTGAGTGTGCAGTAGGTGACATGGTCTGCTGATTCATGGTGTCTTTGCCCTTTGTATGATTAATATGGACATCTTCGTCACTGTCACCATCTTCTCTGCTGCTGCTGCTGCTGCTGCTGGAGGTCGTGTCAATTCCCTCCTTTAGATTACGCCACCATTGCCTCATCGTCTTTCTTCTCTCTCTCATCTCTTCACGAAACACAGGACAATTTCCCTGCATCATCTGTCTCATCATTTGCCGCCACTGCTTTCTATATGTCCCAGGAATCTGTGACTTAGATTTTTCATTTCTCGGTGATCCAGAACATGCTTCTGCAGCTTTCGTGTCGCTGTTTCTCCAGCATTTTCTCATCGTTTTTCTCCACAGTCTTCTTTTGTTCTTCAATTGTTCTTGTTTTAAGTTCTGTACAGTTGCTGGTTCATCGTTCCCCGATTGATTGTACTGATCAACGTCAATTTGCTGCTGGTCATGATCCAATAATGTGTTCTTGTTTTCTGCCACCTTCTGTAACTCTTGACAACAGTTGATGACTGTTTCTCTCCATCGTCGTCTTTTATTGTGGTTATCAGGCTGTTCACCAACCAACTCCTTCCAGGAATTACTCATCACTCTCATCCACTGCTTCTTCTTCCTATCCTCGCATAATTCTTCCTCTTGTGGTCTTTCTGACGTACCCACCCACAGTGGCCTAGCTCTGTTCTGCCAAAGACGTTCCATCATACCACTCCAGCACCGGAAAGGAGTCGTCTGTGACGTTTCAGACAGTATTTCAGCATGTCGTCGCCGCTGTAACAAATTTAACATTTAAATTATATTTAAAAAAAATGATTGCTAGGTAATATTGATATGATTAACTCCTCAAGTGATACATTACTAGCTGCTTGACATTTTTTT
Organism: Flabesymbios commensalis; assembly: GCA_964017125.1. Classification (NCBI taxonomy): domain Eukaryota; kingdom Metazoa; phylum Annelida; class Polychaeta; order Terebellida; family Flabelligeridae; genus Flabesymbios; species Flabesymbios commensalis. The sequence continues at coordinate 71,283,684 of OZ024906.1, read as the reverse complement.
ATTATTATTTAATCTGGCACTGCTAATATAATTGTCAGTATTATAAAACCATAGAATACACTCCAATATCCAAAGTATAGATCCGCTACGGTTTCCAATGGGCTTATCGCCCTGCACATTTGAATAATTCCAATAATATGTACTAGTATTGTACCTGTAATATGGACTGCAGTGTAGGTGACATGGTCTGCCGATTCATAGTGTCTTTGCACTTCGTACGGTTAACATAGACATCTTCGTCACTGTCACCATCTTCTCTGCTACTGCTGCTGTTGCTGCTGGTCGAGGTCGTGTCAATTCCCTCTTTTAGATTACGCCACCATGGTCTCATCATCTTTCTTCTCTCTCTCATTTCTTCACGAGACACAGGACAATCTCCCTGCATCTCCTGTCTCATCATTTGCCGCCACTGCTTTCTATATGTACCAGGAATCTGCGACTTAGATTTCTCATTTTTCTGGGATCCAGAATATTCTTCTGTATCCTTCTTGTCGCCGTTTGTCCAACATTTTCTCATCGTTTTTCTCCACAGTCTTCTTTTGTCCTTCATCTCTTCTTGTTTTAAGTTCTGTACAGTTGCTGGTTCATCGTTCTCCGATTGGTTGTTCTGATCAACGTCGATTTCTTGCTGGCTATGATCCATGAATGTGTTCTTGTTTTCCGCCACCTTCTGTAACTCTTGACAACAGTTGATGACTGTCTCTCTCCATCGTCGTCTTTTACTGTGGTTATCAGGCTGTTCATCAACCAGCTCCTTCCAGGAATTACTCATCACTCTCATCCACTGCTTCTTCTTCATCTCGATCTCATCCTGTTCCTCAGATGGTTCCATCCACAGTTGTTTGGCTCTGTTCTGCCATAGACGTGCCATCATTGTATGCCAACATGGGAAGGACGACCCGTGATTATGACGAGGGTGCACAACCAGGAATGAACCATTTTGCCTCTGCAAATAAAATAAAAGTTAAAAATGGCAAAGACTGCAATATTGCACGTTATATTCCGCCCTACGTATCAAAAAGACATACCCAGTAAACACAATACATTTGTATAACATTTGTATAATGTTTGGCCAACGTCGAAGACGCTGGGACGTCGTTGTACAAATGTTATACAAATGTTTTGTTTTTTGCTGGGTAAGGTTACACTCGAACATAAGAACTTTAGTGGAAAATATATAAGATTACATAAAATTATTCAGACTGGCATACAGATTTCTCCGGATCTAAAGCCAGCATTAAAACATTCTAGCATTATTGCCTTCATTTTTTTGTATTTGAAGATAGAGAGCAATTCCAAATTCAAATAGACGGAAATTATAATCACACGTCCAAAACTAAATCTCAGAATAAATACACGTAGGCCTACTGGGTATATAATTATATTCAAAATAACATGAATAAGGTACGTCTAGTCATAGACATGTAGGTGTAATATTTGAATTTACAATACATAATTATAACAGTGTTTACATTACATAATTATAAAGTGGAATACGATGAATACCTTTGGTTGGCACTGTCGCTCAGTTGCTTGCAGATGTTGAATATATGACTTTTTCCACATCATTTTGTTGTCAAAATGTAATGTATTTCTCTGACAAACATGCAAGTTATGTCTTTCAGCTGAAATGAAGAAAATTAAGGGTGATAAGTATGAAGCCTAACTACTTCAAATGAAGGCAAAGTAAGAACATCATCTTTCAAACCACACTGTCCCCGCATAACACACCGATACTGAGTTGTACAAACTAAAACTGTAACTCCCTTCCTTCGTAATTAAAAACCATGGTAAAACGACATGTGTTTTTAAATAATTATTATTCATAACACTATCGACTAAACGATGGTCCGGAAATACACATCTTCCCTACAGCAAGGCTAGGCTTTTCCCGAGGGCGCAGACCGAGTCTGCGACTTCGGGAAAAGCCTAGCCTTGCTGTAGGGAAGATGGCACTGTCCTAAATCAACATATGTTTATAGTGTGATGTTTACTGGATATGCATGCATACGTTTTATCCGCAGCCTGAGGATTTGATCGGGTAGACTTTTCATGGTGAGCTCAAGCTCTTCATCGCTTGATATATTAATACTATCCCCATCCGAGTCTGCAAACAAAAAATCAGGTCTTATAGATCGTGCTCAACGTATATAAATACAGTTTACAGTAAGCCATTTAAATATAATTTACATGCAGTAGCTATCTAGGAACCAGTATGCACAAAACATTTTTATAACACTTGTACAACGTCGGCCCAGCGTCTTCCATGCTGGTCCAACATTGGACAAATGTTACAAAAATGTTTTGTGTTTGCTGGGTATACCCTATATTTAAGCTTATATACTGAATAGGCTTGTTCATGACTATACTGTGTAACTCAACCCACCTTTCCAAGTCAAAGCATATTCTGCAGATAAGTTAGGAAACACTTTTCCTATTTTATTGTTCAGTTTTCTCAGAGTAACTTCACCAGTCAACAAGAACATCCTGTTCTCGTCATGTTGGTTATTCTGTCTCTCCAGACTGGCCTTTACTGTCAATGACGTGCTGTCTGTGCGTGTGTCACTCATGGTGCAGTTTTCAAGGGCAATGTGTCTTCTCTGCTGTAAATTCTCCATTTTGATTCAGAAATTAATTTTGGCGGCTTTTATATCCAGCTCTAATACCCACGAACAGGAATTTGTATTAAACGTCACAAACGTATGAAGACGTCGTCAACGTATAGCGTGATGCGTTTCAAACGTAGGCCGACGTTTTCCCGTTGACTATTAATGCTGCATGCGGTCGATATGCTGGGATTCTGCCAACCACTGTATTATAACTCACAAGGTGGCAGCCACTACCTTGTATTTCCCATTTTCTGTTGACTCATCAGGCCACTAGGTGACTGTTACATCAAGGGTATAACGGAAATATCGTTAATTTCAACTGTATAATGTAGGCCTATTAATATTACTATGTCAAAAAGGTATGAGCATGCCTACATGGTGCTATACATGTACACATAGTTACAACTAGCACAAAAATGCCACTGACACAGCTAAATAGACCTAATATAATTGATAGACAAATTGCTGCAAATTTACTTCAAAAAAATTATTTATAAAAAAATAATTTCTACGTCATATAAAACAGTTTCAAATTGCATTTCAAAACAATTTCACTGCAATGTGGAAATTACTTTAAAATGAGTATAAGCCGCATAAACTGTATTACAACTAGTGCTGGAAACCCTCAAAACAATCGCGGGGGGGGGGGATTATGTAACATAATAAAATATTTTACATCATATATTTTGAAAATATGATCGATTCCTCTAACGGTAGGCCCTACTTAATTTCTATGACATATTATTTGTTCTTTCAACAGATTGTTATTCTAGACACGAAGCCTACAGCTGTGAAAATGACGTGAACGGCACATGGTTCAATCAGACATGTTACGCGAGGATGACGGCAGAGTTTTGCGAATACAATCTCACCTCTTCTTGGCATAACGGAACGTGCTACTCAGAGACCACATGTGATACCTTCGGCAATTTTACTTGGAAAAATCTGGTGTGTGGCAGTGAGAACCTGGGACTGCTTACGAGCAATATCACGGGATGCACTGAATGCTTGGAGAGCAGTGAACATCTGGTGGATCCAGTCTGGCTTAGAAACCAAACAAACAAATTCAAAGTGTCCACGGAGGAATTTTTCTAGTGAGAATTTTCAGTACACGCGACATTTTTCTCTAGACGAGCCAAATTGACAGTTTTTGCTAAATTATGATTTAATTCTCCCTCATTTTGTTTAAGACCATTATACTAGTATGGTCTAGCAAATATTTCTTAAAATCATTAGTATAATATCTTTAAAATGTGTTTTTCAATTAATCATTCTCTTTTCCTTTTCATTGATTTTCTATTGAGACACTTGGATTATTTTTCCAAGAGACCTACATATCAGCTTAATCTATTTGATAGCATTTCTTCCCAAAGTGTTATCGGTATTCTAAATTCTGGTAGAAACTAGATGAGTGTTATTAAAATATTACTAATATCCGATTGCAAATGCTGAACATTAGATGAAATATTTATAATAATAATCTCCAGTTTTTTTTCACATTGAATGTCACCTATAAACTACTACGCAGAATTTCCATGCTAATAACGTAAAAATTGTTATTGTTCCGTGTCATTTCAACAAGAAAACATGTATCTAGAAGTTTAAAATGTTTTTTTAGCTATTGAAATTGGAGAGGAAACTTAATTTGTTAAATTTGAATGAAATAACTGAAATATACGGATCATTTGTAACTAGTGACTGATCGATGCGAGGAAAAGAGTATTCCTAAATACACAGCCCTGGAAAGGGGTATATTTGTCCTTTTAATGGTAGCATGGAATTGTAGGCATATGCTGCCGTGCAAAGCCAAAGGGCAGTATATTCTATCTGATTACTTTTCAAGTAGGCGGATACTTCCTTTTGGCTTTGCCGAACAGAATGGGGACAGTTTAGGCTGCTGATATCATGTCTCTTCACTTTATAACTGGTTATTCCCAGGAAAAAAACGTATAGCTAATTTATAAAAGGATCTAGTAATTGACGCATGCTGCAAAGACTGAAAACATTAAATCCTGGTCAGTTGATAGGTCTAACAACTTTAAACCTTACAGTGCGGGGATCGACTTCAAAGTCTATCCCCTACTGTAAGAGTAAAAGTATTTCTATTGGTCGTGGACCCATAACATAGGTATTCAAATGAAGCAGAAAGGGCTAACTGGGACATGATTTCAAATTGAAAAGAACACTTTAGTCTCCATGGCTTATACAGAAATTTTCAGCAATTTAAGCTTTAATATTTCAGCCAGGGTGTACTGGGTATCAGCACTGGTATAGGTGACATACAAGGCGTCCGGTGGCCCATAGTTATATCCCTGGCAGTTTGTTGGATTGTCTCATTTATTTGCCTGGCAAAGGGTGTGAAAACCGTGGGAAAGGTATGTTATCTTTCCACTGTTTTGCTCAATAATATATAATGACAAGACATGATAAGAAGTTTATTCATATAACACAAGTTAAACTTATAAATTACACCTAACTTTTATACATAATGGTAATAATATGTATACATGTTGTAAATCTTGTATTTTACTGTAAAAAGTAAAAAAAATAATAATACATATTAATACTTTCAGGCATGACATATAAATATACAAAAATAAATATAAATATATTCATTTCTAAAGTATGCATATTTTAGGTGCATCCGAGCGGAACCAACGCCGACAAAACACCCGTTTACAGCTAGATAAAATATTGTTATGGTGGTGTCCAGGGGTTTTTCGAACAGAAAATGTTATCTCAGTTTAACTGTTTAGCCACCCCGGGCATTTCACTTTTGCGTGAAATTCATTATGCGGTGATGTCCCACTATTATCTATGCGGCAATGTCCGATTAAGCACATCATCATATAAACAGATAAAGCAAATGTGTCGAGCAATTTAATCAATTACTTTGCAATACATACTTCAAAATGTACCAAAAATGAGAACTTCACATCCACCTTGAACTTTTCACCAAGGCCAATATTTTTAAAATAAAAATAAAACATACTTTAAACTACAGTACATATATATGATTTATTGTCCAATTCATTCATTTAATAAAACTTGTCTGTTTGTTCATGTTATTTCTTCAGGCAGTGTACTTCACAGCCGTGTTCCCGTACGTGATCCTGGTGATCCTGTTTTTCCGCGGCATTACCCTACCAGGAGCTGGTACAGGTATTAAATATTTCATCACTCCGGTTTGGTCGCGCCTTCTGGACACCCAGGTAAGTATAATATATTGTCACCTTGGATATAAAAGAGTGTATCTGCCACCTAATGAAATGACAGATACACCCTTTCATATGCCATGTGACGAAATACTGGAATAACAACTGAGCTATCGGACTAATAGTGCGTGTATACCGCAGTGCAAAATGTCAAAAAAACAGTAAACGTGTGTAAAGCCGTAACCCTTACCCTTTCACCGCCAAGTTATTCAATTGGAATTTTCACTCACTTCAAGTTGTGTCTCGCTGACGCGATCCACAACTTCAAGTGAGTGAAAATTATTCAAATTTGACAAAATGGAGGTCAACTGTTTTCAAATATTGCTGATTGATGTCACATTGTTTCTTTGTCATTATGTTTAAAATGTGGTACTTAATGTCCTGATAAAAAATGAAAGCCCAAATATATGCGGTACCGGCGGTTAAAGGGTTAAAGTCTAAATAAATCATCACGTCTATAGTCGGTCTTAGCCTTTTTTCTCTTTCAAAAACGATAATTTAAATATAATTAACGAGCATTAGATTTGTTGGATGTACATCTGTTTTGATTCAAATTGCATGACTGTACTGGTATTTTGCCCACTTGAAATTGCGTCTCGCTACTGCGACCCACAACTTCACGTGGTAAACAATCAAATTTTAAAATGAAGCGCTTTAACCCTCTACCCGCTGAGGTATCTTATTTAAATTTTAAACAACTTGAATTTGTATTTCGCTACCGCGACCCACAAAATCAAGTGGGTGAAAATTAATCATAAATTATTTGTTTTCCTTGAGACCAAATATTTGCAAATATTGATGTAGAAACACCCGTGTCATTCCCAACAACTGTGTTTACCCTGCTAATAAAATTGACTGAAAACGAGTATAGTCGTGCTTAGAGTCAGAATCTGACGTCTATTGACGTCAGATTCTGACATAGTTCTTTAGAAGGAAGGCTTCAGTACTATTACTATGCAATTCCTGGAGAACCTTTGCAGAGTTCGCCTGGGGTTGCATGGTAATAGTACTGAACTGTTCTTTTTAAATAACCTATTGTTTAGAGTGTATAAAGTCGAGCCCCGCACTATAAGAATTAAAATATATAATGTATAATGGCCATAGACCCACAACATAGGTATTCAAAAGAATCAGAAAGATCTAACTGAGACATTTATGTTAATTGTGTGTTAATACAGGTGTGGATAGCCGCGGCCGGACAGGTGTTCTTCTCCGTTGGAGTTGGAGCAGGAGCTCTCACTACTTTCGCCAGCTTCAATCGCTTTGAACACAATATATACAGGTGATCATCGTGATGAATTATCTAGTAAACGTCACAATAGATCTGCCTATATAATTATCTGTTTGATCAGATGAATGTACCACCCTCGACAAATGGTAGTACTGCTCTGCGAGAGTCATAGAGTGATCGCTTCACAGAATTTTGACGATAATATGTTCGATAGGTGCTTAATTTAAGATCAATAAGATCTAATTGTTTTCAAACTACTCCATTATTTTCATATTTTCTGCAGAGATGCCGTGCTTACATCTCTGATCTGGCTAATGGATTTATAAGTGTCTTCGCAGGCGATAATATGACGATAATATGTCAGATATGTGCATAATTTAAGGTCAATAAGATCTAATTATTTTCAAACTGTTCCATTATTTGTATATTTTCTGCAGAGATGCTGTGCTTATATCTCTAGCTAATGGAATTACAAGTGTCTTTGCGGGATTCGTCATCTTCTCAATCCTGGGACATATGGCACACATACTGGACACAACAGTGGACAACGTCGTTTCTGAAGGTTCACCTAACCTGATAATTAGTAGACTATTATCCGACTTGCAATAATAATAACATGAACAGTTATAAGTCTTAATAAATATCAAAATTTGTCTGTAGATTATAATTTGAAAGATAAACTGTCAAGACACAACCGAACTCTTCACATTGACAAGGCAGAATATATAGATATATGCACATTACTTTTATTTGTGTAGGTCCTGGTCTGGCATTTGTGGCATATCCAGAGCTGGTGTCTTATCTGCCACCTCGGCAGCTATGGTCTGTCTTGTTCTTTTTCATGTTAGTCCTGCTTGGAATAGACAATGTGGTGAGTGGATATGAAGCACTCAGAAATAACACAGAAAGTCTGAACATTCAATATTAAGGACAATCTTTTTTTATGCCACTTCACATACAATAACTTATTATACTCCTACCATTCTGTATCTATGTTATTTCACGTTCATTAAATTACTCCTGGTGACAATTCTCATCTGAGGATCTTTTTTAGTAAATTACTCAATGTAGTCCATCTTGATATTTACCTAAAGTAAACACATATATCATAGCATTCCAAGTAATTTAATGCTTAAATATTATATTACACAGCACAAAGAGAATTTCACCAAATTTTCCAGACAAGAAGGTCATTTTTATGGATTGGAATTGAATTAATGTTTTTCTTTGTGATATGGTTTCAGTTCGCAGGCATCGAAACTGTCATAAGTGGTGTATCAGATTTATATCCAGTTTTGAGGCATCACAAAATCCTCACAGCGGCTGTCACGTCGATGGGATTTTTTCTTGTAGAAATTATTGTTTGCACAAATGTGAGTGCCGATGTACTGTCCTAGATCAACTCGGTACATAAACCTCTACCTATCTCTGATTTTAGCTTTTGTGTAGCATACATATTTTCTAAACATTTCTAGCATCCCAGCATACATCGTTACTATGTTGATTATACTAACCTGGAATTTAGCAAGAATTGGCTCAAACATCTCACTGCAATGATGACTAAACTGACTTTTTATATAAGGATGGTTTTATCCAAACAGTGAAATTGTTTCATCAGCTTCACAAAATAAATGACATTAATTTTCTATAAAATCAATCCACCAGTACTATACATATCAAATCTTCCTTTTGTAGCAATGGTATCACGATGTCGAGTCATTTGATGATTTTGTTTACAAAATTGTCAGTCAAATGACAACATCTCAAATATTTGGCCTTTATTTGATTTCTGAATATGCCATTAAAATGTATACTTTGAACCCTGTGAAGGTCAATCTGTCACAGAGATAATCGTGTTAAAGCTCGCTCCCCAATTACCAAATGTTTACTCCTACAAATTTGTTTGTCAGAATTGTTAACAAAGATAACTGGAATGTGCATATTCTCGCCACCAATATGATGAAGCTAGAAAACTAACCGTATTTAACGCTGAATATAATTGTTCCTTTTCCACAGGCTGGTCTGTATTGGTTGGAGCTGCTGTCTCACTACGCCACTGGATGGTCGCTGATTCTTATGACACTTATAGAATCTATCGTTTTCAGTTGGATCTATGGTAAGCCACACACATGGTATAATTAGGCCCCGCCGTAAGCCGGTAGCCTATTCAGTTTATTTTGCCTGAGTTTGTGTCCTATTTAGGAGAAAGAGGGGTACTGTGTGTGGGGAACGGTTTACATTTCTGTCCACCTGTCTTTATGAGTACATGCATGTCAAAAATAAGAAATACGTGATCTTCGTCTCTATATCCCGCTTAACTAGTAAATACGCAGCACTCAAATTTAAAAACTTTTGCAGTTCTATTCTATGGTCATGTTTACATCATATGGTCATATTAAGAAGCCAAAATAAAATTACCGATGTTTTGATGATTTTAGCCTGATTGTGTCGCTTTAAGTACTTTCGTTTTTAAAAAGTGTTCAGTAAAAGTATACCTTCACAATTATAAATATAGTGATTAGAGCTTAAAGGGTTTTGATTGGAATAATGTTGGCCCAGCGTCGCAGAGAGTGGCCTAGCAATACATCATCATTGGGCCAATGTATCGTGTTATCTGGTGTTACGCCGGGATGGAAAGCGTCACCCGCATTGTCACCCCCATGCAGCAGTCAGACGTCCAATCGCCCAATGCTGTTTCAATGCCGACCCGGGCCAGCTTCGAAGACTGTGGGTCAACATTGAAACAGCATCGGGTGAATGCCACGTGTTGCACAAAGTATACAGCAGACCTAGTGATGTATTAGTGTTGGGCCAGCGTCGTAGACGATTGACCGGTATTGAACCAGCAGTGGGCTGTGACGCTGGCCCAACATTGAACCGGAATTTTGTGGGTAGGCCTACATCCTCTGTACGAGGTACATCGTAAGCAAGTATGAAATGAATGTTGGCCAGCACCGGCGATGGTGGTGAAAGAAATACACGTTGAAGATATATTTTAACTTGTCTCCTTGGTTCTTTCCTTAATTATACCAGGGATTTTCTTAATGAACAATCTCTGATTATATCATTCAGGATTCTGGCCCATTGGGAAGACCAATGCACTGTTATGCTTAGAAAATATTAGGCCGATTTTTTGACCATAGCACCCAAACAGACTAAAGCCGGGCCTCGGAGTTCGGGAACTCCTGTTCTAGTTTATATTTTTTTACTATTATCTTTCATATAAAAAAGCAGACAGGTATAATATTGTGTTAGTTCGACCTAATTTTTTATCGATGACGGAAATAGTTGTCTTGATTAAAATGAAGTTTCAGTGTTATCAAATCAAAATGTTAACCTAAATTTAGCAAATTCAAATATTTTTTAGTCACTTGAAGTGACTAAAAATTGTAATTTATTAGCTCGAACCTCCAGGGGTTAAAATATCATAGGCTTAGCGTTTTGTGTCTGGTCCTGTTTGTAGGTGCTACTAATATGATGAAGCACGTGGAAGAGATGACTGGTATCAAACTCTGGTGGCATTGGTGGGTGATGTGGGTCGTCATTACACCTGCAATATTAATGGTCAGTAGCTCGCGCTGCTTTTGAGAAGCTTCTCGATATATAGTAGGCTTCGGATTGGTTGAGATGGCGATCTCGACCAATCCTAAGCCTATGTAATGATGTTTCGTAACTTGTACGAGAATACGGTCCCAGTTCAGCCTGGTCTGCACTGCAAACCAGACCGAGCTGCTGCTGCAGATTTGCAACAACACCAACTCCAATAAGCTTTACTATGCACCTAAATTCGTGCACAAACAGTATCACCATTTCTAACCATTTATATTAACGGCCGCTGTATTGAAACATTATTAATATATACAATATAAATACAAACATCTATCTGTCTGTATTTATGTAATTTATCTAGGTTCGATATCTAGTTAGATATAATATGTATTTTACCAATAAAAAAATTATCAATAATTTCATCAATAAACAATTAAAATATTAATTGTCTGCAATGAAGAACTATATTATATAGAAACATGCACGTGAAAGTGGGCTGTTACTACTGGTTATCTTTGTACGGCAATACATGGAGTATTTAACTTTCGTGCAAAGCCTGGAGGCATTATCTGCTAACTTTACAAGTACGCAGATACTACCTTTTGGCTTTGTAGAGCTGCATAGTTTGATATCAGATACGCATTCATAATTGCCTCGCAACATTCTGTTAATTATTTTCTCATTTGCAGGTTATCCTTGTATTTAGCCTTATAAACTTTAACATGCTTGACATGCCAGGTTGGGCCACTGGTCTAGGATGGATATTGGCTCTGAACAGTCTCATGTTTGTTATAGTTTTCGCTATTATCGCAGTTGTCAATACATACAGACACGAAAACCCTGGATTTGAACACTTGGGACTAGCAAAGGTAACGTTGCAGCTTCTAGTATACTACAAGAACGGAACATGTATGGTTATGCAGACCACCTTGCATGGACAGCTTTTAAATTTTAATTATTTTAATTGATTTTCCCTTATCAAAACTCACGAATTAGGGCCTAGAAATCAAGCACGGCAACTCAGCAGGCCCAGCAACACAATACGGGGAGGTGATGCTGGTCACATAGGCCACACGTCTCGATCGTGGGTAGCGAGTATATTGTGAGCGACAGGTTATCTAGTTGTTCAATATAGATCCAGCTCAGTAGCTTATACCGCCAGCTCAGTAGTTACTCATCTAATAGTATACGAGCCCTCGCGACAGTGGTCTATAATTCCACCACCGTCTCGTATTTATCAAATGAATTTGGTGCACAAGTAATAATTCCTAGGACAATGTGAACCAGCACGTAATCATGGTAATATAAAAATCAGTTATTGGAGGAGAATACGATTTGTTAATTAAACTCTCCAGCTCGGAGTTTTGTCGGTCGCGTTATTGCACCTTCTCATCGCGGGCAAAATTTTAAACTTTCTGGAATCATTTTTTTACAAAAAATATTGAATTAAATTTATCAAGTGCGTAGGTTCAGATCACAAATGAAGCACGGATTATATATAATAATAGGTCAACTTTCTAAACGTAGAATATTTTCATACATTTGAAGCTGACAATATTGCGTCAGCAATGCCCGCTTCAATCCTACAAACACGAGACGTCGATCCAATATTGATATAATGTTGGGCCGGGGTCGTAGGCGGTGGGCCAACATTATACCAACAAGGCTGACGTGTCGTGTTTGGGAAATGTCAAGGTGCGACACAGAGCATCAACTGTTCCTACATTCTTTTTAATAGTTGGCCTCGACCTTCAGTTCGTTTTTAAATTATGCAAAAATGGTCATGCTCGCAATCAGGGTAGATAAGTTTAATTGTGTCCCATCAGATATAACGTTGTTCCAATGTTTTGCTAATGTTGGGCCAGCGTCATAGACCTTGAGCCAACTTGCTACCCACATTGGATCAGCATATTTTTATCTGATGGAATACGGCGTAAACGTAGGCCCTTTATATAATAGGGCCTATATGAAGCGTCTTGACTTGAATCCCACTGTTTATGTTCCGGTAGCTAGATTCGAGTGGTACATCCTTGAACTATTTAACCGACGGTCCCCAATATATTCGTGTTTTTTTCGTTTTTTTATTAACACATTGAACACATCGGTGTAAATGAAAATGCATTGATGCCACAAAATAACTCAAGTATATTAATTATGTCAAATGAAAGCTCGAACGTACTTTATTCAAATAAAAAGAGTTCAATCGGTTGTCAAATCAAGTTAAACATACCTTAACCCCTTGCCTGCTAATCACGACAATAGTCGTTTTTAATTAATTTGTTTTGTTAATCGATCAAATCACAGTTAGTGGGAATGGAGAGAGCGCTTAAAACATCAAGATTTGCAAATGTTTGGTTTAAAAATAAACAAATGTGAGTGATTTTCAACCACTTGAGGTTGTGGGTCGCGGTAGCGAAACACAACTTCAAGTGGGTGGAAATTTAAATGCTATAACATATAAAGGTTTGAGGATTGAAAGCGATGAATGCAATATGGTAGATAATCAGACTGCATGTTGTAAAAACGCCCAAAATAGACACTATGTTCCTGTGTTTAAGCTTCATGCATATAGTTTCAAACAGTCATATGGTAGCATATCGTGTCAAACATATCGTATCGTTTCAGCGCATAGTGAAATTGTGTCAGCCCAACGAAAACTGGGGACCATCATACACCAAAAACTGGACTATGTGGGAAGATAGATTGAATTACCAGGAAGAAAGTGAGCTGAGAAATACTCAACAGAATCTAGAAGTGGGAGAAAGACTGCTTTATGATAATACTGAAGTCTAATCACAATAAATTACATCGTTGATCGCGACTGTAATAGTTTCAAATGTTTTTATTACCAGGTTAAAGCACACACATTTGCAACGAAACGTGCGTTTAAACATAAAGTTTTGAAATTTTTGGTCTGAAATGTTCACCCATTTGCACTTGTGAGTCGCAGTAACGAGACAGGTACAACTTTAATTTGGTGAAACTTTAAACATGTCAAATCAGATAACTTGGCGGCAAAAGGGTTAACCGTTGGCATACTGAATGTCAAGTTAGCTTAGTAGTAGTAGTAGTAGTAGTAGTAGTAGTAGTAGTAGTAGTAGTAGTAGTAGTAGTAGTAATAGTAGTAGTAGTAGTAGTAGTAATAGTAGTAGTAGTAGTAGTAGTAGTATTAATAGTAGTAGTAGCAATAGTAGTAGTAGTAGTAGTAGTAGTAGTAGTAGTAGTAATAATAGCAGTAGTAGTAGTAGTAGTAATAGTAGTAGTAGTAGTAGTAGTAGTATTAATAGTAGTAGTAGCAATAGTAGTAGTAGTAGTAGTAGTAGTAATAGTAGTAGTAGTAGTAGTAGTAGTAGTAGTAGTAGTAGTAGTAGTAGTAGTAGTAGTAGTAGTAGTAGTAGTAGTAGTAGTAGTAGTAGTAGTAGTACCGAAATTGTAGCAAGATATATTTCATCCAAGCAACTCAACCTAGCCTATACCATGGGTACGTATGTCGTTTCCGTATCCGCGTGTCCAATCAATAAGCCACATAATTATATATATCATAATATACTGATAAAACTGTTCATAGCGTGCTTAAACACAAACGTCAATTGCATGTGCCCGTATCCATAAATCACCCGCCTATTCACGATGATCACATTTATATAAGCACAGTACAGACGATGAGATTGTCTCATGAGATTTGTCTCATGAAACAATATGTGGCGGATCTCACCATGTCCACTGACCTAAAACAAGTCGTTCAGAAATTAGGCATGTTCTATTTCCGTAATATTAATCTCATAAGACGATCTTATGAGACAAATCGCATCGTGTGTACCGGGCTTTAGTCATCATAACGTATGCGGATGATTTACGCACACATGGATTATACATTTCTCATTGAACCCTACAGCGCTGGGACCTTCTTTAGCCGTCAGAATTTGAAGTAGATTAATTATAATGGCCGTAGACCCATAAAATAGGTATTCAAATGAAGCAGAAAGAGCTAACCAAGATATTTATGATAATTTCAAATTAAAAAAACCTTTTCGTCTCCGTGATTTATACAAACATATTTCAGCACTTTAACACTTTCCAGCCTGAGTTTACCATTGTCATCTTCATCCGCTACAAGCCGCGAATTGCTGTCGCAATTCTCGGCTTGTAGTGAATAAATTTGAAGTGGGTGAAAAATTAGACAAAATTGCCATGTATTTGTAAACCAGTTTCATGGAAATTTTAATTCTAAAACCCCTGGTTGTTGGAAAATTAAGTCTGTTTTCAGGGATGTAAAATGATGCTTTAATGCATCGTGAGGACTTAAAGGGTTAAAACAGTTGCCTACCGGTATCATAATAATGACGTTTTAGAAATTCGCACAAGATAAAATCCATAGAGTAATAGATAACACTTCGGCAAAAAGCAGGTATACACAAACGACGTTTTTATTAGTATTAGTCTAACAAGTACACGTGGCACGAAAAATATAATAATATTTTACGTAAGCTTAAAGTAGATATAGGCCTACGGCCTTTTGGCTTTGCAGAGCAGAATAGTTTAGGTGTTTTCTGTGAACACCTAGAAAAATATCATATTTTTCGTGCCAAATATCGGTCCATAATACAGATATCTGCATATGAGTTTTGATGGTCACATAAAAACTTTATGCGAGTTATAGTAAGTTACCTTTGTCAAAATAGTCCAAAAAGTGTAGGCTACACTGGGACGAAATGTTCCACTATTACCGAAAATTCTATTCTGTACCATATATCTGCCAATATTATAGATATCTGCACATATGAGGTGTCTAAATATACCCAGGTTTTGAAGGTCAAATATGATTTTAAAGCCAGCTATAGATTCAACAGATGACTCCTTGCAGCAATTATATATCATTGCATATGCTCTGCTTGTTTGGTTTTCAAACATTCCCATCCTCAGTCGCAGCCGACAGCAGATTTTCTAAATTAAAACAGTGTAATATGTATAATAATAATATTATTTTGGACAACACCAGATTGGTATTTCCGTTTATTTGTGTATTCACTTCAATCAGACTAATATAATTGTGAGAATAAAGTATTTTAATTGCAGTATATGACATTATAATATCAAAAGAGCATCATGTGATAATATGTTATTTTAATATCAGAATAATATAGTGTCAGGTTATCGCCAGGATATTATAATGTAAAGGTATAAGCATACGCTATTGCAACAGCAAAATGTATGTAACTGCAATTTTGAGATGTTTTAGGCACAATTATTATGTTTCGATATAGCATACAATGGCTTTGTTCTTAGGCGATCTTTTACCAGTACATTCTTGTAGGAGTATGCTCAGATAATAAGATGGCTTCACGTTATGATGTCATGATTTAGAAATATAATCTGATGATGGAAAAATATTGCGTTTTTTCAAGTGACCAGAGTCAGAATCCATGGGATTGCTCTCGCCAAGAGGACATGTTCAATTTCTGAGTCGCTCTGATTAACGCCCATTTCTCTGTGTGTAACACACAGTGCATGTTAACTCTTCAACCGCCAAATTATTAAATAGTAATTTCACCCACTTGAAGTTGTGTCTCGCTGACGCGATTCACAACTTCAAGTGAGTGAAAATAATGTTGTTCAGATTATACAAAATAAAAGTTTACTATATTTTCAAATCTTGCTGATTGATGTAACGTTTTATCTCCAGCATTACATGTTTAACCCTTTAAGTCCTCACGGTGCATTAAAGCATCATTTTGCATCACTTAAGAAGGACTTAATTTCCTAAAATCTTTGGGGTTTTAGATCGAAACTGTTCATGGAACTGTTTTAATAATAGCGATTTTGTTTTCATTTACCACTCACTTCAAGTGATCTTCATCCACTGCAAGTCGAGAATTGCGACAGCAATTCGCGGCTTGTAGTGGATGAAGATTACAATGGTAAATTCAGGCTTGAAAGGGTTAAAAGCTGGTACTTAGTGAGCTATATTAAAAAATTAAAACCGAATATAATCGGGACCGGCAGTTGAAGGTCACGTACTATATGCAATTATCCTCGAGGTCATCTGCGGTGTGCTAACTCGCGATGTAATCTCACTAAAATATGTCCAATCGCTTAAATTAGCTGTATACCTATTAATGTGATCATTTAGAAAATATATATAATCACATCGGAATCATGCGCAATGACGTTTGCATTTTTATGTTTGCTATACTTTTCTAACAACACCATAATCCCCCCTACAAAAGCAATGCCAATATAATCAATGTCGTTTCTGAGCTTAATTTGTGTTGGATAACTGCAGAAATGTCATATTATCGACCAATCTGAGTTGTGAGAAATGAAGATATTATGATGTAGTAACTTCCATAGCGCCAGTATATTTCGATTCTGTAAAACTCAATAGCCTTGACCTCCAATGTTTTTCACCGAGCTGGCTAATACAATGAAGTATGGGGGAGGGGGTGTTTTCACCGTGTTGCCATTCAAAACGGTTCCCAGTGACGTCACTGCGTTTCACAAAGAGACTCAATGATCTTCTGGTCAAATCGAGGTTTAATATCAAGTCCATCATCAAAAAAGGGTCTGCCACGTGACAATCTGTGAATGATAAGATTATGGTGTTGTTTTTCCCCAAAAAAATAATGCTAACCAATTTAACTTTACGCGCCGTGTATACTGCCGTGGAAAGCAAAAATGCAGTATCTGCTTACTTTACAAGTAAGCAGATACTGCCTTTTGACTTTACAGAGCAGTATAGGTATGAACAGGTATATATCGTATATTGTTCGACAAACGAGGTATGTGGCAACTTCATCGTTTCTGATTGCAGTACTTGTTCATGTTGGCGAGTGTTAGCTTTACAGAGCAGTGGTAAACCAAATTGGGTTCTAATCTGTGGCGAAACCACGCGAAATGCGAAAAATGTGAAGCATAAGAGAATTAACAGTTTTCATCATTTTTTTTTAGTTTTAGTTTTCTAGCTATTTGGCTAAATTAAATTGTCGAAATCTTTTTTTAACCACCCTAATAGACAACGTGGCAACTGGGACCAAAGTAGCATTTCGCTGATGATTCAACTCCATAATGTATTGCACACGCCGCTACAGGTTTCATATCCAGATCAAGGCGTTAAGATATGCAAACGGTGTTCATTTGAGTGCGGTATTGGAAAATACAGCACTCGTCCAAGGAATAAGGTGCACCTTAATCCTTGGACATGTGCTGTATTTTACCATACCGCACGAAAATGAACACTGTTTGTATTTTCCCACACGATTGTTCAAAACTTTCAACGGCGCAAATAAGTGTACAGTTGACCGACATGACAGACGACCATGAGACCCGCCGACGCTCAGTCAACAGCATTCCCCGTTTACCGGCTATATAGCATGCATACAACATGTCTACATGCGGTATGCGGTATTGGCTGATCCCGATATACGTCTCATAGTAGAAACACAACCAGTGAGTGTGAGAAGATATGCAAACGGTGTTCATTTGAGTGCGGTATTGGAAAATACAGCTGATCGTCCAAGGAATAAGGTGTGAGCCTTTAGGCGAACACCTTATTCCTTGGCCATGTGCTGTATTTTTCCATACCGCACGAAAATGAACACAGTTACGTCTCATCGTGGAAACACAACCTGTGAGTGTGAGAACAAATCCAACAGGTTACCTCCTGGTCACGCCGGAGTCTTCACTGTTGATGTGTATGGTAAATCTGTCAATACGATGAAATTACTGTAAAATCCTATTGGATCCTACTGGGGCGGGGGATCGAAAATGTGCAATTTCCCAAAATAAGTAATTCACACGACACATGCCTTGGATCATTACCTACCAAATTGGTTTCTCACGTGTAAGTTTAATAATAATATAATTTCAAAAACTCATTATGTCATGTACATATGAAATAAAAACAGTCATTGTATAACTGGTGAAAATCCATCTAGCTCACAAAAATATGAAATTATATTTTATATAATTATATTGCACATTTACTGAACTGTTTTCATTTTATGAAACAGGAGATAACTTAAATATGGCAGCAGATTGTGGATTTAGAGTAGATGTAAAGTTATTTTTAAATTCTCCTAAATCAATCCTCCGATATAAATCTCTGAATTTGAATAATGTCTTTCTGGGCCAGTGGAGGTGGTCCCATAGTAGTTCAATCGTTTGCGATTGTAAGTCTCTGTTCAGAAATACTACCACATGGCTGCTGTTAGACAACGTCCCCACGTATATATCTGTCTCTGGAATAGAATTAACACTCGCGCACATGGCGTACTTATGCCTGATGGAAAACCACTTATTCTGATCAGGTTTATCATCAGACTCACTGCTGAAATCCAGCGTCAATGGTATGAGTGATGAATCCTCACAAGGTCTGAGTGTGCTTTGTCCCATATGAGCTTTAGAAAGCATGATACATTCAGATTGATTACCGTCTAAATGAATCTTCTGAGTGTTTTTCACGTGAGACCACACACGAGAAATGTTAGCTAGTTCACAATTAACGGCAAACAAGTAGTTATCACTTCCCACGGAGAGACAAGTGTTTGTTTTTCTATTGACAAGCAGCCCACTGTCTTGGCTTTTCCATTGCTGGTAGAGATCAGCAGCAGAACATGGCTGTGATGTCACTGGTTTTATTGGTGCCGTCTTTGGTGTCATTGTCTGGCTTACAAGCTGAACTGAGGTCCCGAGCGGATCGTTCAACACAGCTAACAGCTCATCGTGAATCAGGAGCTGTAACGTAAAGTTGTCCAACTTGCTGAGGTCGTTCCCCATGAGAAGAGGAGACTTGAATGCACACCACAGTGCCATATGAGCCACGTAGTTGTCTTGTGTCATTCCACCATTACCCACCTCAAGCATATCAAAGTCATTCCAGAATAATTTTGGTCTCACATACTTCCACAAATCCTCTTCGTTGGCTTGCTGGACCGCTGCTATCACAAACTCCCATGCATCCTCTATATCCCACCCTATTCGTCTGACATGGGAAGCCTCATACGCATGGTCTATGGGGAATGTGGCCTTAATGCTGTGCACCATAGGTCTGCCAGTTTTCTGTATAGCACCCCACATTGTTCTGTAATCTTTAGCCACGGTGTAACTTGGATAAACATAACAGTCGTCATTCTTTATGTAGTCAACTCCCCAATCAGCGTAAGTCTGAGCATCTATCTCCTGCAATGGATACACATGTGTTATCACACTATAACTTATCAACGAATATCAAACCTGGATTAGCTGATTAGGCTTTACCCGGTAATCAAGACTATAGTCGTCTTTAGTCAGCATTATTAGCCGATTAAATAACAGTGATTGGGAACGAAATGTGTGTTTAAACATCAAGATTTACAAATGATCGGTCTCTAATTAACCCTTTAACCGCCGGTGTCGCATATATTCGGGTTTTCATTTTTTATTAGCACATTAAGTACCACATTTTAAACATGTTAAAGATAAAATGTGACATCAATCAGCACTATTTGAAAACAGTTGACCTCCATTTTGTCAAATCTGAATAATTTTCACTCAAGTGGGTGAATATTCAGATTGAATATTTTGGCGGTTGAAGGGTTAAACCTATGAGTAATTATCACCCACTTGAAGTGGTGGGTCGCGGTAGCGAGACACAAATTCAGATGGGTGAAAATTTAAAATATTTTAAGGGTTGAAAGACCTGTTTGCTTGATTGATATATTTAACCCTTTCAGCGCGGAGACCGTCTGTAGACGTCAGAATCTGACGTCTTTAGACGTCAAATTCTGACGTCTAAAGACGGTCCCCGCACTGAAAAAGTAAATAATATTTATAATGGTCGTAGACCCACAACATCGGTATTCAAATGAAGCGGAAAGAGTAACCGAGACATTTATTTTAAAATAAAACAAACCCTTTGGTCGCCATGGTTTATAGGAAAAAATACTTCAGCGTTGTAAGGGTTTCGTAGTGCGATTATATTTATCAACAGTTAAATCAACCCACCTCCATGCCGTAGCTGCCCGGTCTCCTCTGACATGTCAACGAGCCCACGTCAGTATAAATACCAAACTTCAGGCCTTTGTCATGGATGTAACGAGAAAGGGATGGTATTCCACTAGGAAAACGACTTACATCAGCCTGTATGTGACCGCTGCTATTACGATTGAACTGCCAACAATCTGTCAAGATGCACATATAATTTCAGATTAGATACATGTAATTATTTGAAAGTATTTTATCAAGCTACGACTTCTGTCTGGTTATGTATACTGCATGCTTTGCAAAGCCAAAAAGCAGTATCTGCAGATACTGCCTTTTGGTTTTGCACAGCAGTATAGCAAACCGTTTGCTTGATGTCAAAAATGAAACAAAATATGTTATAAATATCTTAGTGTGATATCAATTAAATAGTTAAAATAGATCAAAATATACCACAGCACATATTCATTCATTCACACGATAAGGGGGGATCATATAGGCTACCCATGGTCATAGACTATACTGTGTGGTTCCAGGAAACCTACTTTCTCAATTTGAGGTCCTGAAGGCCAAAGGTTCTGCCACCCTCTTAACGGACAGGGTTATAGTAGGCCACAGTTGATGAACATTAACTCTGTTGTCAGTTCTAATGTTTGACACAGTCCTGACGGACGAACTGCTACTAGTAAAAGTTGATTTTCAAATTATTTTGGTATCAGGGAACACCGGATCATTACCAGAGACTATGCATTCTGAATCACAATTGTTCCTCGGTCACATCGCCGGGCTAGTGAAGGTGGACACTGGGAGGAACATTCGGTTTCACTTTGATGACTGTCGCAGACAGGTTGACTCATTTATACCTGTATACCATGTTATAAAACCACTGTATTACCGGGCAAAGCAAAAAGGCAAGAACTGCTTACTTTTCAGGTCATTTACTTCGAACAGTGCGGCACATCTCATCTGCATAAAGTAGCTGAGATGGATGGTATACCCAATGTTAAACCAATGTTATTTGAACGTTGGGCCACCACCCGCGACGCTGGCCCACCATTGAAACCACATTGAATTTACGGCTCGTTTTAACTGCCCAGTTAGGTTGTCACTGACAACCTAGCAAACACATAAATTGCGTAACATTGGTACAACGTCGGCCCAATATCTTTGGTCCAACATTGTACAAATGGTGTGTGTTTACTGGGAAGGAGCCCAAACTTCGCTCTGTGACATGGCACATGCATGGTTCAATCACACCGTCATATCACATTTCAAGTGTGTATCATGTGTATGTTATCTCTTCTACGGCAACGTCTCCTTGTACACCATCCAAAAAAAAATGAACGAGGCCCGGCGGCGACGTAATTGAATAAAACGACCGTATTGCATTTTTTTAATTATAGCGTTAAAGAGAAAATTTGCGGATCGAAAAATATCAAGGTTATAGAGATCCTAAAAAGGTCACATGTGAAATCATGGTTAACCTATCATGTACAAGAAGTTCGATGTACGTTCCAGTGACACGAAACAAATTATGGGCCTAATAGTGTTCGGACAGCAGGTCGAGGCTAGATCAAATATTGGCTGCGGCCTAAAAAATATTTAAATATACCAGCAGGATATCGTCATGATCATCGAGATGTTCATTATGCATAGCTTTCATGTTTATTTTTTAGCCAGCCATAATCCCTGGTGGAGGATTCGTGCAAGGCTGAGCTGTTGATTACTTGACCATGTATACGTGGAACAATATAATAATACTGTATCCTCGGTCCCAATTGTCAAAATGGGTGCTGCAATGAATGCAAATATTGCTGTGCAGCAATTAACGCTGAAAAATCATATATATCTTGTCGCCTCGGAGCTAAAGGATCCTATCTGCCGCTCTGACGAGTGTCAGATAGGATCCTTTAGCTCCGAGGCGACGATCTGTTGACTTGAACAGTGAAATTTATTAACCTCGGCAACCATGATACTATTTACTATTATTGGATATTTCCGGATTATTTATAGTGCCAGCCTTGTGTCACACGGATTGTTTCAAACGTATAGTTTTTTAACCCTTTGACTTCCAGGCCGGAGTGCATGCCAGGATCCAGATATACTGGTGTAGGAGTTCTATTTTTCGTCATTTAAAGCTGGAATTGCTAACGCAATTTCCAGCTTCAAATGACGAAAAATACATAAATGTAGTATATATTTGACGAAAATTTGTGTCATTTTATGGGTACGTTCATTGACGAATGACGACGGAAATTTCCGTCATGTATGGTAGTGAAAAGGTTAATAGAATATTCCCATATAGAGCTATTTTCCATGTAATCCACGATACATTACAAATTAATCCTAGTTTATCACTCAATGTTGTAAGTGGTGAGTGTTGGTCATATTCGTCATGGAAGTTATGATTGTTGGTCACGTTTTTAAAGTTTGTGTTGTGCATGTTATTGCCGTTTATCATGGTCATAAAATAAAGGGCTAGTGAAAATAGAATGCGTGTGGGTGGGAACTACTTGCAAAGGCTCCAGCTATAGTTTCTGTCCCAGGTGTTCATTTACTGTTTACAAATCGTCGCCTCGGAGCTAAAGGATCCTATCTGACACTCGTCAGAGTGGCAGATAGGATTCTTTAGCTCCGAGGCGACGAAATACTGTTTATGATTAATGTTATCTATACTTGTTATCAATATGTAGCTAAAATACGCTGAATAAACTGAACAAAATTGAATTATAAAAATGAAGGATGTATACCATCTAGATTGACGTAGACATAGCCGGCTTCAGCTAGGCCACTGCTCACCAAGATGTCTACAACTTGCTTCACCAGATCCTCATTCAACCCGTCACACTGAAAATGGTTCCAGGAATTCCATCCCATGGGCGGTGTTCGAGCTACAGGCTCTGTAAAATTTCACCCAAACCTTTATTGTGTTTATTTTGTAGTAGTCGTGGTTATCAAGTTATAATAACAATTTACTGTATTCGGCTGTACGGCTTTACACACATACACATATTTAAATGAAATATTTTATCCAGTAGCGCAAAGTTGTAGCACGACTGTCCTGCAAAGCCGAAAAACAGTATCGGATTACAGATGTAAAGTAAGCAGATACAGCTTTTTGGCTTTGCACAACAGACAAGCTCAATCGACGCTTGATCAATACAAAAACATTCCATTAATCATTAGTTGGATCTGGTATTAAGTTTCACATGTTAACAAGTATTCAAGAAGTCAGATAACGACAGCTATATTGATGAAAAAACATTATAATCTGACATGATAATAAATATCTTAGAATCGATGATAACTATATTTGAAATTAAACGTGTTTTTACCTTTTTTCTCGGGCTTCTCCGTTACCGTTTCTGGCTCATCCTCTTTCAGAGCCACCTTGACGACGATCAGAAGAATAATGACGGAAACGAACACCAACACACAGACAGCCACCTTGGCAGTGACACTCAACTCATTATTGTTTTTCTTTTTCCTGGGTTTACGCGTGGCATCTGAATCAAGAAAGCAAAAATGTCTGGGCCGGTATTCTCGTACAAGTTACGATAATCGTAGGCTTCTGATTGGTCGAGATGGCCATCTCGACCAATCAGAAGCCTACGATATATCGTAACTTGTACGAGAATACGGGCCCTGATACACACAAAAATCGTGGTCACGTCATTGTTTGAATGAAGGCACACGTCTTCGGTTTAGGTTTATTTTACCTGTATTTTTCCACTTCGACTTTTAACACTTTCAGCGCGGGTACCGTCTTTGTACGTCAGAATCTGATGTCTATAGAATTCAGATTTTGACGTATAAAGTACTGAAAGAGTAAATATATTTATAATGGTTTGTAGACACATACCATAGGTATTCAAATGAATCGAGAAGAGCTGACCAAGACATTTATGATTGACCAAAAGGTTTTTGTCAATTTAAAATCATCATAAATGTCTTAGTTAGGTTATTATATACCGATGTTATGGGTCTACGGCCATTATAAATATTGTAATTCTTTCAGTGCGGGGACCGTCTTTAGACGTCAGAATCTGACGTCTATCTATGGACGTCATATGGATGTCAGATTATGGCGTCTAAAGATGGCCCCGCGCTGAAAGGGTTAAAATTGTGTTATTTGTGATGGTATTAGAAAAGAACCTGAATGCAAAAATTACAATGCCTACATTATGAGAGTGAACGTTCAAGAAAGACTGATCATCATTCTTGGAAAGATATTACCCAAACTGGGCTCAAAATTTGGAGCAAGTATGTTATTCTACCCCTCCCCCTCCCAATGCTAAAGTTGCTCAATCTATCACATGACGAGATCAGCTGATCACCGTCATTCAGTTGTTATTTTTATTGGGGGGGAGGGGGGTGGAATACCACACATGGGCGCAAATTTGTGTACTGTTGTTACCAGTACAGTTACGAAATGATACAGTTGACCTGGTTTTTAAAGCCACCAAGGCGGTTTTTTTGTAGAATGACACTAGAATTTGAATATCGAAAAATGGTGGGGTGGGGCCGAGCAAATTACATTTTTATCATTTATGAGTAGACGGAGAAGAAACATAGCGTCCCCTTGGATATGACAGGGTGTCTCTGCCACTTTTAGTGGCAGACACACCCTTTCATATCCAAAGAGGGCGATATAATATTCGAAGCCTAGCAAACCAGAACGCTAAACGTGTCAAACATACCATAACACTGATTAAGATAAGAAGCAATGCATGGGCTTTCATAAAAGAGAATCCGTGCGAGCAAGACCAAATAATCCTTATAATTGCCTACGTAGCAAACATTGGGCCAATTCTATTTCAAAGCTGGTCCAGCGTCGCAGACGCTGGACCAGCTTTGAACTAGCACTGGTTCAATGTTTGCTGTATACAAACTCACTTTGCCGTTTTCTGCGCATGCTGAGGAGGGTCTTGGTGTCGTCGAAATCCGCGTCGTCCTCTTCGTCAGAAGCCATCACATAAACGTCTCTTTCCATGCCCACACTATCACCCGCCACGGCTGTAGCATCCTCCCTCATCTCCATCACCTCACCAGCCTCCTCGTCCTCTTCTACCATCATTTTGAACTATGTACGATGTTTTCCCCTCCAGTGAATTTACATGAAAAATAATGTGCTCACTTTTCATGTAATATTAGCCATGCGCCATTCTCCTTCCGATTTATTCAGTGTCTTTATTTATCAAAATCTAGATGACACCGGGTTGTTTCTCCTGATGGGGTCTCATCACTGGTCTATCGACATGATATTCCGCCACTGACCTCACATACCTCTCATTATTACCTGCATGTACAAAAAAATACGGGACATCTAAACTGTTAGATCAATACTTAGGTATTTATATAATCATTTATATTTTTTGGTGCATATCCCACCTAAATTAGATATATATATATAATACATATATTTAACATATATAGCGATAGCTATGACTTAACATAATAATATGCCTATGTATGTTTAAAAATAGCTAGCTACAACAAAACCATGTATATATAGCTAGCTATATTAGGCATACATGTGTAGTGTGATAATAATAGACCTCCTCGACCATATAATTGTGTCTGACGCATGCTCAATGTAAACACGGCATTAGTGCATGAGATAATAGAACTTAGAACCTTCATAATTTACGAGTTTGAGTATGTTTTTGCAACGGAGGGAGACAATGAATAGGATTAGATCACATATAAAATACATTAAATTCATACCTTTAAATGCGGGACCAAAGCACGATCTAATGTCCACGTGTTCGGGTCTAACTCTTATAAATTACCATCCCACATTGACCACGTTGACGTATCCAGATATCATGTCAGACGTCTTAATTACTATTGAGATGAATAATAACTAATCAAGTAATTTATTTTGATCGTCTAATAAAGTCCAAATTCGAAATGTGCATAATAATCTGGCTGAAGAACAGGTGATTCGGACACATACGGCTTTTCCGGCGTAATACAATCGATATTATCAGTGGGCCCATATATGATCAGCATAATGATAATGCTAGTATGTCATTTCAAATGTACACGTGGCCGTTGTTCTGCTTGGCAAGCACAGGCTGCAGTATTCTACATTGCAAAGTCAAAAGGCAGTATCTGCTCACTTGTAAAGTAAGCAGATACTGCCCTTTGGCTTTGCACGGCAGTATTGACAGTACACCAGCATGCTTTATTATCAAAGTGGCTGTGCACTGGAGAGTAAACTTAAACCTTCAATACCAGCATTTATGGTATTCATGAACGCAGTACAGGCATGTGTCTTAAAAGGTGATCATAATAAAACACGATAAAGGCTATAAGATCGTGCTTAGTGGATATGGGGGCGTGAGAGCCAGCATGCAATAAACATAAGTAGAAGACCGGTAGGCCTAATTACTGCAATAAATTATATAAATAGCGGATACTTAGAAGATCTGGAAAATCGCCCGTACGTATTTTTTTATTGCTGAATCATAACGATCTTAAACTAACATTTAGTTTATACGAGTAAGCAGTAGATACTGTTTTTTTGCAGAGCAAAATACTGTTATCATGTTCATACTTAGCCTGAAAAACGACCTGCCCTAAATTTTGGAGCATAACCAGATAACACAACAACATGATATCGTCCCCTTGGAGCTAGAAGGTGCTAAACTGCCACTTTGTAAAGTGGCAGTTTAGCACCTTCTAATGGGACTGTATAAAAATATATTTCAGTATGATCGTTGAGTGCGTACATCTATCCGGCTCAGCTATCAGTAACTACACATACATGGAGATATAACACAGTCCAGAAGAAATACGCTCAACGAATATGTGGTGGCCAAGATTACTTCTGGAATCTACTGTATACACTTGTCTGTTTATTACAGCCACAGGTAAAGTGTGAGAATAAAAAATAACTTTCAGTGACATTGCAATTTTTACCTTTACCCTTTCAGTACGGCTCCCAAGATAACTCCATAACAATGATAACCCAACGTAAAAAATATTCACTCACTCACATTACTGTATATAATAATATACCTATATACTGCTTGAAATTTTTGTAAATATGTTCCAAGATTTGATATACAAAAACGCAATTTCATTGTCACATGATAAACCACGAAATATTAGAAATGCAATGTCTTGGTTTAGGCCACTAGAGTTTTTTTCTCGGTTTTAGATAAGCGCGCATTAGATTACGCGCATTAAAGAAAAACAGTTATCGTTTTTTTCTGCCCAGCGCGCACATTGGATTGTTGCCAATCTCCGAAGAAAAAGTTAATTTCGGGAGAGAAAAAAAACATTCCGAAAAAAACCCAGTTCATTTCAGGAGATACAAAAACATGTATCCAGCTATGTTTTTTCTGCTTGTTTTTTTTCGTCGCCCTCATTAACTTTTTTTAAATAGGTAAATATGGAAGGGAATAGGGTTCATAATTCATGCATGCGTTGTTCAATATTCTTTATGCTATGTTGGTTCTTCTATGTGTCTAACGTTACATTCAAAAGTGCATCGTTCTATGTCGCTAGTATCATTATGCTATGTTTAATATTTCATGTGCCGAGTGACAAATGTCAAAGTGCATTATGTTATGATGCGTTGTTCAATATTCATCATGATATGTTGGTTCTTTTTGTGGCTACATTCTAAAGTGCATCGTTCAATATCGCTAGTTTCATTACGCTATGTTCAATATTCTACAATGTTCTATGTGCAATGATGCGTCTTCTACAGGCCTATTGCTGCATATAAAGTGCACTGTTCAATGACAATGTCTCTACTTTTATTATGCTATGTTCATTAGTCTAGTTCTAAGTCAAATTTATGAAAAGGAAGTCCCCAAAATGACTGGTGTAATAGGCATACCATACAACAAGCACGCCCCACCCGTCTACCACGTGGCCGATCAGAGCGACCCACAAGGCTGAAGCAGAATGAGATGAGGAATCTAGGATGAAGCACAATGCAATCTGGGATACAGTCGAGCCTCTCTATAACGAACACGCTTAAAGCGAATTTCTGGGTATAACGAAGTATTTCTCTGGAACGGATCGTTTCCCATAGGATTACATACATGTATTTATATTGTGCTTATTGCGAAGTCGTTTACTGCGAAATTCGTTTATTACGAACCACTTTTTGATCCCCAAAATCACATTTTACCCTCATATTACGAATTAAAAAAATGCAACCGGAAAATATTTTTTGTCTGAACATTATCTTCAATCGTCATTTACGGACTTTTTCACTAAATTATTGATAATTTAGTATTTTATTAGGTATTGGATACAATAAGCAGTTTACACACGTATTTAATGGTGATCGTATTTGTTTTAGTGTAAAAAAGGCGTTGAGTAGGCCTATGTAAAATGACGTTTTCAGTCCCGCTGGTCGCATCCAATATTTACTTTCCATGAACGAATTAAATTAAGTTTCGACTTACTGTATAATTATTGCTATACATTTTGTAGCTAAGAAGAAATATATTTAAAAAGCATATGGTGATAAAAAACAATCAAGTTCGCGATGCATACACCTAAACACAAATTACGGCTGGAAACGTCACGTACATGTAATGTACCCACAGTGACGCTTGAGCAATATATTAACTAACTTGCATTTCCAGTGTCGCACAAACCCTGCAACTTATCTTATTGTTGCTATATTTTATAAACATTTTGGTTTCATAATTCGTCCATTTGAGTTTACCTCTTACGTCATAGATTTTAATAAGCACAAGGAGCTATTCTTGCCGGTATAGTAATAGTGATACATTTTAATTTAAAGTTAGCTTCGTAAAGTCCACATGAATGTTCTCTGGTACCATTTTAAGTGTATTATTAATACTAGATACACTATGATAGCGTTTCATGGTATTATTTTTTTTCGTGTCCTTGATTTAGTAATAAGACCTTATTTTTTATGTTACCATGATTAGTTATTTTTATATCCACATTGTACCTTAATTCATACAGATTGACACGAATTGTATGTACACAAATATAATGAATATACAGCCTATATCTCTCTACATAACTAGGCTATACATGCATTATCAATGCTCAGACCGATCTTAGATGGGGAGGGGTGGGGAAGATGATCACACTAAAAGCGAATTTCGGATATTACGAAGTATTTGTTCAGGTCCCTGGTACTTCGTTAAAGCGAGGTTATAGTTCCGCATCATGCTGTAAGATGGCGCTGCGGTGGTGTGCTGATTTGTAGGCCTACGTGCCGCTAACATACCCATCATCACATACCCCAGAGACAGACTGGTCTGTGTCAATACAACCCCAGCAAACACAAGACGTTCACCCAATGTCAATGAAATGTTGACGCACAAGCTTCGATGCCGGTCCGGCTTTTTTTTATCCACCACATGTTATTTAACTGTTTACCACATAGACTAGCTTTTAACATGTTTAAACTATACAATATTTTCCAAGGTAATTGTCTGGGTAGTCCCCCCCCCCCATCACTAGCAAATAGTGCTCGAAATATTTCATGACAATTGGTCAATAATATAATAGACTAATGACTGGGGAATCAACACAAATTCACCACTGTTGATATACTTATATAGGCCTTATATTAAGTTGTATGAACTGTGTTGATGATCGTATTGAGATGGTCTACGGGGGGATATTGGTTATAATGTGGCAACATAGAAAAACCGTCACAACATAACGTGCTTTGTAATTCTTTGATAGGCATATGACTTAGATCTAGAATAACACGTTAGGCCTACTAAACATAGCATGATAAACTACCACTAGTGGCATTGAACTTTGCATTTTAGAATGTAGAACCAAAGATGGACCAGCATAGCATAATGCACTTTGCCACATAGTAGGAGCAACATAGCATAATGCGCTTTGAAATTTGTCACCTGGCACATAGAATATTGAGCATAGCGTAATGAAACTGGCGACATTGCACTTTAGAATGTAGCACCAAAGACGAGCCAGCATTGCATAACGCACTTTGCCACATAGAAGAAGCAACATAGCATAATGCACTTTGAAATTTGTTACTCGGCACATAGAATATTGAACATAGCGTAATGAAACTAGCAACATTTAACGATGCACTTTAGAATGTAGGCACATAGAAGAACCACCATAGCATAATGGATATTGAGCAACGCATGTATGAATTATGAACCCTTTTCCCTTCCATAGGTAAAAAGTTGTTTTTATTTCATCTCCCTCATTATCTTCCCAGAAATGTGTCCAATGTTGTTTTTTTGGTCGCCCTCATTAACTTTTCCAGAAAGAGGTTTAATGTTTATTTTTATTAAAAAAGAATTCGCTCTCTCTTATTAGCCCGTATATTATGCCCGACCTGGTCAGTATTAAAAATAACAGTAGATACTTAGTTCGGAATCTACTGTTTAACGATAACTTTCCGTCAACAGGTGCATTTTAATTATATATAATATCATAATATGCAGACTGTAATTATATAATTGTCAAAATCAGTTTCATTTATGCAGGGCTGCTCTGTCCAGATGGCTGCAAATGCACACTTAAAAATGGTGGCAGCATAAACTACTACGTGGATTGTGACGATCAAGAATGGGAAAATGTGCCGTCAGATTGGCCGCCAGATATCAAATCCCTGTAAGTGTGTCGCTGATACAATCCATACAAATCGGTCAGGTTCAAGTTAGACCATGTCTCACTGTCTCACCTAATCCTTACAACGTTAATCACGACTACGGCTATAGTCGTTTTTTGTATAATTTGTCGATCAAATCACTGATATTGGGACTGAAATGATTGTGTAAACAACAACATTTGTAAATGTTTGATCTCGAATTAAACAAATATCACTAATTTTCAACCACTTGAGGTTGTGGATCGCGGTAGCGAGACACAACCTCAAGTGGTTGAAAATTATAGGTGGTTGAAAATTTGAATAAATGAAATAAAAGAGGTATAGGGTTTAATACACTTTATTAAATAAAGCATTACTTACGAGAGTTTTATTTTTCACATACATTGTAACAATATATAGTAAATAATTACATGCAACACGACATATACCCTACTCAACTGCTAAGAATTGCGTATTGTGAATTTCGTAGCTCCGTAAGTGAGCGGTATCCATATCAGTTTCGGGCCATCTCGACCAATCACATGCCTAAGATTTGCGGCTCATCACCAGATCACACTA
Organism: Flabesymbios commensalis; assembly: GCA_964017125.1. Lineage (NCBI taxonomy): Eukaryota > Metazoa > Annelida > Polychaeta > Terebellida > Flabelligeridae > Flabesymbios > Flabesymbios commensalis. The sequence goes on along the minus strand of OZ024906.1, from coordinate 71,251,956 downwards.
AGAATATTAAAATTAAGATTATCCTAACTTTCTCTAATTTCCATTAGAAAAGTTAAGATAAATCTTATTTTTTCAAATAAATATAAGAAAAAGTTAGGATACTCTTAATTTTAAGATTATTTCTTAGCCCTGGGTCCAAAGCATCTTAAAATTAAGATCATCTTAACTTTCTCTTCTTTGCATTCGAAAAGTTAAGATCATCTTCACTTTTCTAATGCAAATAAGAGAAAGTTAAGATGATCTTAATTTTAAGATGCTTCGTGGGATGATGTCTCTTTAATAATAGGGCGGGAACCCTGGAGCAATGGTTAAAGCTGCCTGCTTGGAAAATCGGAGATCACGGGTTCGAACCCCTATTATGGCGTTCAAGTTTCAAATAAATAAAATGTTTCTTCCCCGCTCACTCGTAATGATACAATATTGCGGGTAACCTCCGTGCCCGAGAGGTAGCGTGCTCGGCCTCAGACCGTCAGGGCTCAAATTTCGAATCCTGTGTCTGGAGGGCAGTATCATCGCATTCATCTCACCATCCTCAGGAGGTTCCCCTGGCTCAGTTTAGCATAATATATGTGCACAAAGGTGGCCTAAAACCCCATTCATTTTATTTTATTTGTTTTTTTGATAATATCGGCCGATACACAGTTCCGTTCACAGTTAACAGTTAACAGGCTCGGACCATGTCAACATATTCGGACTTGTTTCATTATTTAATGAAAACATTTAAAAATGAAAAAAGTAACATGCTATTTGCTGTTTCAGATCTATGGGCGACAACCAATTGAACAGCTTATCTGGATGGAACATATCAGCTTTTAACAAGTTAGGAACACTGTAAGAAAGTCTTTCATTGTCGAGGATAACCATGTGTTCCACCATTCTGAGTCAAAGCAGTATCTAGTATCTGCTTACTTCTACAGTAAGCTGATACTGCATTTTGGCTTTGAGCATACACATGATACACGTGTGCTATGCAATAAGTACCACATTTCAAATATGTTAAAGATGAAATGTGACATCAACCAGCAAGAATTGAAAATAGTTGATCTCCATGTTGTCAAATCTGAATAATTTTCACTCACTTCAAGTTGTGGATCGCGTCAGCGAGACACAACTTCAAGTGGGTGAAAATTCAAATTGAATAATTTGGCGGTTAAAAGGTTAACATGTTTAATGTCAACTATATTATATAAATCCGTAAAATTATTGTATGTTATGTAATTTGTGCGATGGATTTTTTTCAACGTAACATGTGTTTCTGTGATATTAAGATGGTTATTTACTTGGACCACTAGCACGCTGTGCAATTAATGTTTCAGCTATTTACATAACAATAAGTTTGTTAGGATCGACGAAGAGTCGATGGATATTATCAAACAACTGGACACTCTAAGAGCAATGTGAGTACAATTATGCACATAATTATATAACAATTGAAATAAAAAGTATCGAATATTATATGTATTATGTGTAGTACCACAGGTGGCGCCACTCGCATGAACTATAATTGAGAATACAATGAAAGGTATGAAAGCGATATCACACACAGACAAAATTTGCATTCTTCAGATGAATTAGTTGAGGTCACAGCTGAACCACACAAATTTAATATGGAGAATGGAGATCATGTCTGTCAGTTAAGGTCAGTAAAACAGTGGTAACTAGAAAAGTCTAGTTTTTTTGTAAGCAAAAAAACTGGAGATGTCAATGGTAGTGTCAATGGTTTTTGTAATTAATGTTATTGAATGGCTCCTGTTGACAGTAGAGACTATGTATTTTGATGTGGTGGAAACCGTTTTTTATATCTACTGTAACTAAATCGTCCTTAGGCTCAATCAGTTGGGCAACAGTTTTAATTTGTCTGGTGTTTGATCGCCTCCACCATAGAAAGCGCTGAACAGAAATGAATGGGAAACACAGAAACACAGACTGAGACAGACGGAGCGGATAGCACAGAGGTAAACCAACATGTCTCCCCCTCAGTGTACAGAGGGGAGACATAATAATGACATTAATATGTTTATGGATGAATGGTCTATTTTAACTTCTGATTAAAATGTGTGATATCGCTTTCATACCTTCATTGCGTACTCAATTACAGTTCTTCCGAGTGGCGCCACCTGTACTGTGATAATACGTAGATGGGTGGATGAGTGAGTCATTCTGCGTGGGTGTTTGACTGGACGGTCGGTAGGTATGATCAGGGAGGTGTAAAGCGCTGAATATTTTTCATTAAACCATGGAAAGCAAAGGTTCTTTTCAATTCGAAATCATTGTAAATGTCTTAGTTAGCTCTTTCCGATTCATTTGAATACCTATGTTATGGGTCTACGGTCATTAGAAATACTTTTACCCTTACAGCGCGGGGATCGATTTTAGAATTTTAGAATCTGACGTCTGTAGACGTCAGATTCTGACGACTAAAGTCGATCCCTGCGCTATAAGGGTTAAACGCGTATGCTGACATATATATAAGGTGATTTAAATGTTATAAACTCACAATACGAAAGATTTTTAAGCGAATTAGTTGTTGGCAAAAAGTAGAGAACAGTTTTTAATCTTGATATTTCCTCACTTCTGTGTTTTTTAAAGTGCTTATTTTCAATTAGGCCTACATGTGTGTTTGTTTTACGATCACGATTATATTCTGATTTTTGTTTGGATAATTTTTCAGAGACCTGAGTCAGAATCCATGGGACTGCTCTTGTCAAGACGACATGGTCAATTTGGTGACGTGGTTGCAAGAAAAAGCTGGTCCCCGGCTGGAAACTGAATCAAATCTCTGGGTCGCTCTAATTAACGCCCATCTCACTGTGTGTAATACACCAGCGCATGTTAGAGGTCACAGACTAGATGCAATTACACGCGACGTCATGTGCGATGTGGCGTAACCCAGCAAACAAGAGACATTGATCCAATGTTGATTCAACGTTGGGCCAGCGTCGAAGACGGTGGGCCAACGTTGAATCAACATTGGATCAACGTCTTGTGTCTGCTGGGAACCGTGTAAAATATCACCAACATCTCGAAATCGTTTATCCATGTACATATCATTAATTGTGACAATTTGGAACGAATAAATATTACTATGCCTACACCGTTCTCTACCAATGTTTCTGCTAACAAGATCATCCTGTCTATAAGAAATATATATATATTGTTCATAAACAGGATTATCCTGTCAATAGCCACTCCGGTTAGTTATGTATATCGACCCCTCGGATATGAAAGGGTGTATCTGCCGCTTTGTAAAGTGACAGATATACCCTTTGATATCCAAGGTGATGAATTATTGGGACGTGACGCCTGGACACCGGACCTATGTCAGAGCTTTATTATTTTGGTTAGGATCATATTTTATATAAAAAATGTCATTATCTTTGTTGACAATTTTCTGCTTAACTAATATTTTTTGAAAAATGCTCCAAACTAATACGATCAAACACATAGTTTTCGTATTGTCAGATATTGGTGGTGCCAAGGAAATGCTGAGACTTGTCCAAATCAATTGTAATTCAAAGAGGTAGCCTCTATTTTTTCATATTATAGCTCAGATTATTAGCAAAAGTCCTAAGAAAGCATTGCTTTAGATCCAATACTAGCTGGATTTTTGATAGATATTTTACATACACTGCTTCCAACCATCACAAAAATTATAAACATTTCACTGGAAACAGGAGCGGTACCTCGTTCAATGAAGAAGGCGATTGTTAGCCCGCTCTAAATATAGTCCTGTGTCTAACCTTTCTTTCATTTCAAAGATTCTTGAGAAAATTGTATCATCTCGGCTCTTCGACCACATAGAATAAAATAATCTTGGGGAGGCCACTACAGTCGGCTTATAAACGCCATCACGGCACAGAGACTACTACACTTTTGAAAATTCAGAGCGATTTGTTGTTGGCAATGGACGATCACAAAGCATCACTAGTTGTATTTTTGGACCTTTCCGCTGCATTCGACACAATTGATCATACCATTCTTGTTTATCGTTTGCAAAATGACTATGGACTATGTGGAAAACACTTGATTGGTTGGAATCATATCTCACTGATCGATATCAATCTGTACATAAAAACTCTTCCTCTACCAATTTCGCATTTATGCGAGAACTACCTTCCTTTTCCAATTTCGCATTTATGCGAATTCCACATGTGCACATGCATTAATTGTAATGGAGATGTTTCATGACATGCATGGTTGAAACTCGCCAACCAGAATGGCTCAATGTTATTTTATGTTTTTTATTTGTGCGCATAGCTATAGCCTGTATGGTGCCCAGGGGCTATTTCAGGGGTCCTCCTTGAAAAAGAAGTCGGTTTCTGGGGGTAGTTTTATCAGGGGTAAGTCGGTAAAGGAAGAGTTAAAGACTCTGAATATACAAAATTGAATTTTGGTGTTCCTCAGGGTTCAGTCCTGGGACCTTTACTTTTCAGTTATTATACAAAACCTATTAGAGCCATAGCAGCAAAATATAATCTAAAAATACATCTATACACAGATGACACTCAATTGTATGTGTCGGTCTGATTTTCAAGCTACACAGAAGCAATCGCTGCACTGTGTCGTGTAGAAGCTTGTATCAATGAAATACAGACATGGATGAAGAACAATAAACTTCAACTAAATGCCGATAAGACTGAGTATCTTATTGTTGCATCACCAAACGTTTTACCAAAGATAACATTACGCCCTATTAATATTAGTGGAATAGAAATTGAACCATCAGAGAGTGCAAAGAATTTAGGAGTAATGTTTGACAAACATCTTAACATGTGTGAGCATGTGAATCAAATTTGCAGAAAAGCACAATTTCTTTTGAAAAAGATCGGTAACGTTGGAATTGTTTATCAGTTGTTACCACTGAGCATCTCATCCACGCCTATGTGACATCTCAACTTGACTGTTGCAACTCTCTCTTGTATGGCTTGCCAAATAGCTGTATTTTAAAACTACAACGAATTCAAAATAGTGCAGCAAGGATTATATATCGAATAAAGAAATTTGATCATGTGAAACCTTTTTTGAAACAATTACATTGGCTGCCAATCAGACAAAGGGAGGATAGAATATAAACTTCTCCTTCTTTGCTTCTAAGCGCAACTTGTCCTAGCACCCAGTTACCTTAACTCAAGTCTCCGGCCGTCTGGGCATGTCTGGGGGTATATCCCCTACATCATCATCTGTACATCATTCATCTCATCAATTGACTACAACGTTTTTATCGTATTATGATGTCACTTAAAAGACCTTTTGTGCCGAAAAGTGACGTAAAGCAATGATTTACTACTAGTTACCTTAAAGACTGTATCATCCTTTATTCTCCATCTCACCCACTGCGCACCAAACGTCTGTTGGTGGTGCCTCCCACAGAAGTTAAAAACATATGGTGATAGATCATTTAATAAAGCTGCCCCCTTACTTTGGAACAAATTACCATATCACATACGAAGCTGTAACAAACTTGATCAATTTAAGCGACACTTAAAAAGCCATTTGTTCAATATGACATACTTGTGGAGATGCTATGATTTTACACCTGTACAAAGTTGATCATGTTTATTGACATTTTTATTTGTAGCGCCAAGGAGCAACTTAAGGTTGGATATGGCGCCATATAAATTTATATATTATTATTATTATTATTATTATTATTATTATTATTATTATTATTATTATTATTATTATTATTAACATTATTATTATTATTATTATTATTATTATTATTATTATTATTATTATTATTATTATTATTATTATTATTATTATTATTATTATTATTATTATTATTATTATTATTATTATTATTATATTTATGATTTAACTAAATTATAGGGGCCTATATAATATTGTATGCGCCATTTTCTCTAAATTTTACTATTTATGGGGCTTATGCTTTCCAAATTATTTTTATATCAGTAGTTGAGATATTTAAAATTGCTAACACGTTAGAAAGCTAAGCCCTACCTGCATGTGGAGCTGTTTATAATGACTAAATGTGTTGGCCAAGGATAATATGCCACGCTTTATAAACAATACCTAGATCATATTGCAAATAGCCTCAATGCTAAATCAAGACCTTGCACAGATTTTATCATTAGCAATGTAAAAATGATTCATGATCCCTATTCTGTCGTGCAAAGCCAAAAGGTAGTATCTTTACAAGTAGGCAGATACTGTCTTTTGGCTTTGCAGAGCAACGTTGTCTGCTATAGTCAGGATAATGTATCCAAGCCAAAGATCAACCCCAGAAGTCAGCAGGATCTGTGTGTCATAAAACAGCAGTTTAAAAGTGTTGGATTCGGTTATTGGCTGAAAAAAACACACTGTCTTACATAACACTGATGAGAAAATATTGAAAAACCTATCTTGGATAAGTAGGACTAAATAACAATTGCGAATAAAGGACAGTACAGTACAATCGTAGTACAATCCCAGCGAATGAAGGACAATAATGTACAAACCATGCTAGGCTTATAAATAATTATGTGTTTTCTCGGCACAGTATCATGTCAATAAGGACAATGCCAGTCCTTGGCAATTTCTGGAATTGGTAAACTTCATTTTATAATTTGGATATATTTTTCTTTGAAGATTCGTTGAATGCAAAATATTGTACATGCCCAACTTCTTACAGCGTGCTCAACATATGCATGTCTTATTTACACACGTCAAGGCCACCAGACACATACAATGTGCGCAGGCCAAACAACAGACCAACGTCAGATATGCGCATGTCTCATGCTAGATATTCTTGGTATTTTCATTGCCTAAAATTTATATATCAAACACGTGACCAAAATATATCCTACACAACTACGCACAGTGCTTTTTAAAATGGTAAATGTGTTGAATATGTGTCGTGTATATGTGATTGGCAAAAACCTAAAGCCATAGTCCACTGTTCATTATACTCAGGATACGACGTCCCAGAATGCAATAGTGGCCCTTGGGTATTCCACAATGACGTCACAACCACCACCCACATCAAACAGGCTAATGAAACAAGATCGATAATACTGTATGTTTCTCATACCCAACGCTGCCGTGAGAGCGGGCTCCTAAATCATAGCAAGTCCATATACTTGAGCGACATCTATGAGTAAATAATTCCCGCCGGTATGGCTCTCATACTGGCGTTGGGTTGAAAAAACATACTGTTGTTTTACCACGGGCACCAAGAAACTGCTGATCCCAACGTTGGGTTGAAAAAACATACTGTTGTTTTACCACAGGCACCAAGAAACTGCTGATCCCAACGCCTTATGGCATGTATCGACAGGGAGAGCTCTCACTTATGCCACCAGCGGAGTAGTCTACTGTTGCATTGTAATCTGGTTACTTGAGACCATGCAGGCAGTGACAACACAGAATCAGGCCAATGGCGACAGTTTCGTGGCCTGTCATATGTCAATTGCAAGTGATTTTGAAGATATTTGTTAACCCAGCGTCAATCTACCTGTAGGCTTACGTATGACTCATATGTTTATATTATCTGCATCATACACGTCTTATTATTACGGATTTATCCATCACTTATCTTGGCGATTCATAGACACCGGCCTGCGCATGCCTATTCCACAGTGGACCAGTGGTTTTGCGAAAATGCAAACACGAGGATTTGTCCCAATGTTGTTTCACTGTTGGGCCAGCGCCGCAGGCGGTGGGCTAATATTGAAACAATATGGGGTCAAGTTCTCGTGTTTTCTGGGATATGTGCTCTGGGTGTGGGTAGCGTCAGTCTGGCGCTATTTTGGCGTTGTTTTGACATTTCCATTCATGTGGCAATCAACGCTCATATTTTTGGACATCTAAAGCATATATAGCTTGATGCACACACTAAATGCATAGCGTTGTTCCAACTTCCAACGCCCTTGAAAAATCAATAGCGAATTCTGACGTAGGTTTCGAATTCTGTGTCTGGAGGGCAGTGTCATCTCATTCATCCCACCACCATCCCCAGCAGGTTCTGGAGTCTGGCCCAGTTTGGCCTACATGTACACAAAAGTGGCCTAAAACACCATTCATTTTATTTACGTCCAGCGAACGACAACATTTTTAATGCCTTGATCGTGTGTGAGTGTATAATTATATGAATATGTCTTCCGAACAAATCTAATCCAAAATCAATTTAAAATTCAGTTACAACAAATCGGCATGATCTAGATATTGGAGATGTACACAACATGACAATATAATTATGAATGAATGAATGAATGAATGAATGAATGAATGAATGAATGAATGAATGAATGGATTGGATGAATGAATGAATGAATGAATGAATGAATGAATGAATGAATGAATGAATGAATGAATGAATGAATGAATAGTAGTAATGCACCGTGTGGGAGACGTTGGTTCGAAACTAATGCACAGTTTGAGTAAGTGTGTGCATGTTAGCATGATTAAAGTGCCCATTAGAGTCATGTCCTTGTCAAAATACTCGTGACAGGTCTACTACTGCAATTATTTTAAAAGCCTGTCAGCGTGTTCAAGGGAGTTGGTGAAGAGCCACACCCAGAAATGTAATCAATTGTCAAGCTTCTGTATTTTTTTTCTTAGCCTTATTATATACTTATTAACCCCCGCCAGGAGGGTTATGTTTTTGGTCGTGTTGGTTTGTTTGTATGTTTGTTTGTCTGTCCACATGACAACTTAAAACGTAATGAACGGATTTGCATGAATCTTTTACCAGAGGTGTATCTCAGGCCAATGAACAAGTCATTAATGGTGTTGGTGTACATTAATATTCACAAGAAATATCGATTGATGCGCTTATAATATAACATTTGATAACAAGACTGCTAAAAACGGTAACTATAAAATAAGAGGTTCAGAAAGAGCGCAATCTAGACCAAAATGTAATACTTTAAGTACACAGTAGTCTGTTATTATGTAAAGTGAGATATGAAGTAAATTGATTAGAGCACCATCCCCATCTAATAGGTACTATGAAAATAAGCTGGCCAACTGAGATATGTAATGCTAAAACCCCCTTCTGATACCGTAGAATTTCAGAAAAGTTGGATCTTTTCTTGCTTGGATTTATTTATTTGTGAAGATCTTTGCGCCGCTACATCGGGTGAGTCGTTTCATTGTTCTACCCTTATTACCGCCCTATAACGATAGCCCAGCAAACACAAAACATTTGTATATCATTTGTACAACGACAGTCCAACGGCCTCGACGTTGGCCCAATATTGTACAAGTGCTATACAAATGTTATACAAATGTTTTGTGTTTACTGAGAGGGACACTAGTGACATCTACGCCGGGGTTGGTGTACATGTATTTGACTTACATGATAAAACTGACTCACTTTCCATTGTGATAATTAAAAGTTATGCAATCAATTTTTGGCATTGATCTTTCTGTGGACAGCCTTTTTGTGTTTTGCTACCTTTGACATTTGTAATTGTAATTAATTGCGATGACAATAAAACTGTAGCTTGCTCAACTTCCACTCACCCAGCGTGGGACCAACGTCTGGGATGTTGGATCTACATTAAGCACGCATTGGTCTAACAGGTTGTGTGTATCGTGTCAACTGTTCCCACGCATGTGAATTATTATCAGCCGCACCCTTTTGACAGCGCTCCAACCAGGGATATACGCGCAGCAGCTGTGCTAATGAAAATCATCAATCATGACAATGTGGGAAACGTATAGAGTCTGGGCAATAACTAGGTCGACACATGAGTACAGAGCAAAATCACCTCTCACATTTCGCTACTATGGGAGGAGACTATCATATCGTGTGACAGTTGAACCACTGGTGGGTTCCGTGACTTCAGTACATGGGCGTTTTTATGAAATTGGGCAAATCGGCTGATTCAACTTTTTATGTTGACATGTTAAGCTATTAGTTAAGTCCACTTTAACCAGTATATCAGAAAATGGCCATTGCGAATATAGAAATAACCTACAGACCTGTAAAACCTACATCTTTCACTCCGTGTTGTAATGACTTTCTTCCTGTCAATAAATATTTGTCTGGCTGTCTGTCATTCAAATTTAATTTAAACTGTGACGTAATCAACAGTCAATCAACACACACACACACCCACCCCCCCCCCCCGCCTCAGTGATTGTGTATTGGATCTGGATTCGGATCCCCAAATTAAATGGATTGTTTCTGGGCCCGAGACACAAATTAAAGAAAAATACGGATTATTTCTAAAATCTGATGGATTTTTCTTTGGCCCGAGACGCACGTCTGGTAAAAGTTTTATGCAAATTCGTGCATTACTTTTTAAGTTATCCTGCTTACGGACAGACAAACAAACAGACAAAGTCAACAATATAGCCAAAAATATAGCCTCATTTGGCGGAGGTAATGAGTAAACACCAATGCCGTAAATAGGGTTTCGATTTAATTAGCTTTTATTTTGTTTCTTAGATATAGGCATATAATTATTATCCCTAAGTAGCCATAATGATAAATAACTTGATGTGTCTAACCCCCTCACTAGTGAAAAAATCAATATATGCATAGCCTCAGACCGCGAGGGCTAGAATTGTGAATCCTGTGGCTAGAGGGCCGTGTCATCTGATTCAATTCATCATTCTGGATAAAAACACTTGAGCCACAAAATGCTGCTAGCACATAGAAAATGTTTAAAGCACTTTCCATTAAGAAAGGTTCCGTGAGTTCAGTACATGGAAACTTGATTCAATGACAGAATGATATATACGTCATTTCTTGTATAAAACAAGCACAAAACAGCTTCGCTGTTTTTTTCTATAATCTGTCCTCAAGTCTTGCATTGTGCATGCACATGCGGATGTCCGACGCAATCTACGGTAAACTTACCTGCAAAATCGAGGCAGTGACGCAATATTGTTTTGATGTTGGGCCAGCAGTCCATATGTTTGACCAACAATGTCGGGTCAGCGTCGCAGACGGTGGCCTAGCAATAAAACAACACTGGGCTGACAAATGTGCGGATATAGTCACATTTGTCAGTGTTATGTAACACTTTCGGTCGTATAAAAGTAGTGAATGCCATGTTGTGTAAAAACAGCCATAGTGCACACCGCTTAACATGCTCTCCAGTTCATTCGTACGCCTACCTGTCCCGTTGTGATATTTTTTGTTTTGTAGCGCATTAACCTATAGTGCTACATTATTTTTATCAACTTGGAAGTTCTTTCTCGCTACCGCGACTCACAGCTTCAAGTGGATAAAAATGTCTTATATCTTTGCAATTTAAATCAAAATATATGTCAATCTTACAAGTTTAATGCTCATCTCTCTTTAACAGTATATTGTTTGAAGAAACAAAAAAATAATGAAAAGCTCAAGCGAAAGAAAACACTCCCATTATTTGGAACTAAGACACCTAATTAAACACTGTTAAATGGCTTATTGATTCTACTGCACCGAAAGAGGTGAAATGAACTTTAGGTCCTATTAAGTTCAGGCTAGTGGACGATACAATACATGAAACATTAATGAAGGCCAACGTGTCAAGTGTCAGTTAATTAGTATTCGCCATTAAGGAGAGCCTGGTTTATAATATCGACGACAAAAGTACAATAACTTTTATATTAAAGGGACTAGCCCAGGTCTAAAATCATCAAAAAATCGGTGATTTTATTTTGGCTTCTTAATATGACCATATGATGTAAACATGTCCATAGACTAGAACTGCAAAAGTTTTTAATTTTTGTACTGCGCATTCACCAGTTAGGCTAGATATTGAGACGAACTTCCTGATTTCTAATTATTGACAACCATGGCAAAAATAAGCAATACGGGAATTTCGTCTCTATATCCAGCCTAACTGGTAAGTGCGCAGCACAAAAATTAAAAAACATATGGTCATATTGAGAAGCCAGAATAAAATCACCGATTTTTTTATGATTTTAGACCTGGGCTAGTCCCTTTAAAGATGGATATAGCATACAAGTGTGTTATTGCACTCCCACTCGAAATGAGAGAATATGAGTTTTTTATGTGGTTTTAGATATAATCAATTTAGAGTTTTTGGAGACAATAAATCACATACTAAAACTGATATCGTTCGTGATAATTATGCTCAGAAAACAGTATAGCCAAACTAAATGCTACCGCGAGTGTTTTATATCCTTTTTGCTTGATGAAATTAACATTTATAGACCTGTCGATTAATTATATTCACAATAATTACTGATGAGTTTCAATTGAAAATTTATGACTATTATTCTCCTACTGACTAGACCTTTCCGTTATTTTAAAATGCACAAATGTTTTTAGACATATTGATATGAATAATTTTCACATACTTGAGGTTATGGGTCGCGGCAGCGAGACACAACTTCAAGGGGGTGAAAAATCTTGATAATTCCAAATTCAATGCATCTACTTTCATTTGTCATTCTCTGTTGGGCTGTTTAAGACATTTTTACAAGTGTAATTTCGCATTTTAAATAAATACAATTTGACACTTACTCCATATTTGTATTTGAGAAAACGTGACAGTGTACACAACTGGATTTTTCTTTGCACACGTGTGCTTGATCGCTTCCCTGATATGCAATACGTCGTGCAAGGAGACAGTCGTGATTAAAATGTCATGTACTCCGAGTAAAATGACACCGCTTAATTATAAAAATAATTATATATATTAATTTTCAAAAATATCGTGTTTCTGTGAGTGTGCTGCGGATTGATATGTCTGGTAAAATAAATATAAATATATAGAAAAAAAAATGTTTCTAAAACATATCCTGGAGAAAATTTGAAGAATATTAGGCATCACTTTTTTCCGACACATGTAAACTTTGATAACACTTGCAACTTCAAGCAAATCATATGATGCAGTACTGTTCTTCAATGCAAAAAGGCAGTAGCCTACTTTACAAGTAAGCAGATACCCTGGATACTGCCTTTTGGTTTTGCACGACAGAAAACCGTCACCAGTTTAAACGTTATATCAGATGCATGGTATAGTGGCAGATAATGTCTTTTAATTTACAACGCATAACTAAAATGCACATTTCCCAGCAAACACGAGACATCGATCCAATGTTGCAGCTATGTCGGGCCAGCGTCGTAGACGGTGGACCAAAATTGCTCCAACATTGGGTAGATGTCTCATGTTTGTTGGGTAATACCTGCTCTGCGGATGTTGCCCTTGACACCTGTGGTTGGTTGGACTGCTGATTTACTTCATGCAGAGTCGCTACAAATATAGCACTGTGGCCACATGTATAATATCAGCCGAGCAGGAAAGGTGTGGAAACGCAAAAAAGATCCAGTTTATAGAGTTGCATTTCATTGTAGAGCAGGGATATTAAGTCATCTTTGTAAAAAGGTATTCATTGATTTATATAATATTATTGTTTTATGGATCTATTTGTTTAAATGATGTTTTTATTTTCAAATTTAATTAATCATTCAATCAATCTGTCAAGGTAGTCAACGTGGTGCGGTGCCGATTCTTATTATTGTTGTTGATGTTGTTGTTGTTGTTGCTGCTGCTGCTGCTGCTGCTGCTGCTGCTGCTGCTGCTGCTGCTGCTGCTGCTGCTGCTGTTGTTGTTGTTAGTAGTAGTAGTAGTAGTAGTAGTAGTAGTATTAATATTATTATTACTATTAGTATGATTAATATTATTATCTATTGAACAAATTATGTGAAATTATAATCTATCTGAATTTAATTTGGGGTTAGCTTAAAACTATATATCCGCGTATTTTTTTGGATTTAATATTAGGCCTACACCCGAAGCTATAGTAGGGCCTATCATAACGTTGGGAGCTATATGGGTTGTGAAGAACATTTAATTTACAACGTCTTACATGTAAAAATTAGCCAAACATGAATAATAATTTGAATACATATATATTCCTTTCGCGAATTTGTTTTATCTGCTAGTCTAGATGACTTATTAAGTCCCATGATTAAGCGTAATTTTGACTTCAATTTATGTTATTTCTAATAATATATATAATCCAAAACAGCATCATTCACCATAAAATTGTAAATGTTATTTTTTTTAGTATATTCTAGATCAGCATCATTAACAATAAATTAATCTGTCCTGTGTATAGGCCTGAAAATCTATAAAAAAAATCAGTGAATTAAATTTCCATTATTGTCAGATCAGTCAGCTAGAAATATCACTATCTTCAAAGGGACATGCCCAGGTCTAAAATCATAAAAAATCGGTGATTTTATTTTAGCTTAATAATATGACCATATGATGTAAACATGTCCATAGACTAGAACTGCAAAAGTTTTTTTTTATTTTTGTGCTGCGCATTCACCAGTTAGGCTAGATATAGAGACGAAATTTCTGATTTCTAATTATTGACAACCATGTCAAAAATAAGAAAAAAAAATAAGAATTTCGTCTCTATATCTAGCCTAACTTGTAAATGCGCAGCACAATAATTAAAAAACTTTTGCAGTTCTAGTCTATGAACATGTATACATCATATGGTCATAGTATTAGGCTAAAATAAAATCAATTTTTTTTATGATTTCAGATCTCGGCATGTCCCTTTAAATGTGACATGTGAAATAAATATGGGGGGGGGGCTGTTTAACCTATCCTTTATATTGATTTTGTATACATTATAGTTTGTATACATTATAGTTGATAATAGGGGGCAATATAAAAATACGCGAATATATAGCTTTAAAATTTTGTCATCCTATCAGATACATTATACTTAGGCTGTGTCTAGGCTTGATGCCATTGCACAGATATGCATGGAGGGATAAAGATCTGGTTGGTTTGACATGGAATCAATGATCCAGTTAAAAGATGTATATGATATATTTAGCATGTGAGTGAAATAAAAAAAGAAGAAATTGATCGATAAAGTATAGTCAAATGATAGGCCTAGATTATAGTCTGTTTTTCATCACATGCAGGAAGTAGCCTACACTTTTTTCAATTTGCTTGGCTGCTATTTAAAAAATAATAATATAACCTAGGTCAGGGTGAGAATACCACAACATTTCAAAAACATTTTTTTCATGACAAAAATAAACGTATTGTTGACGCAAATCGGACACAAAGTGGGCAGAAATCGGTGGCGAATCCACGATCTGAAGAAAGGGAGGTGCAGATGGGAGTTTGGGGGATCGCCCCAAAATTTATTGGGTAAGAAGTTTAGGTCAATCTGGATATTTTTTTCTGACTTTTTTTCCTGATATATTTTTTAGAAACTGTAAGATGTTTTCCCTTATACTTATAACCAACAAACACAAGACGTTAAAATGTGGTTGCGTTTTCACCTGGAAAAGTTGGTCAAACACATGTTTTGTTCATATCTTATGCTGTTGTATATATTCACCAGTAATTTATCAGTGAGTGTCACAGCATAATTATATAAGTGGAGACACTGTATGGTGACACGAATGAAGCTGAGAAGAAGCTGGTGAATGGAGTGAACATTTCGAAATGGTGACAAATGTTGTCGAAATGGTGACAAATGTTGGTACACTGTTTAAAACGCTATAACCATTGATCTGACAATGGTCAATGCCCAGTGCTTCACAAAACGTTGAACTAAATGATGGTTTAATGTTGGCCCAGCATAATCTATTTGAGTCTTCCGGGTAGTGACGTCCTCTCGGAGGGCGGGACGCCACACCCGTATTTGTGTGCTGGCGATGCCAATCAGGTTCTCATATAAGCGGCAGAATGGCTTTAAAAACAAGCGCATCGCGATGATATACCTGTTCAGGCTGGTAGAGTAATTTCAGCTGGGATTCACTAGAAAATGGAAGGAAGGAGCAATCTTTATTGATGTTGAAAAAACAGTTGACTCGGTGTGGCACGACGGGCTCAGATACATGCTGATGAACGGCAGCTTACCTAGGAAGATGATCAGATTGATCTACAATTGATCTACAAGTCAATTCCTGTAACAACTGCTCTGATGAGTACACCCCAGGGCTCGGTCCTAAGCCCTCTCCTTTTCATCATCTATGTGACTGATATCCCAGATATGCACGAGCGCACTCAATATCAGGCTATCAGTTCGCTGATGACATGGGAATATGAAAACATGCAGCCAATGCAAAATGAGTGAAAGCAAAACTTTCTAAAGCTTTAAAATTGATTGAAGCTTGGTGTGCTAAATGGCGGATCAACCGAAACGCAGATAAAGCTCAGCTGATTGTGTTTAGTGTTGGATTTAAACCAGAACTTATTGATCTGGAGCTGTTCGGTTAACCTAACAAACAATCTCAAACAACCAAGATGCTTGGAAGCATATATACATTTATGTATAGGCCTATATATGGCTTTACGTCGCTTTCTGATTATTGAGGCAGTATCGAGACAAAAGGAAGCCCGAAGCCGGGACTATGCCCTACTCTTATTTCGAATGCCTTCGATCAAGGGTTCTGCATAGTGCACAGTACCATAGACAGCACTGTACACTCCATACCTTTAAACAGTTTGGAGCACTGCACAACAACGATGACAAATATCCGGCCCGACCGGGATTCGAATTAGTACTTCCAGGTTACAAGCCCCAGTCGATACGAATGAGCCAGCTTGAAATCTTATTTGATCTAAGATTAAGCTTCAATAACCACATGAAAGACCTGATGACAAAGGTCTACATGCGACTCAGACCGCTGAAGCTGCTAAAATGGACTAACTGGGGCGCAAAAACCTACACCATCCTAAAAGCCTACACGTGCTTTATACACCCAGTATTTGGATATGATACACAGATTACTGAAGCCTAAATAAGGATATCACAAGCGAAGAAAATACAGGTTCTACAAACAAGTGCTTGAGAACAGCACTTGGTCTATCATATCACGATGTGCGAACACGCAGAAGAGATTTGCCTGACCTCCACAGTGTCTATTATGATCAAAACTAGAATGACAACGCTGGCTGTGAAAACATTTAAATCACCCGAAAAAACACTGCTTGTTTCAAGGATTTGATGATGAGTCATGAGATTATTCAAAAACGATCAGGCTCAAACACAATTCTGGAGATCAATTGCTGACTGCAATCCAGGCGGATGGTTAAAGACGGTTGACGAATGACGGTTAACGGATGAACTATTGTTCCCACAGCCTCAGGTAACAGGGGCTTTGAGAAGAGTCGTTTGTTGTGACACGTCAAAGCAGTGAGCTCTCTATCATAGCATTGCAAGAGGCGGAGTGTGTCTAAAGCAATTCATGAGCTCTTTATCATTCCATTGCTACAATGGGCGGTAGCATGGCGAACACGGATGGCTGGCTAAAGATGACGGTTCAAATGATGTTGAAGACCATGTTCAGAGCATATCTCAAACAGGTCAGCCCCTGTCCCGTCGTTCCTCTGGCTGTTGATAGCTCAAAGGCTGTTTCTCGATGGTTCTTCAGCCCTGGTTCCTTGTGTCCTGAACTTACGGTGACGACTTGCTTTGTACACAACACCTACCTCACCACGTGAAAGAGAGAGGCACTATAAGGTTGATACCAGAACTAATGCGTTTTCTTACGTCAGCCCTCGCGCTGCGCGCTTCTTGGTGATCAGGTCCAGATATTATGGTCATGAGACAGACGCAGCAAACACGGGACGTTGAGCCAATGTTGGAATTTTGCTGGGCCAGCGTTAGAATCTTTAACGCTGGCCCAGTTGGTTCAACGTCTCTAACTTAGAGACGTTGATCCAACATCAAATCAACATTGGTTAACCCTTTGGACCCGATCCATCTGGGGGATAACTGGGGATAACTGCCTCTCCACCGGAGCCTCCTGGAGCAGTAGGCCTATTGGTGATATTAATATTGACCATAATTATATTAAGTGGTAAATTTTCAAAAGCTCTACACAATTATCTTGACCGAATTCACAAAGTAATATTCCATTGATTATATTATCATAATGTTGTGGCTTGTCATAATTCCTATTTATAATGTGTGTCCTATTGTGTTTTTTAGTTTTGCTCATTACACGATACTGATTATGTCAGACCTGAAATGGTTGATTTCATACCGATATATCGGTATGTCGGTATACATATGACGTTACAAAAATACCGATTTATCGGTACATCGGGTCCAAAGGGTTAAGCGTCTCGTGTGTCTTGGAGAGGAAGTGACAGGAAATGATGCTGAAATGATGGTCTTTGACTAGTGAGGTATTGTGCTATATCATTTTTGAGCGATCCGATATGGCGAGCAAGTATAGGCCTACTGCGGTGTCAAAAATTAAAAAAAAAGGTAACAAAAATCTCACTGACAATAAATTAGCGTACTTCAAACTGCCATATCTCTAAAAAACGGAGTGAAATTTCGGCCCTCTGGGTACTCAACAACTCTAATCTTATAAAGAGCACAGTCTCGGGCCCTTTGCTTGATGGTACAATCTTGATGGCACAATCTCCTTTTATCGCTAGCTTACTACAATTAGCGAACTTCAAAGCCTCTTATCTTAAAAACATGGTCTGAGGATAAAAAAGGGAAATTTCGGCTCTCTGTTTATTTTAAAAACTCTACGGAACACAGTCTCAGGCCCTTCGCGTGATGGTACAGCCAAGTCCCCTATTATCGCTCACACTGCTACATTAGTGAACTTGAAAGTGTCATTATTTATCTTTAAAAACGGTACGTCTGTGGCTGAACGTTGTGAAACCTCTAGGCCTCTAGGCCTCTAGAACTCTAGGGAATCAACAACTCCTTAGAGCACGGTACTGGGCCATTTGTATCATGATACAGTCAAATCACCTATTATTGCTCACTCGTCACTATTATCCGAGCTATGGACTTTTTTAATTTCTTGCCACATTAACACTTTCTCTATCTATATTTTTCAGATCCCGATCACATCATCATCATGGAGTTAACGACTAGTAGTGAGCTTTATATCTTGTTGATTATTTCTACAAGCTGCTTCGTTGTGTCTGCAGCGTTTTCTATTATAGAAAAGCCAACTTCACTGCCTACCTTGAACGCCGAAAAAGCCAAGACATTCTTTAAGAAAATGCGGAAGTAGGTGTATTATTTTATCAAAACACACCTTCTTGTAATAGGGTTATATATTTTTTACATTCATTTACAATACATATAATAATTTGCATAATAGAATAATTATAAGGCACGTTTGCTTAAACATCAACACCTAGTGCTGACCTCGTGTATGCACAAAATATCGCAAATATATTATTTGTATTTGATTCACTTTAAAATGTTCATTATAATTATACGATTAATTGTGTTTAATATTACTATACAATTGTTATATTCGTTAATTACGCTCTACATAAAAAAATGTTTACCTTTTTTCTGTTTTTGCAGCTCATGCAAATGTGATGTACTTGAATATTGCAAATGGGAATTTGGCTGTGCATGTGTCACTAATCATGAACAGTGTCAAGAAATCACGCGATTCCAATAACTGGATTTAGCAAAATTGTTTGAAAAAATTACCAGTGCACATAGAAGACATAGCCACGAGAAAAATGAGGAGGATATTTATGATCATATTTTATCATGTTTATGTCTGTTTATGACATTAATAATTTTGGGCGATTTTGTTGTTGAATAATAAAAAGGCAAAATATCAGCGTCACTATATTCACTGTCATATGGTGAATAAATACATACTAACCCTTATCCTGCTGATCACAATTATTCATTGTCGTTTTTAATCAGTTTCATTAGTCAACCAAATCACTGTTATTGGAAATGCAATGTGTGTCTAAACATCAACATTTGCAGATATGTGTGCTTAAATTAAAGAATTATGAGTAATTTTCAACCACTTTAAGTTGTTAGTCTAGACAAAGCTTCAGGTGGATGAAAATTTAAATAAATTACCTTAGCAGGATAAGGGTTAATTGATTTAGCAAAGACAGCCTATGTTTATTCCATTACTTTATTCCAGTGGTAATTATTTGTTGAAGTCAACCTCTGGTATATTATGATGACTATTGCCAATATTTGCATCCATTATTCTGCTTGCCATGTATCATGGATATATATTATAGGCCTAAGGGATGAGTATGGATAGTAAAAACTTTACAGGGGATTGAAGTTACGTTTACCTACAGCCTTCTTGGGGTATATTGCACCAGTAGGTCATACGAGGTAGAGCGGCTGTTTTGGTGCCTCGATTCTGTACGTCTGCAGTGTGTCAAATTCACAGGCGTCAGTCAGTTGCTAATATTGAGCTTCTATTAAGTCACCACATTTGTCAGTACATCAAATTAAATTTTAAATATTTTTTTCATTTTAATTGTGTTCTCTACATTGAGCGGTAACTATATAATTCAATTAAAAAAAATACCTGGAATGAAGGCCATGTATATTATTAATGTTGCACATTTCAGCCTATTGTGTCGTACATTGTCCATTCACTGGACAAAAAGGTCTTGCATAGCACGAGCATAGATGGCGGTCTAAATACTCATTCACTGTACACCACGTAATTGAAATATAATTTACCTAAAATATAAATGTCTCTCCCATCCACTAGAGACATAACATTGTTTTGTGATTATTATCTAAGCATATGTCAATAGGCGCAAGTATTCGTCAATAGAAAATAAAGTACGGCAGTGGATGGATTTAATTGTACTTTAAAGCTATGTAAATTGAAATGGAATATGCGTCAAGCATTTACGTCTGTGTGGTATATTGGAGGCTGGGCATATGATTTTATTGAGGTGTAAGCATTATCTTGTATAACATGAGATAAATGACTTACTGGACACACTGCGGCAATGCTGGGCTAGCGTTGGCACACAGTCTAAGCACTATGTATCGTGCTTACTAAGGTGTGACTGCACACCTTACTTGGAAGATACACAGTATTTGAGACAAATATTAGCTTTAATATTGAATCAGTGACGTAGACGCAGGGGCGTCGGAAGCTGTTACTGATTGGTCCGGCTTTTCGAAGCCCCTAATTAACATTGCAATGTGAGGGAATCTGGAACAGAATTTTTGATTTTAAAAAATGAATCTGGCTGAATATTGGTCCGGCTTTAGCCGTGCCAACCGGACCTGTTCCGACGCCCCTGAGACGGTGGGTAAACAAAAATACAACACCTGGTTGTGACGAAACCCGAAAGCAAACCAATTGCCGAGAGCAATATTCTGCACACCGAAAGCAAGCGTTTATATAGGCAGAATTCAAAAGATAAACATTATATTGTGCTTATCTATTGAGTGTTCATGTATATCACTATGAAATCAAACCGAATATATACATTTTAACTCAATTAAAACGGTAATTCGGAAGTTAGATTATATAACAATATTACTGGTGACAAAAGCAAGATCCCCAAATAATGTTATGTTTTCGAAATGACTACCAAACCGGAGTCTGGTCGGCTAGCCTCTGAGGCTAGCCAACCGGAGTTCCGGAAAAGTACGGCTTTTCAGTCCGAATGGACTTCTATAAGCTATATGGGTCTGTTCACACTAACTGGGGCCAGTGAGGGCTGCTACATGTGAATTCATTTTTCTGCCTTTAATATTTGTCTCAACATGTTGATATTTTACTGGTCAAGTGTAGACATATTATACTAGGTTATTTTCCACATACAAGTTTAATTATATATTCATCTGTAGTATTTTTATCAATGTTCAAAGCGAAAAAAATTATATTTTTTTCATGTCAAAACGTCACATTTGGATAGACCATTTTGTCAGTGATGAAAAAAACATGCTTTTGTATCAGTCATGTTATTGTCTTCGTTTGATTAAAAGAAAATAAAGAGGCTAGCCAACCGCAATTCCGGAAAAGTACGGCTTTTCAGTCCAAATGGACTTCTATAAGCTATATGGGTCTGCTCACACTAAGTGGGGCCAGTGGGGGTTGCTACATGTGAATTCATTTTTCTGCCTTTAATATTTGTCTCAACATGTTGATATTTTACTGGTCAAGTGTAGACATATTATAGGTTATTTTCCACATACAAGTTTAATTATATATTCATCTGTAGTATTTTTATCAATGTTCAAAGCAAAAAAAATTATATTTTTTTCATGTCAAAACGTCACATTTGGATAGACCATTTTGTCAGTGATGAAAAAAACATGCTTTTGTATCAGTCATGTTGATGTCTTCGTTTGATTAAAAGAAAATAAAGAATAAATTAATATATGCAGCAGAAACGTTTAATAAATGACTATTATTTCATTAATTAACTCCTGTTTAAAGATGGGTAATAGTACGTTACGTTTGGTCAATTAGTTTCCTTCAGCAGGAAGCTGGTAAATATTTAGTCTAAGGGCTGCCCCTGTTCATCAAAACGTGGGAGATTTTGATCGTGCAGCTCGACTGTACACTCACAGCAGGATATTAGTACGACACGTCACGCTTAACGTTTTCAAACAAGTCCATTTCGATCATGGTTGTCTACATTTTTCGACGTCACGTACATTACCGGAGGTTGGAATTGCAGGGTAGAATCGAATGCGCAGTTCAGGAAAGCTTGGAACGAAACATTCAATTTATCAACTTGATCGGACAGCCTCATTTTGGGACTGCAATGTACACAGAAGGAGGGAGATCTTGGTAAGTTTTGGTTGTCAGAGAATCATTACTTCGTAGCGTACATTACCCAAAGTACGTACATGACCTGTTTATTCAAAAAAATCCCTGGGTTTTACTGCATATGTGTATGTAAATAAGTGACACCATCAACGTCAGTTTCTAGATAGAAATGTTGAAAGCAAATGCATGCAGGCAATAGCTCAAGTCATTTGTGGATGTTTAGGTCAAATTCAAAAGTAAAGTACGTGATATTTGAATGATTATCCCTGGTCATGTAAGTGACATTTGATGAGAATTCATTATCAAGCGTCACGTTCATGACGCCAGTGCCAGGTAATGAATGAAACTAGAATGATAGCATGCCTATTTTATGTGATGTTTGAAGAAAGTGAACAAACCTGTCAAAGGGGGATTTGGCATTGCTCAATTGAGTGGAATACCCTTTTTTTAAATGGTGTACTACCTGTACATGACCGTTGACAGAAGGGAATGTCAAACATCACTTACATAAATTACTCCTTTATTAACACTGCCTAAAAGCATGGTCAAGCATCACTTACCAGTGCTCACGCGGAGCTTGTTCCTTTATCGGACTTTTTTGCAAGTTGTCAACAGGAATAATAAATCTTCATAGATAATGTTTTTTTTACCTAACATTGACAGCACTCTACATAAGAGTTGGGTGCATGATGGTAGACAATGTCAGTAAGGTACATGATTGTTGACAATTATTTAAGAACGCCAAACAGTCAAATATCACTTACCATGACCACATGATGCCGCTGTTTGAATTTCATATGATGGTGATCCATCGCATTGGTCAATATAATAAAGATGCTGAAGTAATAATGCAGCTTTTTGGAAAACCCTGTCCAGTGAATCCCGAAAGCAGAAATGAGATAAAGTAGTAATGTACATGGCTGTTGACATTTATCAGTCATGAAGATATGTCAAACATCACTTACACTGGTATGTTCACCTTCCCTTGGTCCAGCGTGGGCCTATGCTTGCTTTTGTTCTGAAAAGTTAGTTTATGCCATTTCATGGTTAAAAAGTTAAAAACCGCAATGCAGGCATAAATGAGACAAAGAAGTAATGTACATGACTGTTGACATTTATTAGTCATGACGCTATGTCAAGCATCACCTACACTGGTCTTTTCGTGTTCACCTAGATTCATGTGCCCTTGGTCAAACGTGTTTTTTTTGCTTTTGTTCTATAAACATTTAATTTATGCCATTGCATGTTAAGTTAGGAACTCAGAACCGCAATGTAAACAAAAATCAGTAATCAGGTACTATACATGACTGTTGACATGTATTAGTCATGAAGCCAAGTCAAACATCGCTTACACTGATCTGTTCATGTTCTCCTAGTGGGCACAAAAGCTCAAAAACTATTAGAGAGAAATTATTAAAATTTCTAACTCACATTCCCAACAACATGGAGAGGTGCAAGTGATGCTACCAAATTTCAAAATGGCGGTCACAGGTCAACGTCATATTTTTGTGGGACCAAAAACTCATCAAAAATGATTTAAATTTTAAAATCACATTCCCGAGCATATATGGAGATGTGCAGTTTTTTCAACATGCTACCGAAATCGTATATCTGTTTGTTTTATATCAATTTTATTCATGTTTGTGGGCGCAAAAACTTAAATCAATTAATCACATGTTCACAACACATTCCACAGTGTGGAGTGACTTTTTAAAGGTTTTACCTAAATTCAGGTATTATTAAAAATCACTTAACCCACCCTGTGGAGATACATAAGCGTTTTTTTTAAGATTTACTGAAATTAAAAAAGTAACTCACAAAATTGTAGTATTTATGAATATTGCTTTACGTCGCTTTCTGCACAATCATGGTGATATCGCGACCGAAGGAAACCCGAAGCCGGGACTATGCCCTACTCTTATTTCGAATGACTTCTTTATAGTGCACAGTACCATAGGCAGCACCTTTGAACAGTTTGGAGCACTGTATTTGCACAGCCACGATGACAAATATCCGTCCCGACCAGGATTAGAACCTGGTACCCCCAGCTTACAAGCCCCAGTCGATACGAATAAGCCATCGGGGCCGGCCACAAAATCGTAGTAAAAATACACACTTTAAAAAATCACAATTCAAAATGGACACAACGGGTCGACTTACATTTTCTATTGGCACAAACAATCGGAAATGATTCAATTTTTTTTCACAAAACGGAGATGTGCAAATAATTAAATAAATATTCTAAAAAAATTCAAAATAGCCGCCGCAGGCTGATTTTAAGATATATCAGATTTCACAATGTTGGTGAAAAATCAGATACACTAAATGTCTGTGTTATGTAGATAACTTGCCTGTTTGGACGCTTTTCAATCGTGATTTTCATCAATGATTGCTACATCCATTTTGGCTTCTCATTGCATGCATATTAAGCTGTCTCTAAATCTTTAGCAATAATGGGGATGCTATAGGGCTTCAGTCCTCTTGCTATGAATTTTGCATCCTCATATTTGTAAACAAATAAAACAAGCTGAGGCCATCCCAAATGCATACGTCGCACCTAAGTACATTAAATTTTAATATTGTATGGATTGCAGGTCATACTTTGCAGGCAGTTACATTC
This sequence comes from Flabesymbios commensalis, assembly GCA_964017125.1. NCBI lineage: Eukaryota > Metazoa > Annelida > Polychaeta > Terebellida > Flabelligeridae > Flabesymbios > Flabesymbios commensalis. The sequence goes on along the minus strand of OZ024906.1, from coordinate 71,226,883 downwards.
TTCTTAGTTTGGTTCAAAAGACATACCAGCGTTTGCAAGCGACTAGATTATAAGTCGATGGGTTAAAAAAATAGTGTGCTAAGTGACATTTTTGGCCTTTAGAATAATAACCAGCTAAGTCATCTATAATATGTATAAAGTTCGAATTTATTCCAAATTACGATTAAAAAAACAGAGCAAGTCGACTTGACACATTGTCATTCTCGTGAAAAGGAGCACATATCAGCTTATTATCTGTCCAACACAGGACCAATTCGACTTGACACATTGTTATTCTGGTGTTATATGCTTAAATGGGCTATGTTTCTGTGACAAAAACGGTTCAAGTGCACTTAGCGCATTGTTATTCTGAGACATGTGGAGACAACACAGGGAAAATACCTGGACTTAGTTCATTGTTGATCTAGCATCTCCGCATATTCTGTGTTCCTGGAGTAACAATGAGCTAAGTCAACTCAGTGTGTTGCTGATCCCAATTTTGCTTCTGTTAATCGTTTCGCAAAGTCAACAAATACTCTGATAACTTCACTTGATTTACTGTCAAATTCCAATCGCTGTGTGTCTCATCAGTATAAGTCCAAGTCTACATGCTGATAAGTGGATTTAGCAGACTGTAGTTCTCAGCAAAAAGATAGACACAATTTTGTTGTCAAGTCGACTTGACCCACTATTGTTTTAGACCATCGAAGTGACTACATAAAACTGAACTAACACACCATTCTTACAAGTTCTATGAAGGTTTGATTGTGTTTAAGTTTCATTTTGTTGTTATTAACGTTTCTGTGCATAAATTATACTACTTTTAATTGTTTGGTATCAGCTTTCCCTTTGTGTTTATTTTCTCTTTTGACACCAATGTCTTTACTGTTTGGATCATAGTAGAAATTTATTAACCCTCAAAGTGTTGAATTTCAGATGAATTTTCTTCAAGAATGTGAAGATTACTTGGATACATATGGAGGAGATCCTTTTATACATTTAATTGTTGGTGAGCAATATAATCATAATAATAAATAATACTAAGAATTCAATAGTTGCAGTAAAGATGCCTATTCAGTCGAATACAAAATAAATACGTTATAAATGTTGGCTAATAATTTTAAAGCAGGCAGCAGTTCTCAAAACTGATATATGTGTGTGTTTTGTTTTTACAGAGACTACGAACACTACATTATATCTGAAAAATTAGTTCCAGTGATTGGCTTTAGATGTAATTCATATGCTGTATTTTAAATGGTTTCTTTTTATGAAAATTCAATAGTTTTTATTAAGAAAAAAAAAAAGAAATATTCAGGTACTTCCACTGTTTGTTTCCATTCTTTTACATGTTTCGTCCGTCAGTCCGTCCACAGCCGGTATGAAAGACATGCTGGACCAATTTGTTTCATATTTGGCTCAAGTATGTAGTGTCATGGGGCAATGATAAACGTGAACCAATTTTACAAAATGCAAATTCAAAATGGCAGCCATATTCCCCTATAATTTATTTGCCCAATAGCATAGAAACGGTGCCAGATAGCTGTACTATTACTACAGCATAACATGATAGTATGGCCAAGGATGACCCATGCCAAATGTTTAGGAAACAAACCATTTACACTGATACGTAGTCACATCTCCAATGTAATTAGGTAGGTTTTTTTTTAATCTGCATACATAGCGACTCAAGGTTTGCTACATCTTTTAAAGTGTTACGGGCCACTTTTGTTGTTGTTGGTTTATTTCGAAAACAATTCAGTGCCCATGATACATAATAAGGGACAAAACACTGGTCACCAGGGATAAAAACACTCTTATTTCCAACATTTATATGGGTAGACGAGATGGCGATAACTAAGGTTTTGCAGAATTTTTTGTTAAAATTTTAGATTATTATAAATATGCATTTTACATTTCATTATAGGGGCCTACAGCGCTTCTTTCTGGTGACTAATATTTCTTCAATTCCAGTTCAAATGAAATTTGTTGGAAGAATGTTCACATTTTCCATATGTTTATAGGATATAGTCATGATGTAATTCAGTACATGATTATTGACATCATTGTCAGTCTATCCGATAGACTTACAATGATGTCAATAATCATGTACTGAATTACATCACGTACATTACTATGTCAACAGTCACGTACAAACAAAACGCTCCCTGATTTATTAGATGTAAACGAATTTGTCTGTTTTGTAAAATAAGAACACAATAAATAGGCCCGACTATTCCTTTGTAGAAGCAATCGGTGAGCTTAAGACCAATTAATGTTCTGCTCAGAAAACTTTTGCAAAGCAATTTAGCATGTCTCATTTTCCGAGTCGTTAAACTTGTTTTTACCTCTCCATGACCAACTTATGTACCTGTGACGTATTCTATTTCATTAACTTTGCTATAAAGTAAAGTAGGCCTACTGTATAGTCCACTTTAGTTCATATACTATGTTTAGTCATTTTTTCATGAATAAGAATGTTGGTGTCACGTACATGACCCCATGGCACATCCATTATTAAAAAGCAATATTATGAGGTTTACAGTGAACGAAATTGTATCTAAGTTTGTAAAAATAAAGTAGAAATAATGTACTGCCTTAACAAGTGATATACTGGTCATGATAATATTCATTTGAAAATTCACTTTCCATGTGACGCATTGACCCCAGTTAGTGTGAACAGACCCATATGTTTTCATGATAAAAAATAATCACAGAAGGTTCACGAGATCACAAAATCACTATGCTGCAACTATATAGGCCTACAGTGTCCCTCTTTCATTTCAGAGCTTTGGGGATTGTTGTACCTTTGTAAAGCTAGTTATAAATTGTTTAATTTTAATAAAATTATTCAAATACGCGGATCATTTCTACTTTGCAATACAAACTTTATTATTTGAACTTTATATTATTGAAATTTTATTTTGGACTGCATGTAGATGTAGGCCTATAGGCCTACTCCCCCCGAACAATCACAGACTAGAATTCACTAACACCCAGTCTGTGTGCGACTTCAGCGATGCAGGACTAACCCATCAAGTTCTCCACAACCTGAAATTCACATGTGAACACCACTGCATATAACCACCGATGCACTCTCTATCCACTGTAGGCCTTAAAGAATCATTCAGCTTCAAAACGCGCATGCCTGGGACGGTCAAGTGTAGGCCAACAGTAGCCTATTGAGTACAGATTGACAGCATTAATATAGCCACTGAACTGATTACAAGATACTACTTAAACGGGACATTGATCCAATGCTGTTTTAATGTTAGGCCAACGTCTGCGACGCTGGCCCAACATTGAACCAACATTAGATAAATGTACAATGTTTGAGAGAAAGTCCTCCTGCCCAGCAAACGCAAGACATTTGTATGACATTTATGCAATGTCGGCCCAACGTCTTCGACGTTGGTCCAACATTGCATAAAGTCATACAAATGTTTTGTGTTTACTGGGTGACAATACAAACTTGGGGGTCAAGCAGTTTCCAAATCCCCGCAGTAATACAGTCAGTTTGTTTGCAAGTAGGCGACCAAGTAGGGGCAAAAGACAAGGGCTTTGAATTATTACCTCATAGATGTCGCTCAAGTATATATGAACTTGCTGTGATTTGCGAACTTGCTCTTAATGAGGCTTTGGGTATGAAACGCATATTTAGTATTATTATGGAATAGGGCCTTGGCTTACCCACGGGCACTATTGCCTTCTGGGGGACCCTTGTCTCGCGAATTTTGACAGTTGACTACACCTTTAATATATTTCTGTTGGCCCTACTGCACAAATGTCAGTTTTTTTCTTTTCACACAGGGTCACGTGTGATTATAATGTCATTAGGCGACGATCCAAATACAATCATAAAGACCATATAGGACTAACATATGTAGGCTACAGCTGTGATGGATAAATAAAATCGACCACTATAATGCCGAGAAAACGATATCATTGTGCGGGGAAACATCCAAAATGGCAATAAGGGAAAGTATCTCTGCAGGGAAATATCCTTTTTTAGTGCCACCTACCGAGAATAATGACAATGAACAATTAATACAAACATCCGGTTTCCAGCATTGCTGAGATCATGGATGTTGTCGTTGATCTAATTACATTTTTAAAGCTATGAATGACAATAAATAAGAATATATCCTTTTTTATATTGGTTAAAGTTGATTCACAAAAATGTCGTTAATTGTAGCTAATAAAATTTATGTAATGACGCCAAACGGGGAGCGTGAAATACAACTCTGCTTGGGTGACATTTCCAAACTGGCGAAAGAAGATTCAGTCGATGTCATCATGATATCCGCATTCCCTGGCAAGTTTCCTTTGAAGACAAGCTAGACTAACCTCTAATATTTACTTGAAAATAAAATGATAAGACATGGTTGCTATTGTTACTTGTAACCAATGATAATAAGTGGTTACCTAGGTACCCTGTACCAAAAATGTAGAATTTAATCGATGATATTTTCAGAATAAATTTAAAAAATGTAGACTCTAGTCTAGACCTAGTCTACCGGGCAATAAATTCTTTAAGTTTAACAGGTTCAGGCCTCAACTCAAATAAATGATTCATATACTGTCTCATGCGATTTTATTACTATGGTAACCAAATTCAATAATGAATATTTTCCAGTAAATACAACTTTTTATCAAATGAATTTCACTGGGGATTTTTGCAGCTGATGTTATCTAGGCCTATAGACTAGGCTACTATAGTGGGTAGATTCAATAAATTTTAAAATTGCCTAATAAAATTATGCTGAGCCTTTTTTCGTAACTGCCAACATGCTAGAATAAATATTTGACCACATTCCACAGTTTTCACTGAGCAAGAAAAATGCTGTGCCAGATCAAAATCTGAGGTAATGATAAAAAACATCCAAAAGCTGTGACCTTAATTTTGCAAATTCCGGCAGGGATACAGAAGCCAAAGCATCGACCAGACACTTGAACTTTTTGAAGCAGCTGAATAAAACTACTGAGATATGCTATCCGTATATATCAGGTTTTAAGATAGGCCTACATCAGGGCACCCAAGGAGTGCCCCGCAATACTGTAACAGAGCAAATAGGTCACATAACAATCAGAAATTTGGGCATAGCCTCTGGCCCTAGTTTTTTTTTTTTTTTAAAGTCCACGAGGGGGTCATGAGAGAAGAAAATTTTTGATGGATTCTCATCCTTATAGCCATGAAACTTCCATTTTTACCCTCAGTGCGCCCCATGAAAAAGTGCAGGGTAGGTAAACAAAACTTCACCCAAGTTTTACCATGGGCAAACTAGTGCTGCCTTCCCCAGGCATCTCAATTCTTCGAGATGCCCACATTGTTCTGTCCGACCAGTCTTAATATTGTCCTCCAGAACTTCCTCATAGGGCAGTGGACATAGTCTAGTTTCATTGGTTGCATTTTTTTTCAAAAATTAAAAAATGACACATGCGTAAAAAAATTTATCAGAAGGGGCCACAGCATGCCTGTTCCACTTACCTCTTCAAACACTTGCTGCAACAATTATAGAATGAAAGGCGAGAGCTGGCACCATTTTTCATAGTCAGGTAATTGCAAGAAATCTAATGATGGGAACCCCCGGAAAAGGTGATAAAAGTGCCATTCAAAGCAAATTACTTTTTTAATTCTACAATGATGGCTTCATTTCTACCAGTAATAAAAGAACAAACAAACAGAGAAAAATATGTCTTTTATTGCAGTGTATCACAAATTCACATAAATCCTGGCAAAAAACACGAAAAACCCCATCATATTGACTGTTTCAATCTACCTATCTGTAGTCTATATATGTTTGATATAGTATTTTCTGATTTTATTAAAATTCAAAAAAAATTATAGTCTTCAGTTGCTATGGTAACTAGTGATAATAAGTGGTTGTCATGTGCGAAAAAATCTTGAAAATCAAAACATTTTTTAAGTAAGAAATCTTAAGGGCTGGGTGACGTCGCATGTCTGTTGTGAATCCAGGCCGGTCGCTTGAGACTGATGCTGTTCATAACAGACTAGACACGTTACCCAGCAATATCCAGCTCCAAATATCGTCCCCTCGAATATAAAAGGGGGTAACTGCCACTTTGTAAAGTGGCAGATACACCCTTTTATATCCAAGGGTACGATATATTGATGGAAAGTAGACACCTGTCAGATTGAATTATTTGATGAACTGATCACATTCCACAAAATAATTTACTAATTTTAGTGGCATTTCAAAATTTGGTTTGGAGCTAGCTTGAAACTGTGTATATGTGTGGTCTTTGTAGTACAAGGCTTAACCATCCATTCAGCATGTTCAGGTGGGTCTAAAACAAGTCATATAAGTTAAAGTACACCTGAATGGATGATTAACAGAGTAGTATTTATTACTCATATTTTATGCACATCTGAATAGTTCCCAATAACTGGGATTTCAGTTTGCTAATAAAACAGATTATAAACCACTACAGTCGTGCTTAGCAGACAAAGGGTTAATTTTGAAATGAGCCTAAAAAGGGAGTAGTGTGTAAGATACTCTCTTAGATAACATATAATAAAATAATTATTCTTACTTAATTGCACGTAACCATTATGTTTGACTTTTATATTTATATGCTTCAAATAGCGCCAAAAATATAGCATGACAGATTGTGTTTCCTGGTTGTTTCTTGCCATCTCCAACTTATTCCCATGATCTTATTTTTAAGGGTGTGTACATTTAAATGCTAAAGATTTTTAAAATTATAATAGTTTAATAAATTTATTTTGTCAGGTGACTATAGTGAGACTCCAAGCTCTGTTATTGGGGCCTTGAGCAGAGAGTTAGGGTTGAGTGTTAGGAAACTGGCATATGGTCGCAAAAAAGAAGATCTCCGACGGCAGTTCCATTGCTGGATATCCAAACCACTCCCAGCTTGGATTCCTTACAGGTACCGATAGTTATGAGATCTCTCCATGGCTTAGTCATGAAATGATCTCTGATGTGCTTTTTATTTTTTCCCATTTGAAATTGTGGGTCACTGCATATGTTGCGAGACAAAACTTCAAGTGGCAATAATTTAAATCTTTAAATATAACTTAGCTCTCCACGTTGCACGTTGATCTGTTGATAATAAATGCCTAGATACTCTCTTCAATTACAATTTATGCATGACGAAAATTGCAATACTCCTTTATTTTTCTCAGTACATGTACTCAATCATCGTAATACTCAATCAACATTAGGAGCTGTGTACAATCATTATTTTTACAGGCAGCTGCTCTGTTTTGAGAGACACATACAGACCTGCTTTGAAAATGTCAGTACATTGGATGCAGTAAAGGATGTTTTCAGAGCGATGATGCCTATTTTCAACAACCATAATAAATCAGTCATCACACCTTTGCTGGCCACTGGAGATCAAGTAAGTAATCTTATCCACAATTTGAGGAGAGTCTGTGTTGCCCTCCGCGGTTTGAAACCTGCAGAACACACTGATTAATTACTCTTGTGTGACCTGTAGCCATGCTGGCTTTACGATTAAAAATAGGTTCATAGCAATTACAGAACATTGATCAATAAAATGAACTTGTAAGAATAAGAGAGTGATGTGCCTAACTAAGGAAGTTAGGCACATCACTCTCTTATTTTTACAAGTGAATTAGGTTCTGTATTGAAAATGAACCTACTGAAGAATTTTTTTTCTGACATTAACCCTTTCAGTGCGGAGACCGTATTTGGACGTCACTCTGACATCTAAATACGGGCCCCGCACCAAAATTGTTTTTTACAGTGGTCGTAGACACATAACATAGGTATTCAAATGAAACAGAAACAGCCAACTAAATCTTTTATGATGATTTCACATTGAAATAAACCCTTTGGTCTCCATGATTTATGCAAAAATATTTCAGCGTGGTAAGGGTTAATGTAATGTAATGAGTCTTAATACTTATCATTTGCTGCAAATGATACGTTATTAGGACTTCCGACTCATTGAAATTTCTCTTATTTACAAGATCAGTGTTTTATCTAGGTCTTTCTAACATGACGCAGCGCCATTTTGCCTTTTGTGAGCGCAATGTTGCCTGTGAAAACACCCCAGTCACTGATATCGCGCATTCACACCTATGACGCCATACCTGATAACAGCCTGTGTAGCCTATATAGTGCTAATAACTGGCGATGTTTACATACTTAACTAATTCTGTTTATCATGTTTATACCCTTAAATGGGCAGGGTGGCTGTTGGAAATGCATAACTGGTTGCCCAGCGTGCATGATAAGGTGCCCCTAATGATAGGTGGCGCCTTGCCCCTTCTGAATCCTAGATGAGACACTGTACAAGATAGAGGCTTTCTATTACTCTTGACATTTTGTCCAAAAATGTGCAGTGTTATCTCTCTAATGTAACAAACATAATGTCTTTATTAAGCAAGAAAAATTATCATTTACAACTTGTAAAGCTCTTTTTGTTACCAACAACTTCCACTGAATGATTTAACATGAGGAGGTGTCTCGAAGCCATGGTAACTTTGTGGTATAAGTTCAGGCTGACTACACTGGACCAAGTGACAGGAAGTTAGTCAGCCATTCCAGTCCTGCCATGTACTCCGACAAACCAGGGTTGGCAAAAACCCGGGTAATATTAATATTATCCGGCCCACCCGGGCAATAATGGGCAATATGGATAAATACGGGTTTTAATGGGCAATGATGGGTAATATTGGACGGCTGCCCATATTCTCCATTTCATACATTTTTATTTCAGACCCCCTGATCCCTATGTTTGCTTTATTTACATTAAAAATATTATTTTAATATCAGTCATGATGTCATTCTATTTTTATTTTATATATATAATTGATACTAGTATTAAAAACTACGTATTTTATGATTTTAAGTGAAATCTGTTGGTGGGAATATAAGTGGTTTATGGCATAAATTAACTCAACAACATGTTGTTTTAATGTGTACACACACACTGTAGCTGATGAACCCTTTGAGGCTGGTATTCTCGGTTATTATATCTAATATAATTTCTTATCTAATTTAATTTCTTATCAATTATAATTTATTATTAGATAAAGAAATAGGCATACACTGCCGATGATAAATGATCTTGTCAAATTCAATTTAGAAGAAAAATCAGTATTTGCTAAAAACTGGGAAAGGAGGAGCACAACGACAGGCTTTTAATTTGTTCAAATAATATAAATACGAACCCTAGACCACAAACGCTAATTCCCGTGTCACATGTCGCCTTCTGAGATTATTGCCGAGATCAAAGCTGCATGGACATCGTAGCCAATGGTTGTTTCTTTTCCTTACAAACACAATACATTGAATCAACGTCGACTTAACGCTGTTCCAAAGTCTGCAATGCTGGCGGGACAATCAAACAGCATTGGGTCAAAATCTAGTGCACAGTGGGTGTTCACCCAATGCCGGCCGAATTACGTGTTTCTCAGGCGCGCTGCAATCACACCTCTTGTCAATAGAAAGTTTACCGTCTGGCGTCCACACATTACGTAACCATAAGCCCAGCTACGGAGAGGACGTCTCTCTGATCGCTAACCTAGTGCAGTACATCGCTGACTGTTTTTTCTTGTCTAAATAATATCCGTATTGTTTTTTTTAATATTCATTTGTAAGTTTCACTGAAAGGCACTGTAAATCGATACCAAATATTTAAATTCAGCACTAAAACTAGCGAATTGCACATTTAGAACCTAAATGATGTCATGGTACGAGCAGTCATGCATGCCACGCCTTTGTATTCAGTGCCCAAGGGACTACACAATTACAAATTTAATGTTGAGATTATCTATGAAAAATACATTTAGTACATTCGACTTTTACAATTGGTTAATTTTGTTGCCTATTATTGTGTGCTTTGACAATATCATTATTACTTTTCACTTCGTGATATTCTAGTATTTTTTATTTTTTATTATTGCCAATTATTGCCCACTTTGGCTAAAATGCATTATTGCCCAGCCCGGGTTTTCTCGGGGTGGGAAAACCCGGGCCGGGCAATATTGCCAACCCTGCGACAAACATAATTAAACATCAGTGTAGCCATAAAATTATCATTGTGAAATAAACCTTGGCTTTTCCAGCGTGAGAGTCGCAGTCAAATGCTGAAAGTGATGGTGAACACAGCCTATCAGTGGATGATGATAGGACTACCATTACAGAAGTTGAAAATTGTTGTTTACGCTAGACAATTGTCTCAGCTAGGACCTACAGAGCAAAAATGTGTGCAGATTTTCTCAGAAATGAAAGACATCATTAACAACATGAAATCTGTTCCAAGAGTAAGTTTCTGTGTATTAAATTTAGCTGCATTGGGGTTTGCACAAGCCTTAAACATGTTAAAAAGCCTTGAGTAGTCTTGAGTTTAAAAGGGACTTGAACAATCCTAAATTTGAAAGAGAAATCTTGAAAAGTGAATTTTGAGTTTCATTTTACATGTATGTTGAACATGGTGAATATTTGAAAAACAAAATTAAAATAATAAAAATCCTTTACACCACATTAAAATATTTTTCTTCTCTCACAAATCTAAATCATGGTAAAAAATAGACAAATTTTGTCACAAATTTAATCAGGTCTTTTGAACCATGTATACATACCCAGCAATCACGATACATCCACCCATTGTTGGTCCAATATTGTTCCACCGTCTACGACGCTGGCCCAACATTGGACCAACATTGGGTTGATGTATCGTGTTTGCTGGGTAGTTATTTTAATTGGGACAGACAGGGTTGATAGGGACATGTGGCAAGAAGTATCAGTTAAGTGATAATTTGTCTATTAGGTTTTAGCCCTCAGAGCTCTGAGCCATGAAATTTAAATTTATTAAATTTAAATTTTTAGTCACCACAACTTCAGGTGACTGAAAATACTTGAATTTTTGAAACTCAAGTCACAAAATATATCAGAATCAGAGATCTCAGATGTATTTCATTTAAACCTTTTTAGTGCGGGATATTTATGATGATTTCAAATTGAAAAAACCCTTTGGTCTCAGAGTTGTAAAGGTTCACGCACTGCTTACGCAAGTTCCAATGAAAATCCCCCAGAAATATCACTATGTATAATCAACATCAGTGCTCTAAGGGTTGAGGCTGAAGTATCAGTTTGATGCCTGTGGCTTCAATATCTCTTTACTAATTTGTGATATTAGCCCTTCTCCTGCTAGGCTTGTATATATTATTTATATACGTTTTCAGTATAAAACCACTGAAATTGATTTACCCTTACTGAGCGGGGATCGACTTTAGTCATCAGAATCTGACGTCTATAGACATCAGATTCTGACGTCTAAAGTCGAATCCCGCACTGTAAGAGAAAAAATATTTCCAATGGCCGTAGATCCGTAACATAGGTATTCAAATGAATCGGAAAGAGTTGAATAAGACATTTATGATGATATCAAATTGAAATAAACCCTTTGGTCTCCAAGGTTTTTATTTAAAAATTTCAGCACTTTAAGGGTAAATATTTTGTACAACTAGAAGATGCTCAGTAACCCTGTGGTGCTAATAATGTCTCTAGCCTTTTAATTTGAACTTAAAAAAAAAATTGTTTTGATTTAAATTGTATAGCCTATATGTACGGGGTATGTAATTTTTACCCACTTTGAGTAGTGGGTCGGTGAAGGTTGGGTAAAAAATTAAATCATACATACATGTATATTACTCAGCGTTTTAACAGTTCATTGAATTTAAATTGATCATATTGCTACTATGTATATTGTTTCAGCAAAAAGTCAGAAACTCAAAGGTTGTCCATGATTTCTTCCTTGTCTTCCACTCTGATGATGTAAAACTGGCAAACGTGGTGAGAGAGAAGTTAGCGGGTGCTGATAAGGCAGTCAGTGTGATGACTGTGGCCGACCTGGAAAGTAAACCAGACAATTGGCAACATGCAGTTTTTACAGCGATGCTTGTTTGTGCCAGGTTTGTTCTAATGGCTAGATCTTTTTTTAGGTACACATATGTAAGTCATGTCATTTGTTTGTTTTGACTGTTCGGTTTGTATTTTTCTCTAGCATAATGTTTTTTTTAGATCATGTTAGCTCAATTTTTGTTTAAGCATTATATTTTCTTTTTCATATATAGATCTTCAACAGTTGAATTACTTGAATGGTTAAAGCTAGATTGACTTCAATTTCTAGCTTCAAATGAAAGATGAATTTGAATAAATTGTGCTTATTTTCAGTTATCTGCCTTGAAATATGGTAGATAATTATGTAGGTTTGGGTGTCTGCGAGTCTATTGTCATAGTCAGTTGTAGCGTGACACATAGAATGAAAAATGTCAGTCATTTTTTTAAAATCAAGCTTAGACTCAGTTGAATAACTTTTATCTATTATCAAGAGTATATTGGTCTGCAAGTCTATTGACATATTCTATTAGGTGCGGTCAGGTCAAATTGGTGGCCATTTCCTTATCACTCTATTGGTATAGGGGTGTTGGTGTGCATGGCACAAACAATTTTAAATACATATGCCACTATTACGTTTTATTATATATATTTATTTCTGAATAGAATATGAGCTCTGTATTTTTAATTTTCCAGGGTTGTACCATTATTGACAGAATCCTTCCTCTCAGACGCCTCATGTATTGATCAATATAACATAGCTCTGTGCTGCAACAGACAGCTTCATCGTCGTCTACTAGCCCCCCTCTACCTCGAGCAGCTGTCTGCTCTGCCCGTGTATATGACGATGGTTCAATGGAGTAACTGCAAGTAAGATAAGATGCATACTTTCAGTTGGAGGACCAGGGGACAAAGGCTAACCCTTATCCTGCTGATCACGTCTATTGTCGTTTATAATCTGTTTTATTAGTCAACCAGATCACTGTTATTGGGAATGAAATGTGTGTCTAAACATCAAGATCTTCAAATATTTGTGATCTATTTAAACAAATATGAGTAATTTTCAGCCACTTGAAGTTGTGGGTTGCGGTAGCAAGACACAACTTCAAGTGGGTTAAAATTTAAATATATTACCAAAGACAAGGTTTGAGCATTTAACCCTTACAACACTGATGTCGACTGCAGTAGACATTCTGTCTTTTTATCAGCACCTGTATAACTCCTGATACCGAGCTGTTCACATTAAAATATGCCTTCAATCTTGAAACACTGATATATATCGGGACCTAAATTTCACAACTAACATAAACTAACATGAATTTGTGTATCGCGGTAGCGAGACACAACTTCAAGTGGCTGAAAATTTAAATTGAATAGCTCAGTGTTCTAAGGGTTAATTTGCAAGATGGACATATATATTTTTAGTTAGGCTGTATAGATATAATATATTTTTACACGATCAAATGTACGTTTTATAATGTACCACTTTAGGGGTTAATATAATGTCTGTGATCACTTTTAACATTACAGGCCACGTGATCCTACAAAAATTGACATGACATGCAAAACTCTGGTGAGCCAAGTGCGATCAGGAGCGGGCATTTCTGACCTACAATATGATGTCTTCATATCATACTGCCATAAAGACATGGCTCATGCCAAGGTGTTTGTGGAAACCTTCAAACAGCTGAACCCCAAACTTAAAGTTTTCTTTGATACAGAAGAGCTAAAAACAGGTTCAGATGATTTTTCTTATTATTTTCCTGACTAATATGTATACTGTTGAAAAGTATCAATAAATGTTTATAAATAATTATTTGATGTTAGATAGTGTGTGATGTGTATAACATGTATTTTAACACTCAAATATTTTCCATTGGGTGGAATGAATATAAATTAATTCTACATTCCTGAATACGTTTTTTTAAGTTTCCAAGCTGAAATCAATATACCCTTATGAAAATATCATTGCCCAGTGAACACAAAACATTTGTATAACATTTGTACAACGTAGACCCAACGTATTCGATGTTGGTCCAACATTGTAAAAATGTTACACAAACGTTTTATGTTTACTGGGTATACACTGATATATTCAGAAAATTAATTTCTGGTGAGTTTGTTGGATTTAATTTAATTTTTGTATCCATATGAAGCTAAAAAAAAGTCAAATGCCAGCTTCATGTGAATGAAACGCTAACAAATTAGCAGTTAACCCTTTAAGTGCAATGCTGACTATTATTATTTTTATTACCAAAACAAATAACGTTTTCTGGGGATTTGATTGTGTACCTAATCAAATCAGCAGGTATATCAGGTCTCAGATTAACCAAAGTGATTATTTTCATCCTCTTGAAGTTGTGGATCGCTATGATGAAACACAACTCCATGTGGGTGAAAATCATTGAAGCTTGTACTCAGAGGGTTAATGCTGGAGATGCTTATCATGCATATAGGTGTATCATGGCAGCAGACGCTGTACGAGGCCCTGGACAGAACACACTGTATGCTGGCCCTCTTGTCTCCTGCGTATCTATCCTCCCCTGTCTGTAACGAAGAGCTCAATTTATCTATGGCTAGACACATGAGCAAAGTAAGATTTACAATTCCTATAAAACACTAATTACCTTTAAAGTAACCCTTATCCTGCTGAATTAATTAATTTAAATTTTCACCCACTTGAAGTTGTGTCTCGCTACCGCGACCCACAACTTCAAGTGGGTGAAAATTATACATATTTGTTTAATTTGAGATCAAACATTTGAAAATCTTGAAGTTTAAATACACTTTTCATTCCCAATATAAGTGATTTGATCGACTAATAAAAGAGGTTTAAAACAACAAATGTCGTGATCAGCAGGATAACGGTTATTCTGATAATCACATCTCTGGCTATTTTAATCTTTTTGTTGGACCTTCAGAGAAGAATATTAAAAAAAGAAATGAGCTGTAAAATTGCTAGATTGACATATGTTTTATTCAATTTGTACAAATGTCAGTAATTTTTACCCAATAAAGTTGTTGGTTGCAATAGCAAAGTGCAACTTCAACTGGGTTCAAATTTAAATTCTATTATTTAGCACTTTAAAAGAGATTTTATTTAGGTCTGGATACTTCTAAACACTAAGTCTTGTTTACAAATATTTCTTGTTTTTTCCTTTGTAAACACAATATTACCGGGAAATATAATTTTTGTGTCAAAAAGTTATAGAGCAAATTCCATGTTTACTTCAGCTATGTATGAAGAAAATACATGTTTATTTGTATGAACACAATCTAAAATGTAAAGTTAAGTTGTTTTACACAATCTAAAATGTAAAGTTAAGTTGTTTTAATTGTTATCTATTCTTAATTATTTTCAGAACAAAGAGCTGCAGCTTGTGCTCGTGTGCATTGAAGAAATATCTGACATTCCGGCTTTTGATGTTGTCAAACCTGTGAAAAGAGACGGAAAAGAGATGAGTAACTTAGCCGATGAGGTGTGTCAGGGAATCACAAACTGGCTAGATACAGAAGAAGTGGACAACAATATTACAACTGTCCCCGAGGTTAGTTGTACATCTTAACCCTTTAACCCTTACAGCGCGGGGATAGACTTTAGTCGTCAGAATCTTACGTCTGTAGACGTCAGATTCTGACAACTAAGGTCTATCCCGCACTGTATAAGAGTATATCGACCGTAGACCCATAACATAGGTATTCAAATGAATTAGATACAGCTAACTAAGACATTTATGATTATTTCAATTTGAAAAAACCCTTTGGTTTCCATGATTTATACAAAAATATTTCAGCGCTGGAAGGGCTAAACCCTCACGATGCCTCATTAAGCATCTCTGAAGGATGACTTAATTTCCTAAAAACTAGGGGGTTTTAGAACGGAAAATTGAATGGAACTGGTTAATTAAAACAATAGTTGTTTTTTTCATTTGTCACCCACTTCAGATCATCTTCAATCACTACAAGTCGAGAATTGTGATGAAGATTACATTGTAAATTCAGGCTTGAAAGGGTTAATATAATATTTAATGTAATGTTTCCTTTACATTATATACTTAAATTTAACAACATGAAATAGGGAAACAATTCTTCGGTTTGTGAAATGAAGCACATTATAACAATCTTGTCTGAAGTGAAATAGAGCATTCAGAATGAAAATAATTATTATTTATTGACTTTGCTTACAGGAGCCTGTTGAATTTGATGATCTAGCCAGTCAGAAAAGAGCAAACATATTTAATCAAATGTATTCCACCTCAGATGGTAGAATACAACTTGTTGGAAAGAAAAATGAGATTACAGCACAGGCAGAAGTTTCAGAAAACTCATCATGTGACTTGTTTCTCAGTTACGTTTTGAGTGATGAAAAATATGTGACATTTATTCTTGAAATTCTGAATTCATGGAGTTGCAAACCTAAGATAAACAGTAAATTTGGAAGTTCTACAGACAGCCTCAGTCTAATCACCGAGGCAAAGTGTATGGTGGTTTTTATGTCCAGCAACTACCTTCAATCACCTAAAGAGATGGAGGAGCTAAACATGATACTCAGTCATAAACGCAGCAAACCACTGAAGCCTCTGTATGTGGTGCAGCTTGAAAATCTACCTAATAAACCCACGTATGTCCACCTGATCAGCTGTCACACAGCCTTACTGGATGAGATGTGGGAAGAAAAGAAAGAAGAGCTTCTGCCAAAACTTGACATGTCTCAAGTGAAGAAAATACAAGATAAGATGCAGAAAAAATTTGAAGCAATCGATGAGATGAACATTGGCCCTTTGGTCAAGATTAGCTGTGATTTGCAGTATATAAATAATGGGGGATGGTGAGTTTTTAGAATTATTAATCAGATGCATAGGAGCCTAAAAGCTGAGTCAAAGATACATTATTTCATTTTTTGCTTAAATTATCACAATTTTATTTTGTTTTTCTGTAATTGATGTTTTATCAAGTATTCAGCCAGTATGACATGCTGTAGGGTGATAACTTGACATGCTCAAATGGAATTTTATAATAATTATCCTGTAATAATAAAATCCGAATTTTGTCACACTTTCCTGGAATTCAGCTAATGATACTGGAACAACGATGGCTCTACATTTGGCGCCATAAAATATACTTGCATAAAATATACTTGCATAGCAGTCTCACTGCCTTACTGGAAGTGAACAGCACTTGTAATTAATTATTATACACTGGATTCAACCCTTATTCTGCTGAATAAATTTTTTAAAATTTTCACCCACTTGAAGTTGTGTCTCGCTACCGCGACCCACAACATCAAGTGGCTGAAAATTACTCATATTTGTATAATTTGAGCACAAATATTTGCAAATCTTGATGTTTAGACACACATTTCATTCCCAATAACAGTGATTTGGTTGATTAATTGAACAGATTAACCTCTTCACTTCCAGGCCAAAGTGCATACCAGGATCCACGGATCCTGGTATAACTATAGTAAATCCGACGGAAATTTCCGTCATGTATTGTTACATACATTGACGAATGACGACGGAAATTTCCGTCATGTATGGTAATGAAGGGGTTAAAAAGGACACTAGTCGTGATCAGCAGGATAAGGGTTAAATGGAACTCATGTCTAGGGCCTGCTGTGAAGTCTAGGCCTACTGTGGAATGTGTTTGATTGTTTTTGTTGTTGTTGTTTTAGCTTAGCAGATCAACCCCTGCAAAATACACCAGCCGTCCTCCAGAATATAATGTCCCTTTATGTGGATCCAACTAGAAGCGAAATGTCTGCAGAAGAGGCCTGGGCTTATATCAATAAGGATCTAGATGAGGCTTCCCAGCAGCATTCGGAGATAGACACCAGTGAAACAGGAAAAGATGCTGTCATGGCAGAGTCAGTGGAAAGTTATGTGGCAAAGGTGATAAACGTGGCAGCACATGATGTGGAACAGGACAACAATTCACAGGATGATGAGAAAATTTGTGATAAGACTGAAGAAGTTATAAACGTGGCAGCACCTGATGTGCAACAGCAAAGTAATTCAAAGGATGATGAGAAAACGAGTGATACTACTGATGAAGTTATAAACGTGGCAGCAGATGATGTGAAACAGGAGAGCAATTCACAGGATGATGAGAAAACAAGTGATAATACTGAAGTTAATACAGAAAGCAATTCACAGCCTGTGGAGAAAACAAAAGATGACACTGATGAATCTGAAAGCAGAGAGTATGGGCCTGCTGGCAACGGAGATGGAAGTACCGTAGCAGAACCATCCATTCAATCTAATCCACTCAACGAAAATGTTACCGAACGTCCTTCTGAAAAACCTGACCAGAAAACCTGCAGCAAGTCGGATAAAAACACTGTAGTTACCAACACAAAGCGGTCATCTCGATCTTGTAATCTTATGTGATCCAGTAAAATTACAATTAATGATATGTATGTATTCTGTCGTTCAAAGCCAAAAGGCAGTACATATGTATACTTTGCAAGAAAGCAGATACTGCCTTGTAGCTTTACAGAGCAGTTTCCCATCTCATCATGTCATATGACCACTAATGTGCTTATAAATAACGTCTGTGAAAAAGTGCCTATGTATACAATGTAGGTAAATGAAGCTTTTATAATGCGCTTACATTTATTATATCCAGGAATGTGAACTGAAATTGAATTTAGACCAAGTGATTGTAATCATGATAATGCCATACTGCATGACGTAGGCTGTATGTACATGCTAACCTGGCACATATGATACACCAACCCAATGTTGGGTTAATGGTGGGCCAGTGTGGCAGGCAATGGGTCAACATTAAAAAAACACTGAGTTAACGTCCCTTATTTAATCCTTTTGATTTCATTATTATTGCACGCTTGGAAAACTTGGTTGCAATGTTGCAATGAATTATTATGTCTGAGACTGTTTAGGCTGCACTTATTGATCTGTAAATATTATGTGAGAACTAAGTTGGAATGTATGTGAGCCGATTAATACTGTTGCACTGTGTATAGATTTAACAAATTAACCTATCAACTATAACTTTGTTGAATGCTTAATGTCCTTAAAACATGAAAGGGAAGGTAAATTACCTGGTTTTGTAAACACTAATGTTTAAAATAAGAAATGTTTTTTTCAGATCTGTGCTTGAAGAGTATATTTCTCGCACTCTGTATAGATTGAGCCTAAACTTCTGTGTGATTTCCACAAATTCTCATATTTCTGCATTTTTCACATTCAAAGACCGCTTCTTAACTGGCAGAGGAAAAACGATATGGAAAGTATAGCTATTGTGATCATTCAGACCTTCCAGATTATTCAGACATAGATATACCCGCTCAGTAACCATAGTGCCGTAGTGGGTAATTGAATCTTCAGGCTACTTTTATGCACAGGAACTGTCTCAGCATCCGGTTTGTGACAATTGAAGGAAAAATTATGTCACTAATCTTCTGATAACCCAGCAAGCACGAGGCATTGAGCCTATGTTGTGTTAATGTAGGTCCACCGTCTGCGACGCTGGCCCAACATTAACCATAGTAGGCTTAACATCTAATGTTTACTGTCAACGGATGTGAACCCTTTTCATTGCAATCAGAGTCTAATTCATCTCCCACGGCAACTATGATAGTTTTATTAACCCTCTAAACGCCACATTATTCAATCGGAATTTACCCCCTCTTGAAGTTGTGTCTCGCTGATGCGATCCACAACTTCAAGTGAGTGAAAATTATTCATATTTGACTAAATGGAGGCCTGCTTTTTTCAAATATTGCTGATTGGAGTCACATTTTATCTTTAAAACGTTTTAAAGATGTTACTCAATACAAAAATGAAAAATCGAATATATTCGGGACCGGCGGTTAAAGGGTTAACGCTGTCCTTTTGACTCGTCAGTTGGTATTTTTTAATCTTTTGAAGCTGGCAATTACAGCACGATTTCTAGCTTATTTTCTGAAGTGAATTTTTCGATTTGCTGAGTGTCTATCATAACGATG
Organism: Flabesymbios commensalis; assembly: GCA_964017125.1. Taxonomy (NCBI): domain Eukaryota; kingdom Metazoa; phylum Annelida; class Polychaeta; order Terebellida; family Flabelligeridae; genus Flabesymbios; species Flabesymbios commensalis. Next base: position 71,207,080 of record OZ024906.1, on the reverse strand, counting down.
TTATACTATTTATTGCATTTTATGTAACTTCTATAGAATGTGGGCCTGGCAGAACAAGCGTAGACATTGCTCAACATTAAAGGTGCAACAGCCTACCCACCAAACACGACACTTTGAACCAATGTCGATTTAATATTGGCCTGCCATCTGCAATGTCAGCCCGACATTGCTTCAAAGTATCGTGTTTGCTGGCTAGTCCTTGTAAGATGAATATACATATACTCTCCATATTCCACACTATATTATAAACAGTTACACTTTACTATACATACTCAGTACTATGTTTTTAAAATGTAAACACTGTGATGTAGCACTTGCCCTGTAGGTCCCAGGCGTTTTTGTCTGTTTAGTCTCCACAGTGGGCCGTTATATCTATATTCCTCATATTGTTATTTAATATTTTAATGCTCACGACTTTTTTATATATTATTTGCTTTTACGATTTTTTTTACATTTTTTTCATTATTTTTTGTTAAAGTATTTGCTTTTAAGAATTGTTTACACCTTTCATAATTTCTAGCTAGTGTTATATTGTTATGTATCAACTTTGCTCGCATGCAACTTTCATGCACCTTTCACACCTCTTTTGGTTATCTCTTTAGCAGTATACTTTTTGTAAGCTTCATTCTTTAGTCGCTGCTGTATTTCCAACCTGCAATGAAATATTTTCCAATATAACTATACAGCATTGTGATATCTCTCAGGTGTATATTCATGTGGATTTGTGCATCCACCAAGTGAAAATGTGTTTATATATTTTTTATATTGAAAGTGATATTTTGTATAGCAATATAATCATGTACACTCAGGATGTTTACACACCACCTATATCACATTTTAGTTTACAATTTTGTTAGATCTGTGACCAGATTTGACGAATTTAGTCATAAGTCGTGCTTGGCAAACGGTGCTGGGGCTGTGAAAATGAAAAAGCGATAATCTGACCAATTTCTGGTTTCTACATTTTCGTGTGATTATTTTTGATTTCTAAAATTGTGTGGCACAGACACGATGGAAATAGATGTACATTTTAATAAAAAATATTTTATAGCCTACACAATGTACGCCTAATTATGGAATGATCAAGAAGATTATTTGTATGTGCTAATAAATATTCCCGTAGCCTTGTAATGTATACATAGTTAACAAATTAACCCTTTACTCGCTAGGTTTTTTACTTCAAATTTTTATCCACAACTCAAAAATGTGAAAATTATTCAGATTTGTCAAATTTTTAGTTATGATACATATTTTAGCATGTAAAATATGTTTTTTGGAGGTGATAATAAAAAGGTTGAACATGATAATAGTCGTGCTTAACGTCCAAAGGGTTAAAAACGAAGAAATCCTCTTCCCCAGTGAACACAAATCATTTGTATAACATTTATACAATGTTGGACCAACGTCGGAGACGTTGGGCCGATATTGTATAAATGTTATACAAATGTTTTGTGTTTACTGGGTGCCTCCCGTGGTGGTTCTTTCGGTTTAGCTGCAGACATGTAACCTGGAGGTTCCAGGTTCAAATCCCTGCTAGTGGATGTTGGTCACAGAAAGGAAAGTACAATCACTTGGTTGAAGTTGATTACAGTGTTTCTGATCTGTCGTCATATCGACAGACGACAAGCTTCCCCCTCTGACGAAAAAAACATTCCATTCTGACGACAATAATTATATATCAAGAAAAAAAATACTTAAGAATAAGTTGTTTCAAAGCTTGAAATGTACCTTTAGATATCACTAGAAGACACCCAAAGCCTTCCCTAAAACCAAAAATTCTCGGTGGGGCATGCCCCTGGACCCCCATAGAGTTGCAATTGCCTTCGGTGGCCGTTCGCCGGAAGCTGCGCCTGCGTTTTGACTCCAACACCAGGTTTGGAGTCAGAATCTCCATTGTCTGACTCCAACTTTTTTCAGAGCCAAAAACACTGGACGGTTCTATTTTTACTTGGTCACAGTGCTTGAGCATGCATGTGGCTGAACATAATTGTGTTGTTTAAGCACGTGTGTGGTTTCAGCTTGCGTGTGTCTTCAGCATTTGACATTATATCAGTTCCAAACTTATGTTATTATTGCCGGAATGTGTGTGCACGAGAAAAATTAACACTTCTAATGCTAGCAATTCCAACAATCTGACCCTGGCGTATACCTAACATTGAGGGGCTGTTCAACAATTACGTAACGCTTTTTTGAACGATTTTTGACTTCCCCGTCTCTCCTCGCAACACTTTTTACCGTTGTTTTGACTACGCTTCGTAACTTTTCACTCCCTCTCCCCTCTAGGCATTACATTGGCCCTAATTATTGAACGGCCCCTTCAATCTCACACAATTTTAGAACCATGGTCAATTTTTGAAAAAGTAAGGAGAAATGAATAAGCCTACTGTGTTTCTTTTGTTAATTGCAACTCAGTTTTGTATTATTTTCTAAAAGCCCTTACTGAACCAATGTTGCTCAAGTCGTATCTTTCCAGCCAAATAAACTAGACAATTGTGTGATACAGCTAATTGTGTTAATATCTTAAATATTGAGATTAGCGACTTCAATACTGCTCTGCAAAGCCAAAAGGCGGCATCTGCTTACTTGTAAAGTAGGGAGATACTGCCTTTCGGCTTTGCACGGTTGTATACGACTCATTCTGTTAGATCTGATCGCATTTTTTCTATGACGTTCTGTTGATTTCAAACTACCAATAGATTTTTAGTGAGTTTTATATGATGAAACATCTATGCTGGGGTATGTACCATTATCTTTCTCTGGGCATCGTCCCCGATCATGATCAAATCATAGGTCTACGTAGCCTATATTAAATTTTGATAATTTGTAAAATGACAGAAGAGTCCCTTGATTCCTAAAGGATGATATACAAAATAGCAATCGATTGTAATCTGACACAATACCATCACCCCGGCCTTTACAGCTCTGACCTTTTAGCGCTAGCACAACTATAGTCGTGTTAAATCTGTTTTATCGTACAAAAAACAGACACATGAAATGGGGAAAATTTGTTTATTAAAAATAAACATCAAATTAAACGACTACAAATAAAAAGGGCTTCACTTCAAATGTTGTTAATGTAAACGTGGTTGTAACAGAGTGAAGCCCTAAGACCAAAATAGGTATAAATTTACTTGACAGTCAGTTAACAGGATTAACCAGTGAATATTTATACATGTCTCTAATTGATCTAATCTACTATGAATATTTATACATGTCTCAAATTGATCAAATCTACTAGGACTATTTATACATGTCTCTGATTGATCTAATCTACTATGAATATTTATACATGTCTCTGATTGATCTAATCTACTATTTAAATGTGAACTTTGACTCTTGTATCATTACAAACAAATTAGATAATATCAACCAAACTATCAATAGCAATCTAGTAATTGTTCACACAAAACCAAACCTATCAATAACAATCTACTAATTGTTCACATTAATATATTAATGAACATTGACTCTTGTATCATTACATACAAATTACATAATATTGACAAAATCTATCAATAACATTATTAAACAAGATTATCTGTTGTTGAGGAGGGTATGAAAACGGTCAGAAGAAAAATGAACAAAAAACTTGCAGCGGATGGAAGCGGGAGGAGGTGGGATTTTCTTGATAGACATAGAATCTGCTATATAAATTTATATTTCTTTCGGATTAATTTTTGGTTTGGATCACCCTCAAGATTTCATTGCTAAAAGAGACCGTTACAAACAAATCGAGATCCGAACAAACCACAAATTACATAGCTTGGGATTCGCCTAAGATTAATAATCTATTTTGTGTCCGATAAAAAGAGCTTTCATTTTACGAAAACTCTGTATTTATCGTACAAAAAACAGACACATGAAATGGGGAAAATTTGTTTATTAAAAATAAACATCAAATTAAACGACTACAAATAAAAAGGGCTTCACTTCAAATGTTGTTAATGTAAACGTGGTTGTAACAGAGTGAAGCCCTAAGACCAAAATAGGTATAAATTTACTTGACAGTCAGTTAACAGGATTAACCAGTGAATATTTATACATGTCTCTAATTGATCTAATCTACTATGAATATTTATACATGTCTCAAATTGATCAAATCTACTAGGACTATTTATACATGTCTCTGATTGATCTAATCTACTATGAATATTTATACATGTCTCTGATTGATCTAATCTACTATTTAAATGTGAACTTTGACTCTTGTATCATTACAAACAAATTAGATAATATCAACCAAACTATCAATAACAATCTAGTAATTGTTCACACAAAACCAAACCTATCAATAACAATCTACTAATTGTTCACATTAATATATTAATGAACATTGACTCTTGTATCATTACATACAAATTACATAATATTGACAAAATCTATCAATAACATTATTAAACAAGATTATCTGTTGTTGAGGAGGGTATGAAAACGGCACACAGACACAAAGTGTCTGACCCCCACAACACAAACTTACGAATGCATCGTAAGAGCACATATGAATTCCAACCTCTCATCTGTCTAATCCACCATTACTTGCGGCATCAGAAACAACACTAATTCTAAATAGTGAAGTGCTATATAGTCTGAAATTTAGTTTTTAAATTGAAATTAGGATGTCTACAGAAGTGAAACTTGAAATTTACATGTAATGAATAGATAACCAAATAATTAAAATTTCCAAATGTAGATAATAAGGGACACATTATCATAACATCTATTGTATTTATAATTCCTGAAGCAAGTCTGAGTAGTGTTTTGACTGGCTGGATTTATATGTCAGTGGAATTTAATTTTCTGTAAGTGTAAAATCTGACCACAGAAGTATACAGACCTCATTTTGAGCTGACCTAGGTATTGCAGACACACTTTGAAAACATAAGAAGACCACAAAACATAGATTTAGAAGGATTTGAAGCAAATTAGGAGCATGAGGAAATGGTCCACATCTTGAGTATTGCTGTATTCACTAAACATGGTGTTTACATATACATTCAAAAGCAAGATCTAAAGAATTCTAAAAAAAAAAATAATAATAATTTCTTACTCGTGCAGTTATTGACGAAAAAGCAAAATTTTAGCTTTTTCTTCTCTTCTACGGGAGAAGAAAAAGGACATAAATCATTCACATTTAAAGTAATTCCACCTGTAAGAATGAGCTTGTAAATATTGTATCAAAAACCGACTGGCCGAAATCGGGTTGGCAAATCACTCCCCATCATGTTTTCCATTGTTAGAACAGCTGGCGCAAGTCCTGCCGAACCAACAAATGGAAAATCATGTTTGGTTCTTCACAAAGTTTATTGCATCTGGCGCAAGTCCGGATGCATCCTGCCCATACTTGCTAGCACTGATTTCAGCAGCTGGGGCAAATCCTGATGCTAGAATAAACTAATTACACCTGTAAGAATGAGCTTGTGGATATTGTATCAAAAACCGACTGGCCGAAATCGGGTTGGCAAATCACTCCCCATCATGTTTTCCATTGTTAGAACAGCTGGCGCAAGTCCTGCCGAACTAACAAATGGAAAATCATATGTTTGGTTCTTCACAAAGTTTATTGCATCTGGCGCAAGTCCGGATGCATCCTGCCCATCCTTGCTAGCACTGATTTCAGCAGCTGTCGCAAATCCTGATGCTAGATTAAACTAATTCCACCTGTAAGAAAGAGCTTGTGGATATTGTATCAAAAACCAACTGGCCCAAATCCAGTTGGCAAATCACTCCCCATCATGTTTGCTATAGTTAGAACAGCTGGCGCAAGTCCTGCCGAACTAACAAATGAATAATCATATGTTTGGTTCTTCATGAAGTTCATTGCATCTGGCGCAAGTCCGGATGCATCCTGTCTATCATTACTAGCACTGATTTCAGCAGCTGGCGCAAGTCCTGATGCTAGATTAATCAAGCTAGACAGAGAGCATCATGTAGTTGGCGTATAAGGCATGCAATAATTACTGCGGCCTGTAACAACTGGCCAAGTCTTGTTGTAACTGACCTTGTATTTATTGACTAATAATATGTTCTTGCAGTAGTTTAATTGAATAATTATATTGCTTTTACCTTACACTCCTACACTTGGATACTCTTCCGAATTATTTTAATTTACAAATTATTTATTATATATATATATATCTAAGTAAGAATTATGAAAGATTTAATTCTTGTGGCCATTTTTTTTTTTTTTTTTTTTGTTATTATTATTTAATTTCAAAGCAGCTGGATCACTAAGCTTTACAAAACAAACAACAAAGAAGAAAACTTAGAAAGAAAAAGGTGACCCAAAACATAATTTCGTAGGATCCACTTGAAACCTAAGGTCACTTTGGCAAAGCCAGAGAATGGCCTACAGGAAAACCAGCCCCTGGGATTATTCCAGAGTCATCACAAATTGGCATAATTGCATTAATTATATAAAATGAAATCAAGAGATTATCAACTATATCTCTTCTCATTAATTTAAATTATTACTAATGAGAACGTTAAATCTTAACTTCCTAACATGAATTATTTTTAAATATCTTTATGAGCACTAATATTGTATATTTTAATTTGAGATTAAGAGTGGCTGGTATGTATGCTTCATTGACCAAAAGTAACAAAAAAAGAAAACTCCATTCAAAGAGGAAAAGTGCCAAAAACATAGTTTTGACAAAGACCTATTTGAAACCGAAAGCTGTACTGGCGAGGCCAGAAAATAGCCCACAGGAAACAGATCCTGACAGGAATCAGTGGGTCCACCACAAATTGGCATCAGCCAACGTGATCATCGCCTCCAGAGTTTATCAAATCTTGCTAAATCAAATCCTAGAAACAACAATTGCTCCTCTTATTTATTTATATTATTTGTAAATTTATGCCCTACAAATCACACGATAAAATGTACCCAAAAAATTTAAGTAACAAAGATGAAACTCCAAAAAATGAGGAAAAAGGCCAAAAACATATGTTCCTGACAACAAAGACCTATCTGAAACCTCATAAGGCCGCAGTGGCAATGCCAAAGAATGGCCCACAGGAAAAACAGTTCCTGAAAGGAATCAGTGAGTCAACCACAAATTGGCATAAATGCATAAAAGCAGCCAAAGTGGTTATCGCCTCCAGAGTTAATCAATCTTTGTTAAACAAATTCTCTGAGACAATTATCATTGATTTATAAAATTAATATTGTCTATTGCATTAAAACGAGCACCATCTCAAATGTTTACTCAGCGAATCACAACAAGAATCAATCTTCTTGTTAAGATAATTTATAAAGTTGACCCTGCAAATCACACAATAAAATGTACCCAAAAAAATTTAAGTAACAAAGATGAAACTCCCAACGAGGAAAAAGGCCAAAAACATATGTTCCTGACAACAAGACCTATCTGAAACCCCATAAGGCCGCAGTGGCAATGCCAAAGAATGGCCCACAGGAAAAACAGTTCCTGAAAGGAATCAGTGAGTCAACCACAAACTAGCATAAAAGCATAAAAGCAGCTAAAGTGGTTATCGCCTCAAGAGTTAATCAATCTTTGTTAAACAAATTCTCTGACACAATTATCGTTGATTTATAAAATTAATATTGTCTAAAGTGAACGCCATTTCAAATTTTTACTCAGCGAATCACAACAAGTTAACATAGTACTTTTTCACCTGAATGAAACCAAATTTTTATATAACAAAGATGAAACTATTTTCCATCCCCCTTGACATATTAAAAGTTATGGAAGCATCATCCAAACCCAAATTTGGATGCAAAAATGCAAATGATTTTTTCATTATGTCATTCCGCAAATGTTTGATAAATGAGAAACCGATCAGTGTTACTCTGCATTATGAGAATTCTTGTTTTATTCTTGTTTTATTTGATAATTTAATAACAACGGAAATTCATGATTGAAACAAAGAATGAGTGAACGATAATGTAAGGTTTTGAGACTGACTAGACCACATGGAAAGCCAACAATGTCAATGAGACAAAGATAAGGGTCATAATCCAAATAATTGGTCAGACAGATTCAATAACAACCACGCAAAGCTGTTATCAAATATATACACAAACTATTAAAAATATTTGTAACATAAATTTTATTTATAGATCTTTATAGTCATAAAAAAATAAAGTATAGACAGCTACAAATTTTTAATGTGCAATTGGTTATCGCCTCAAAAAGTTAATCAAATCTTGCTATTTTAAATCAAATTTAAAACTGGTGAACTATCACCACTCTCATTGATTTAAATTAAATCAAAATTATATGGTCATTGTGCTTTTAACTTAATTTAAAGTTAACACTAGCGCTTAAATTTCTAAGATTGTATATTTTTTAGTCTACATTTTATTAAAATCATGAAAGAAGAGTCCAAACCAAATTTAATCCAGATGAATTTTGTATTATGAATTTGTCACTCCAAAAATATGTCACTAGTGACTGGAAGTGCTGCCGACTATTACACTAATAATGACGATTCAACCAGTCTAATGGTAGACTAGTCTACATCATATATTTTAATTTTTATTCCATAGTCTATACTAAACTATAGTATAGTCTGAGTCTACTAACAGTTAGAGTAACAATTAGAGCCGAGTCTAGACTATATCTAGACTCCAGTAACTTTGACATTTGATTAACAGCGCGTACGGATAATACTATTAATAATAGTTAATAAAAACACGAATTCAGCGTGAGCGATAAATATAAGAATTTGAAGTGGACTTAACCACGTGACTGCGACCGGATTGATGTCGGCGATGTCAATCGAAGTCATAATCTAAAAAACCACTGACACATGGTTGAACATATTCAAAAACAATGCAAAACTATATCTATCATATAAAAGAACTATTGAAACGTATTTAAAATACAAGATTTTCTTGATAGACATAGAATCTGCTATATAAATTTATATTTCTTTCGGATTAATTTTTGGTTTGGATCACCCTCAAGATTTCATTGCTAAAAGAGACCGTTACAAACAAATCGAGATCCGAACAAACCACAAATTACATAGCTTGGGATTCGCCTAAGATTAATAATCTATTTTGTGTCCGATAAAAAGAGCTTTCATTTTACGAAAACTCTGTATTTATTGGCCAATTAAATCTCAGTTACTGGGAACGAAATGTGTGTTTAAACAGCGAAGATTTGCAAATATTGTGACTCAAATTAAACAAACGTGAGTAATTTTCACCCTCTTAAAGTTGTGGGTCGCGGTAGCGAGACACAACTTTAAAAGGGTGAAAATTTAAATAAGATACCTTGGCTTGAAAAGAGTTAATTTCATGTTTGACACTCTGTAGTAATAAATTAATTTGATTTAATATGGAATTTATTATACTATGTTTTTTCACATTAAAATCTGATTCTGCAAGAGCTATATTGAAAAAATGAATTATACTATAACTAACATTAGTCCCCTAGACCTAGTGGTTTGTAATAGTTGTTCGTGGTGAAACTGCATCAGGGATCTACATTTGTCATGAACTCTTATTTTCTGACACACATTTGGCATCGGAATGTATACCGGAATGTTACGGTAATAAAAAATGCAATATAAACAGATCTTGTGATTATTCGTCATTGAAGAAACGCATGTTTAACAGAGGTAGTCATAAGGACTGTTTTTTCCAAACCGGTGAGCACAGAGTAATACTCTCAACTTCGAAATCAATAAAAACAACACCACTTAATTCCAGCAGTAGCCTAGGCCTACAGCCAGTTACGTTGATCACATAAACAAGAACCCTGCGGTTCTGAACATTATTGAGATTAATTCTTTTTGCATTAGACTGAAGTTGATATTTATATTAAGCAATGGGCCATGTAAAATTGTAAGCAAAACAAACATGATTTCCGTCAATACAGCCCAGCAGATACTATGTTAAGCCAATGTTGCTGGCTTAAGGCTGGTACAGCGTCGTATGAAGTGGGCCAACCTTGACACTGTGTGCAGATGTGTACTGGTAGCTTCAAATCACCGTACCATATAGCGATATCCTTCTAAAGATACGACTTTTTGAAATTAGCTGTTCACAGACTGCATCACGTCTGCAGATGTCTGCCGGCCCTGCACTGACAAGATAGTACGACTTTTTATGTTTCCACATCGTTGGGACGCATATCAGATTATAGTAGCTGAAAAATGCTTTCTGGTGATATAACTATTTTTACTGTATCTTTAATACTTTTTCTGTTATTAATTTAAAACCATATTTAAATGGGGTTTTCAATGTGAATATTTATTTATTTACATGCGCTGCAGTTAACACCAATGCACCCTTGGCGTTACAAGGTGCATTACACCACTAATTAGCAGGGGACTTCAGCGGTGTCCGTGTGCCTGCTAGTTGTGATAAACATCCCCCACTTCAAATACCGAACTTTTTCAATTATGGTCGTACGGACATGTAATAAATATCACCAGAAAACTTATTCAATGCTGAAAATAATCATATAAATTAGATAATGATAGCGCCTAAACTCGCAAAGTTATTGATTTGAAAAATAAGGTCGGGTATAGCAGTCTATCATTATTGAGAATAAACGGGGACGCCAAGCCGATGCCGCCATTGATGACAATGGCCCATAATTAGAACAACACTCAGGCGCCGACCATATTCACAGCCATGTGCCTCAGAGTGTCATACACGTGAAGATCTGTGCCAGTGCGTGCGTTGTCCGTATTGTCTGTTTAACTCCAATCTTGGTCAACATAGAAGACGCCCGCCTCGTCTGTTTGCCATTGAATATTGCATTGAGACTACAGTGTACATCCATAACATTTGTTTTTAAATTTTTATTTAGAAATGTATTATCAATCAATCCTAGAGTTTCGGGTTGAGTTAGAGTGTAATGTGTGTCAGTGTCAGCCTTGATCTCTCACAGCTATTTTTCATACCTGATGCCGGTGAAGAGCCTAATTAGGAATGGGGTTATATCAGGCATGGGGTGTCAAGTCAGGGTCAGGTGTATGCGCAGGGTGTGGTTCGCAATGGTTGGGGAGGGGGTGGGTGTCAACGGGAAGTACTATAGGTGTCGCATGGGTGAATGGTCATCATCCAGATTTTTTGTCAACATGGATATGTCACCTGAAGCAAGTGACACAACAACTGACCTAACGGGAAACAAAAAAAAATAGAACAAAAATACTATTTGAGGATGTTAGGCACTATCTAAAATACGCTGAATATCCTGATAGCTACTTTAGGCAATCTGGGAAGAAGACATCACTAAGAAAGTATTGCCACCACTTCAGATACAACACTGAAGGTAGAGCAACAATTATTTTAATTATAGTTTATCTGTCTTATTTATGTTGTAAAATAGGTATAGCCGTGACTAGCTGCAAGGTCGTTCCTAATTTTACCACTGTCAGATAGGGTATGGGCCCAATGCTTAATTTATCAACCAGGCCCATTCCTAATTTTGCCACTACCAACACTGCCAACAACCCATTCCTAATTTTACCACTGTCAGGTCGTGCTTTATTTCTCAACCATGCGCATTCCTAATTTCGCTACTATCAGGTCATGCTTAATAATTAGCCTTCAGTTGACAGTGGTAAAATTTTTAAAATTATTGATCAACCAGGCCCATTCCTAATTTTGCCACTACCAAGACTGACAACAACCCATTCCTAATTTTACCACTGTCAGGTCGTGCTCAATTATCAACCAGGCGCATTCCTAATTTTGACACTACCAATACTGCCAACAACCCATTCCTAATTTTACCACTGTCACGTCATACTGAATAATTAAGCATGATCTGACAGTAGTAAAATTGATAAAATTATTGATCAACATGCAGGCACATTTCTAATTTTGCCGATAGTAACACTGACAACAACCCATTCCTAATTTTACCACTACCAACACTGCCAACAACCCATTTCAAATTTTGTCACTGTCAGGTCATGCTTAATTTATGAACAAATGCTAATTTATCAACCAGGTGATTTCCACTGTTAGGTCACACTCAATTTAGAAATCAGGTGATTTCCACTGTTAGGTCATGCTTAATTTAGAAATCCAGTGGTTTTCTAAATTTAACAATGTCATGTCATGTCATGCTTAATTTATCAACCAGCCGCATTCCTAATTTTACTTCTGTCAGGTCATGCTTAATTTACCAACAGGCGCATTCCCAATTTGTCCACTGTCAGGCCATGCTTAATTTAAAAAAACAGGCGCATTCCCATTATTTTCACTGTCATAACAACCTCTAATTCGCTCTCAGTTATTATTTCTATAACACTTATGTTATGTGTTTTATTTTAAATATTTTTTTATTATTATTTAGGTCTTAAATCTGTATAAGCTGGATATAGCGTTAAGACATGATTATAATCTTTCTAAACAATGATATTTAAATTTTTGCATGTTGGACAGGTAGTTATGTAGGGCCGCAAGTCATGTAAATTGGTTAGTGAAAATATGATTTATTAATAATCGAGCAGTTTAGGAACTTTCCTTTTGCTGCGATCCTAGCTACATAGTTCACACAATTTTACTGTAATGTTGCAGTTCAAAGATATACCAGCTGCGGTGAATCAACAGCTAAAACCTAAGTTGTCTTTTTTACAGCTAACACCTTAATGGAGTAAATCACGAAGACTCGAGGTTAAAATGCTGACTTATATATTATTCAAAGGTGAATAAAATATATATTGTTTACGATCTAAGAGACATGATATAAATAAATTATTTGGTTAAATTCATGTAAATTAAACTATTTAATCATGAAACAAACCTGATTCCCCAATTAATTGCAAGAAAAATTAGTATACGTTCAGGAATGTAGTACTTACTATTCCTGTAATATATTTATTTTTAAATTGTATTCACATTATCGATAATATTTCATGTTCAGTAATGTATACTAACAGAAAAGAAATATTATATACCCTTATTTCTTTTTTACTATAATAAAATGATTAACATGTGATATAAAGAATTGTATTGGACATAAATTCTTCAAGTGACTTGTTTTTATAGCATTATTACACTAATAATTCACTGTCAATGAATGGTTTAGATAACTGTGTGAATAAGCAAACTAAATGAAGCACCTCTGGCAAGAAGAGTTTAATCATCATTTCTCTTTTATCTTTTTACGGGAAGGGTGCGTGGCAATACATGATGTTGTTTTAGTGAAGTGACAAGTGGCCGTGCAATATGAAAGGGGGGTGATGCAACTATTAAGTCACACACAATAAGGTGTGATCGCTTTGTCTACTGTCGCCCCTGACTGACCATCTGGTTCCGAGAGGCGTTCATTCAAAAGCTTAACTTCCCGTATCTAATGATGCTATTATATGTTATTTTATAAAAGATTTAATTATATACGATTTAATTTAAAAATATTTAATTTGTTTTTATTTGCATGTAGATAAGTTTTCTTTTTTGTCTTTTCTTATTTCAGGAGATGTGCTGTGGTATTCCTACCGATCCCTGGCGCCACATGAAAATTTTAAGACCTCAGACTTGCGCAAAGTGTTGATAACACGTAAAGAGGTGTGACTTTTATTTACTTCACACTCCCCACTTTTTGCACCTTTGCAGCCAGCTTAATTAAATTACTGCCATATTGATAACGTACGTTGTTTTGTAAACCACCTACGCAGTTGTTTAAAGTGATTTAGATTTGCTGTAAAAATGTGTGTGATGTCACAGGTTTAATGTTAGTAAAATACTTGGTGCCACGATAATACTAACGCAGGATTATTATGGGGTTTTTTCAGATTTTCACGGGCATGGAACCGAAGGTGGTCATGCAGGTGGGAAGAGGGTGCAGCGTCAGATTGCAAGGGAATTCTATTGGCGCACAATGACAACGGATATAACAGAATACGTGAGTTAACACGCATCATTTTAAAGATTGTCACATATTTTTACAGATAAAAAATATATTTGTAGACTGACGTGTCAATAAAATGTACAGTAAACACATATTTATACATGTAAATACGACAGGTTCAGCTCTGTATAATAGCACGAACACCATGTATACCAGCATACATTTACATGTTGAGAATGTTTCATTTGCCTTGGAGTTACAATTTGCGTAATAAATCTGATGTGAGGGTTCAAATTTGTTGTTATTTTATATAATAGTATTGCTGTGTTTCAGAACGATAGCTGCACAGAGTGTCAAAAGACAGAGAAATTAAAGACAATAACACCGGAGCTGCAGTCAGTGTGCCTCTTAGAAGCTACGGCAACACAGTAACTTTTAGTGGCATCTACTGGTGCCTGTATTCAAATATTCAATGTTACGGCAACGACAGCCACAAATATTCGTTTTCCACCCAACACAGTCAGTATATATAAAAGCTTGTGGTCCAAGGAAGCATCAGATCGCTTAATAGAACAGATCTCAATTCTCACATTCAGCACAAACAGCACACAAATAAACATTGACTTTAAAGACATGCAGCGTCAATCAGGAGGAATAGATTGTGGGTTTTTGCCATTGCATCTGCTGCTTGCCTATGAGAAGGCACGGATCCCTCTGTCCATGCATGGAATCAGGATGATATGCGAAAACACCTTAATGACTGTTTTGAAACAGGTACTATCCAATTATTTAGGTCTTTGAAAAGACGTAACCGAAAATCAAAGGCGGTACAAACAGTACTGCTTCATTGCCTTTGCAGAACTGGTCGCATTATTAAAAAGGACACGATTTTGTGTGAGCAGTGCCACTTATATTACCACTACACTTGTGTCAACCTCAGTGCCCCACCAACAGAGCCATACACATGCCAGGATTGTGATGTATAATTGTAATGTATAATAAATTATGAGTACAGTGCTAGAATTGTAAACAGTTGATGATTATATCATATAGATCTGATTAAAATAAAGAAATGTGTTATTTGAATATGACTGTGTTGTCTTACTTTCCTAAATTGCTGTTTTTATCGATCAATTGATAGATGTTATGTAATAAATTATATAATATTGTTCACCATTGCGTGTCAATACCGCCGACATAGACAAAATTAAGCACCAAGTAAGTAAGTAAGTAAGTAAGTAATTAATAAACAATTACTTACTTACTTACTTACTTACCACCTTGTTGACACACCAAGGCCAGTGTGTGCACAGTTGGGTGTCAGCAAGGTGATGCCTAATTTCGCCAGCCTGTGACCAGGTGTTGTCAAGCCACAGAGTTGACTACTGGTGTAGGTTACATGTAATGCTAGGCCTTTATACAGCCCACTTAAAATCGTTATTAGTCCCAAAAAACGCCAGTTTACAGATACACAATTATTTGCATTGATTAAAAAGTATAAATTTATAAAATTATATAGAGAGATATATAGATATTTATATGGATTCTGTACTTTATCAAAGCATGCACGATTTAAGATTATTACAGGTTTATAATAATAACATCATACTTGAGTGAGATTGATTACAGAAACAAAAATAAACACTTGACACACCTTGATGTATATTTTGTGATATATTGTAATTATCATTAAGTATAAAATGTTGCTCTTCGTGGATTGAAGTGAACACATTTTCTAGCTATTATTTATTTTCAGTATTATTAATATAAGACTGCTGCTCAGTTATCTAAACACAACACCTTGATCCGCATATCTAAAATATTCAAATAGGCGTTTGAGCTTACTGCATCTTTCTTAACAGATTTAAAGGAAGTATATAATAACATTAATGTAAAAAAAATACGCTGCATAATCATCCGTAAGTGTTCCCCACAGTCATGCCCAATGTATAGGAATGTAGGTGATGCCTAATATCTACCCCATGCCTAATTTCGCTTGACACCGGCACCTGGATTAAGTAGGCTCTACTAGGCTGTAGGCTACGTTGAGTTGTGTCAAAATGACGGCAGCTCGTCAGCATTGCTTACAGCATAAGTGATGACCATAGGGAATCCCTATGGTGATGACTGCATGGCCATCGCACTGACTCAGTGATCATTGAGTCAGACAGATTGATCAGCGTTTCAGCCATAAATATCGCGCCGCTGTTAAATATCACCCACTCAACGTTTGGTGAGGTTACTGTAGGCTATGGAATGACAGAAAACTGAACCTATGCGTTTTCCCGTATGTGAGTGATAGTCATTTGGGACACACATTATATGGACACAAAAAAACAGTGCTCAGAATCCGTTTTGTGAACCATATTAAAACATTATTGGAATGAGTTCCAATAATGTAAAAATATATTACTGGACACCATTAAAATCTGTGGTGTTGTATCGTTTCTCATACGATTATTTAAATTTCCCTTATAGCGAAAAGATTTCTTAAAATCAAGATGGCCGCCATGGCATCGTTTTCAGTCGCATGTGAAAACGGACAATGCCAATAGACTCGCAGACCCCAAAAACCTATGTATGAGAATACGAACGATTTATTACAATTGATGAAATCAAGATGGCCGCCATAGCCTCGTATTCGATCGCACATGAAAACGGACAATGCCAATAGACTCGGACTCTAAAAATAACTTTTATATGCGTAATATCTGGGAAACAGGCCACTGTTAACCCATTTAGTAAACATTTAGCATTTGTCTTATATTTGGCAAACCGTGCCAGATAGCTGGACCATTACTAGAAACAAAATTTGCAGGTTCAGGTAGAGATATGCCCTAGGAAATTTCAATTTGATGAAATTAAATCTGGCCGATTATTAACTATAATATGCCTGATAATTGGAAAACCGTGTCAGCTAGATAGCTGGACCATTACTGTAAAACAAAATGTTTGGTTTCAGCTAGGTACATTGTAAGTACATGCCATGAAAAATGTCAACTTGATCAAATTCAATCTGGCCGACTATCGCCCATTATTAACGTTATTATGCCTGATATCAGCAAACCGCGTCAGACAGCCGGACCATCAGTGCTGTAAAACAAAATGTTTCAAGGAGGGATAGGCCTATGCCATGATCAAATTCAAAATGGCCGACTTAATTGATTTTAATTGCAGCCATTATTCGACATTAATATGCGTAATATGTGGAAATTCATGCCAGATAGCTAGACCATTCCCATAAAACAAAATATGTGGTTTCAAGGAGGGATATGACCTGCAATTTTAAATTCCAACTTGATCTAATTCAAATTGGCCAGCTTACGGACATCATTGACTATAATATCTGCAATGTACGTGGCAAACTGTTGTAGATAACTAGACTATTTTCTGTAAAACATAATTTGTTTGAAAAATGTCTATCACCCAGGCAGGGCGGGGATTATGGCTGGCCAAGATACCTTTACAAGAAGACCCTTACATAGAAAATAGGCCTAAAATTGATGTAGTCTGATACCCATCTCCAGGTTATAGCCGTTCTACGAATGAAAACAAAACACATAGTTAGCTACAAAATATGAACATGTCAAAATGCAAAACCTGATATTTGTGAAATATATCTAAAATTCAAGATGGCCACCAAGATTGTCGTTATCACATTTTGTTCTGTAAATTTTACCCATGCACGAGAAATCGTGATTTATGAGGTTTCTACCAGGGTTTTAGGGCTAGGGACCATATTTTCATTGGCTCACCAATGTGACATTATAGCCTACCGCAGGTGAGCCAATGCTGAATTTTGAGGAAACTTGTCCAGCGCTGGGCCAAACAGCAACTTTGGGCCACTGGTGAATTAGTAGTCGACCTACACTTTCAAGTGGGACATTCAATATATACATATATGTATATGTCTGAGAAATGTTGTACCAGGGGCCGTATTCTCGTACAAGTTACGATATATCGTAGGTTTTCTGATTGGTCGAGATGGCCATCTCGACCAATCAGAAGCCTACGATATATCGTAACTTGTACCAGAATACGGGTCCAGGGTACAAATGTTACAACGCTGAAATATTTTTGTATAAACTTTGGAGACAAAAGGTCTCAACTCTTTTTCAATTTGAAAGCATCATAAATGTTCCCGTTAGCTCTTTCTGCTTCATTTGAATATATATGTTATGGGTCTACGGCCAGTATAATTTTTTAACCCTTTCATCGCGGGACGTCTTCAGATTCTGACGTATACAGATGGTCCCTGTGCTGAAAGTGTTATTTGTAGGAGATTATCGTTGCATCGCTATTGACAACCCTGGAGATCCATTGGATATTATCTTCTCTACTTTCATCATAAAACATCTAAGGGTATTTTAACATAGGTAATGTTAGTGATATAACTTTTGATTAGAAAAAATAACACAAATAATTAGTCATTGCTTTTTATTTAAAACAGCTCGGATAAAGGATTTTACATTATCAACATCACCGATATAAAACAAAGAACTATTAGTATAGGTATAACAAGGTTAATTCTTTTACATGAAAAAACTAGCAACATTATTTCAAACAAGGTCTATGCATAATTACAATTATTGCCCCACAACTTTTGAAATAGATATCAATAAGTACATATGCCAAGCATGGTTGAAGAAATAACAAAGTTGTATTACGCCATATATTCACATAAAAATGAAATTTATTTTTTTTTAAAATACGAATCGGTAGAATTTAATTTGGAGAAAAACTAAAAAAAAATTATATTTGTTAAAAAAAAAAATGTTTTGTCAAATAAAAAGCTTCTCATCGGAAATCTAAAATTATTACATTTGGTCAAAATAGTATTTCTAACCGTAGTCGGCCTTCTATATCAAATATCTCTATAGACCCTTGGACCTCCGGGCCTGTCTATTTAGACACTGCCAGTATAATTTTATGATAATATTGCATCGAAAACAAATGTAATGTTTGTGTTTTAGCCTACGAAGCAGCTTTCTAGGTAATATGGACATGTATCACTATACTGCTCTGTAAAACCAAAAGGCAGTATCTGCTTACTTGTAAAGTAGTTAGATACTGCATTTTGGCTTTGCACAGCGGTATATAAATAAGTCTCGTGGACCAAGAGAAACATGATATGTTAATATTTGTATTAAAATGTACTTGCCAGCAAACACGAGACGTTAAACCAATGTCGGTTGAATGTTGGCCCATCATCTTCGACGCTGAGCCAACATTCAACCAACATTGGTTCAACGTCTCATGTTTGCTGGGTTGGCAGTATTAAAATAATCGAATTGGATTGAATATATGGCGATAACACAATTTATGTATCACTGCTCGTATGTGATAAAATAGCATATGGGAGACATCAAAGTTTTCAAATGCACAACTAGAATGCAGAATCATCGAGTAACATAAATTGACCTGCACTACACAAAGAAAGCAGTCATGCTCAAAATATCTTTTCAGTTCAAGGACACCTGAATTGCGCGCTATGTTGAAGAACGTGTACAGTATTTCATGCAAAAATGCCCACATTTCTGCACAATTGTAAGTATAGATAAATATATAATAAGCAGGATTCACATTCCATACAAAGAGCAAAATTCAATGATCTTTTCCAGCACCTTTCCATATTTTCAAGGACTTTGTAATGAATGACATCAGAATCAGGATGTCGTAATTCATCATAATTCATACACATTAACCCTCACAATATTTTTATATAAACCATGGAGACCAAAGGTTTTTTAATATGAAATCATCATAAATGTCTTGGTCAGCCCTTTCTGATACTTTTGAATACCTATGTTATGGGTATACAGTCATTATAAATGTTTTAATTCTTTCAGTGCGGAGATCGTCTTTATACGTCCGTATCCTGAAGTATAAAGACAGTCCCCACGCTGAAAGGGTTAAGAAAATAACTAAGTTCAGCCGAGAACCCAATTGAACAGTATGAATATTTGCAATATTTCTGTCACACGCAATAACATGCAGTAAAAGGCAATAAAAATGTTTCCAAAAGCCAAATGTATTAACGTACAATAACTTGGGCATGTAGATTCCATAAATGAGAAGACAAAAAACCAGTGGACAAAATGGCAAATGTACATAACCTAATTGTATTTAAATAAAAAAAGGAAGAGGAACAAAATTATATCTACAACATATGCTATTTTTTTCTGTAGGATATTTATGATAAAAACACATACATTATATCGAAAAGTAGATCGTACAAGTTTCACATGCCGGTGACTAATAAAGTGCATATAAAAATACGGTGCGAAGTTCATACTGTCAATACATGTACTACTGTGCAAAGTCAAAAGGCAGTATCTGCTTACTTTACAAGTATTAGCAGATACTGCCTTTTGGCTTCGTAGAGCAGAAAAAAGCACATCATCTATCCCAGAGAAATACGAGCGAGATATAACTATTCCAAATAACAAAACAAAATTACACATTTCTTGAGCATAGAAATTATGTTCCAATAATCTTGCTTATGTATAAAACAATTGTTAAGAATGCCTCTCTTTTGAACTGTGTGATAAGCCATGTAAAATCTCCCACTACATGTACATGCAATAATATATCAACGGATAACGAGTATATATATGTATATATAATATTCATTATAGAAGAAAATACATCAGTTAGATAAGGAAACATTGTAATATTTGTGCAAAAGCATAGATTCGTGGAATAGTATGACTGTTAAAGCTGATATGATACGCTTGGTAATGTTTACATTATACCTGAATAATATTTTTTTTAAATGTCACATGCCCACACCATCCAACATGTCCAGTGACTTTATAATGAACGCAGACAAAGCTGTAGATATACTCCAATAACAGAACAATGCGACATACAAATGCCGTATCTCTGAATACATTCCAACGTTGCACTCTAGAATAACTTACACGAATTAAACGCTTAGTTTCAAATAAACCGCTGTTCAAGGTAAATGCTTGTAGTCTCCAGGCCGGCAAACAATATTGGGACTGAAGGGTACGTGGATAGGTAGAATATTTTCTAAACCAAAATTCAATATGGCCGCCAAAACATAATAGAAAAAAGGTTTCTGTAGGACTCAGACCAGTATATCATAATTTATTTTAACATGTGGCTTCTGGGCTGTTAGTTATTACCATGATCACAATCTTATAAAAATATTGTATGACATACACATCGTCGCCTCGGAGCTAAAGGATCCTATCTGACACTCGTTAGAGTGGCAGATAGGATCCTTTAGCTCCGAGGCGACGACATAAATTGCATAAACCTGGTAAACCTAAAAGAGATCAGAGAATATCAAGGTCTCTATGGAGACCTGCGAGTTTTATAAAACAGCCAAAGTTAAAAATTGTGTTTAAAGACAAGAATTAAAACTCAAATTGAGTAAATGAGTATTTTTATCCACTTGGAATTGTGGGTGGCTGCATCAAGACAGCCTCCAACTGGTTGAAATTTAAATAATTATAATTGATGACCTAGGAGTTGAAGGTCAAGTTTTGTTGGATACCCAGGGTATGGTCAAAAAACTATTGTTAATACACAAGAGAAGTCAATGCATCATCTCAGATACTATTTCAAAACAAAATGGCTTTTTAGTTAGCCATCAATTCACAAAGCAACAGCCGTCGGTGGTTTAATACAAAACTGCAAACAGTGCAATATTAATTTACATGAATCAACTTGTCATGGTTAAATAATTGTTAAATAGATCTTCTATTATCATATATACATACCCTATTTATAATATATTAATATTTTCTGTGATCTGCATTTTTACATAAGTTACAGAAGAGACCTGTGTATTAGAGAATTGTAAATAAGCACATGAATATATATAATATCATTTCTTTTGGGGTGTGAGCTATTCTAAATAAATTAGCGGTCACTTGAAGTTGTGTTTCGCTACCGCGATCCACAGCAATCAAAGTGACTGAAAATTACTCGGATTTGCAAAATTCCATCATACATTTAATTATAATGTCTTGTGTGGTTGCTACATAATTTTAGTGGTTGCTAATGTACATAACATGGGAGTGGAAATATACAGTGGTTTCAAACCTTCAAATGAATTAGAGTCCATTGGACCACATGGCGATAATATTACTCCCTCTTTGGCGCATTTTTCCAAATTCATTGGAGGTGTGGTGCTACATGAAGATGATAGTACAGGACGATGCATCTAAATTCTTCACAGTGCGTTTTTTATGGGAACAACAAAAACAGAGGCTTTAAAACAGACTGAATCTACTCTTACCCAGCAAACACGAGACGCTACCTCACTGTTGGATTAACCCTTAGCACACTGATGTCGACTACAGTTGACAATTTCTCATGTTTTAATTGTCTTGTATAACCAGGTGTTAGAAATTAAATATGTCTCAAATCTGTGATAATCATATACATTTCAACCTAGATTTAGCAAATTAAACTAATTTTTAGTCACTTGAAGTTGTGGATCGCGGTAGCGAGACACAACTTCAAATGGCTAAAAATTTAACTTTTTTGGCTCAGTGCTCTAAGGGTTAATGATGGCCCGACGTTGCAGATGGGGGTTAACATTAAACCAATATTGGGGCAACATCTTGTGTTTTCTTGGTAAACGCTCAGTTTCTCTGTGTTATCCATGCCATTCAACATAGATAATAATTATTTCAAACAGAGTAGGAATTAACAGTTTCAGATTCTATTCTATTAAAATTATACTAACATTTCATACTATATTACTTTTTCATTTGTTCTAATTGTTCCAAAAGCAAGAGTACAGAGTTGAAAATATGATGCGATTATGTATAATCAATTCATCTTTGCATGCTCAACCTCGGGAGCACATAATTGATTGACAAGATAAAGGGACCAGTCCACTAGTTTACCTAGTTTTAAACATGGTTTTCAAAAAGTCTAAACTTGTCTGGTGCAACAACTGTTGGTGGATTTTATTTTTTAGTGTTAAAATATTTTTACAATTTTATCAATAAAATTTAAAATTCAATAGCTGTTGATGCCATGACCAAACCTAGGTGTTGGGACTCATCCGGGCCCATATAAGTAATATAAACAATGCATGAACAAGAAACATTTCATCAGAGACAATACAGCCAAATGAACTGATCAACACAAGATTAATAAATCTACATAAAACTATAAACGGAAGCAAGACTAGACACATGCGCATAAATAATCGCACCAGCCATCAATATAAGAGACAATAGGGATAGCCCTGATGCAAATGGTGGGACTCCTATGTAGTAGACAAACAATTGAATCAACATAATTTACAAAGCAATATTAATTCAGATATTCAGACATGTTGGCACTACATGATAACAATGCTGCCTCACAGTTCTTGAAACAATGTTGGTCCAGCGTCATAGACTGTGGTGCAGCATTAGACCAACAATGGTTCTATGTCTTGCGATTGCTGGGCAATGTTTCAAACTATTGAGAATAGTTAATGTATATGATTTTTGTGATACTCAATTAAAAAATATTCTTTCTAAATATACACATTTTCAGAAAAAAAAGCACTAAAATATCACTAAAAATGAGTAAATGCTGAATAAAATTACTATGCAAACAAGATGTGAAATAGACATTTTATGAAAATGTTGTGTAATAGACATTCTATCGAGATTCTCCTTTTCGTGTTCGAATCCAGCATAAACTAAAGATTCGATACAGATCTATGAAGATATAACCAAAAGGTCGCAGTGATTTGGATATGCAGAAAAAAAATCCTTTTGTCAATAACCATTATATAGTTTGAGCAAACAAGATCAAATTCGCCATTCTTATTTCATGATGTGTTATAACAAGAACCATAGAAAAGGTTGCTTAACAAATTATCACAATTTCTACAAAGAGTGTTTGAGCCATAGTCAGCGCAGATTTAAATTATTGTTATTGATCAATCACTTTGCCACACAATTTTATAATCAATTGATGATGTGACTGTTGTCGTCAAACAATGAATTCTAAACTCTTGATATAGTTTGCTTGTCATGCTTTAACAATGCTATGTGAGCCATAGTGTTAGCCAGCGACCCGTGCTCCCGTTTTCTAGATGAGTATAAAGTCAAAATGACGGGCAAAATTGTCCAAATTACATTATAAAGGAGGAAATGTACAGGAAGTTATGCAAAAATTTGAAAAAAATTGACGGGCAGTTGTCTAATCCTAGCGAAAACAGTGATGTGAGCTGCATCGGTAGAAATATTCTCAGTGTACAACTGTAGTCATATGAATGATTATCTTTATGCTTGCAATGTTACTATTATCACAGGTTATACAATACTGCTGTGGAGCAAAAATCCACTTAAACAGATGCGGAAAGATGCCACATAGTTTAAAGATTTAATTTACTCAATTACACGTTCAAGTAAGTAATTTTGTTTACTTGAACATGTACATAAAAAAGGATTTGCACATATATACGTAAGTAAAATAATTGTTAGATCGACCTGAACATGTAAATTAACCCTTGTACTGCTGAATTGTTTGTGAGTATTTTTATTTATTTGAAGCTGAAATCGCTAGCGAAATTTCCAGCTTCAAATGAATGAAAAATAATATTATTTATGCAAAATAAACGTCTCCCAAATTGAGTTATTTGGATAACTGAGCATCTACCACAAGATATGTTATAAATTTTAGTGGCATTTTATTTAATCTGAATTTTACTTGAAAACATGTATGTATACAGTCTTAACAGTACAAGGGCTAACAGGAAAACACCCAACTTTCAGAAATTCTGGGAGGTTTCGGAATAAAGATAGCAATAATTTATAACAAGAAATACATTAAGTTGCATGCGAATTTACTTCTTCTAGCTGTAGAAATATTGTATTTCAAAGAAAAAAACTTTTTTCTAGTGGGCTATTTTTCGAATTTATATAGATTTTTTACATTGTATGTCATCTTTCCCCAACTGTTAAATGACAATGAGGGCAGGAATAAAAGCAAAGGCACAGCAGAAGCTCGCCTAAATTTAACAATTCTAACAGGAGTTAAAGCAAAGGCACAGCAGAAGCTCGACTATATTCAACAATTCTAACAGGAGTTAAAGCAAAGGCACAGCAGAAGATCGACTATATTCAACAATTCTAACAGGAGTTAAAGCAAAGGCACAGCAGAAGCTCGCCTAAATTTAACAATTCTAACAGGAGTTAAAGCAAAGGCACAGCAGAAGCTCGCCTAAATTTAACAATTCTAACAGGAGTTAAAGCAAAGGCACAGCAGAAGCTCGACTATATTCAACAATTCTAACAGGGGTTAAAGCAAAGGCACAGCAGAAGCTCGACTATATTCAACAATTCTATAATTTTTGATCAACTACACTTAAGTCTAATTGTTATATGTAAGGCACATTTATATCTGTATATAGCCACTAGGCCTAACCACTGTGTTGTATGCACGGATCCCATCAAAACAGTGTTGGTTTAGTGCTGGGCCAGCATCGCAGACGGTAGGCCAAAATTAAACCAACATTGGTTCCACGTCTTGGAGTAGTAATAACCCAGCAAGCAGGATATGTTGGATATCTTTTGTTTTAAATTTGGGCCAGTGTCGCAACAATAACAACTAGAGCCTGACGGCACTGAAGTAGAGCTTGTGCCGGGCTTCAGGGTCATTGTTTTAACCCTTCAACCGCCGGTGTCACATATATTCAGGTTTTCATTTTTGATTAGCACATTAAGTAACACATTTGTTAAAAATAAAATGTGACATCAACCAGCAACGACCTCCATTTTGTCAAATCTGAATAATTTTCACTCACAAGTTGGGGATCGCGTCAGCGAGACACAACTTCAAATGGGTGAAAATTCAGATTGAATAATTTGGCAGTTAAAGGGTTAAGGAAAGCTAAGATGCAGCTGTTTCACAATAAAGCAACAAATATATTGGTCTAAATGAGGTGTTGAATCCGACAGTATCTATGATGTATCTTGTGTCTGACTGTCGTCAGCTCAATGTTGTTTTCAATGTTTAGTCGGGGAAGGGGGGGGTGGGCAGGTGGTAGTCATGCGTTCCACGTGTAATGTTGTGAATTCCCGGCGAAACAAGCCATAGAGTGCACAGG
Source organism: Flabesymbios commensalis (assembly GCA_964017125.1). Taxonomy (NCBI): domain Eukaryota; kingdom Metazoa; phylum Annelida; class Polychaeta; order Terebellida; family Flabelligeridae; genus Flabesymbios; species Flabesymbios commensalis. Next base: position 71,181,202 of record OZ024906.1, on the reverse strand, counting down.
GTCAGCCTTGATCTGTTACATCTATTTTTTACACCTCAAGTCGACACCTGTATTGATAGAGTGCACATTGTTTTCAGTGCACATGATAAACTCCTGATAAATACGCCCCCCTCCCCCCCCAACAGCGTCTCTTGTGTTTATTAGTAGGACTATATCTGGTCTATGAGGGATAATCGGGTAGGCCTACCCTTATGGAAATAGGTCAAATCTGTGAAACTCAATGACCTCGACCTCCTTTGTTTTGACCGAGCTGGCTAATACAATGAATTATGAGGGATGGTTCTTATATAACCTTGTTTTCACCGAGTGACTTCACTGCGTTTTACAGAATGAACTATGGGGGGGGGGGGGTGTTATATAACACTTGTTTTCACCGAGTGACGTCACTGCGTTTCACAGCTGGCTACTCCCTGTGTGACCCTGGGCTGGGACCAGGGGCTGGGTCTGTGGTGCAGTTCATTATTCTATTAAACATAAACTGTTTATATTAACCTGACAGTTTGGGTGGTATAGGCATATATGTTACTAGGCGTACCCCAGTCAATGACAGGTAGGGGAAGGTACAAAAAACGTGTCTAGCAAACAATTTAGTAGCCTAGGCACATTGCATGCTAGTAGGCCTACTGCTATTTGCTCAGATGTGATGGCAGTGTGTAGTGTTCAGATTGAAATAACTGAGTCAGGAGACAGATTAACTACTTCCACTGCCACAGTCGTTGAGTCAATGTTGATTTAATGCTATAGACCAGCGTAATAACAGTGTGAGACTGCAGGACAACATTAATTAGACTCACTATAATAGAACTCACTATAATAGAACTCACAACTCGAAAAGCCTAGATATATTGAGATTGCAAAGTTATCGATATAATTAGTGAGTTAATAATTTGATGTTGAGTTGAAAACAATAATAGCCTAATTTAAATGTCACTTCTGTGGCTTCGCATATGGCTATGAGATTCATTAAGCATAGCAGGATTAGGCTATGCATTGCCTGAGGGGTGTTTTTAAAGTTTTCAGAACGTATTCAGACTGTAGGCACCAGTAGGCCCTAGGCCTAAGTTTTTACTTCAAATGAATTGGGTTTTTTTTGTGGTTTAATGTTAGATCATCGTCTATGAAGCTTGCCCAACATTAATGCCACATCGAGTGAATGATTGTTTTGTTGGGCAGTGAGTGGCCGATAGGCATATTATATAGGCCTCATACATGTGTATTGGCAGGCCAGCAAAGACAAGACGTTAAATCAAAGTTGGCTTAATGTTGGTCCAACGTCGTAGATAGTGGACAAACGTTGAACCAACATTGATTCAACGTCTCCTTGTGTCAGCTGAGTGTTGTTGTGTATGCCTCTCGGAGAGACTGACCATGTTCAGGCAAACACGCATACCGCTGGGTAATCACATGCAGCCAGCATTGTTTCAATGCTGGCACACCGCCTATGACGCTGGCCCAACATTCGGTCAGCGTTGCCGTATTAGGCCTACTATTAATGACAGGTGCACTTCCCAGCAAACACGAGACGTTGACCCAATGTTGTTTTATTGTCGGGCCGACGTCGGGCCAACTCTCAAACAACTTTGCATCATAGTAGGTCACGTGTCGTATACAGTACTGGCAGATCGGTATTGCTGTGCTAGCGAGGCAGGTCAAAGCACTGAGGGTCAAAGTGTATTGCTAAGGTCACGTGTCACGTGTGACGTCACATAACAGACATGGCTGACATTGATACATTACATATAGGAATTGATGCGTCATTTATATCAGTGTTCATCTGATCAGCTGAGCCAAAATCTCAAAATCTGGCTTCGTGATGCAACGAAAAAAATTATTCTCAACACACACATGGAGATATGTTCCCAATTCCACAATTTACAAGTTATTGCCGTGAAATTAATCATACAGAAAACCACTCATTGACCGAAAAAGTAGAGCAACGCTCTACTAATAAAAATTAGATTGTGAAATTGATTTTCAAAATCTATTTATATAACAGCATACAATTTCAAAGCCACTTCTTACCATATTACCAATTAGGATAAATAACCTGTTGTTCCGTTCAAATTAAATAATTTATCTCATAAATATTTTCCTTTTACACAGTGGTGATGTATTAACAGCCTTATCTAGCACCATAAAATTTAGTGATTAAAATCATAAAAATTTACCTTTTAAACAGTGGTGATGTATTAAAAACCTAATCTAGCACCATACAATTTATTGATTAAAAACCTCTATATAGCAAACAGAATACCGTTCACTCCATACCCGCGACAACCCAAGCATATACAAATTTATACCAAAGTCGATTACCTCCAATTCCAGGATTATCTTCCAAACACAAGACTTAAATCTCATGTATGTCTAAGGAAGAGAATGTGGCATGTATGTGCTGCTAATATTATTAACGTGTACTCATATACAATTTTCAAATGATTTTTTTTCTACAGCACTCAAACAGGCAGCACATACACATACCACCTATGTTGGCTTAATGTTTAACCATCAACATGTGAAACAACATAACAGACTGACAGATCAATAACAAAGAACACAATTTTCAGAATTGGAATGTTAATACCTTACATTCCTTGGAATGAGTGACAGGTATTAAATGTATGCTGCATCACCATCTAGGGATTAGAATTGTCATATCTGCCACTTATTAACCTTTACAACACTGAAATATTTTTGTATAAAACATGGAGACCAAAGGGTTATTTTCAATTTTAAATCATCAGAGATGTCTTAGTTAGCTCTTTCTGACTCATTTGAATACCTTTGTTATGGGTCATGACCATCATAAATATTTTACTCTTTCAGTGCGGGGACTGACTTCAGATGTGAGAAAGTCTATATATCGTCGCCTCGGAGCTAAAGGATCCTATCTGCCACTCTGACGAGTGTCAGATAGGATCCTTTAGCTCCAGGGCGACGATATGTAGTCTAAAGTCAGTCCCCAAGCTGAAAGGGTTGAATCGGGAGATATGACACTTCAATCTTCAGGTGACAACATGATTCTATACAAATCATATCTATAGTAACAGTGCAAAACACTCACATATATTACACCATACTTTAAGTCATACTTGTCAGTATTGCCACGTCTACATTAACACACTTGAAAGTCAAAGTGGTTATTTGCATTAACTTTTTTAATGTAGGCAACACTTGTAAGAGTATCAAAATGCACAAGCAAATTTTGCCCAAATTATTGAAATGTGAAGTTGCTTATCTCAAATGAAGCATCAGAATTAACCCTTTCACCGCTAATCACGACTATAGTTGTTTAACCCTTTAAGCCCGCACGATGCATTAAAGCATCATTTTACATGAAAACACAATTGATTTCCCTACAACTGGGGGTTTTAGGAGGAAAATTTCCATGAAACTGGTTTACCAATACATGGTAATTTTCTTTACTTTTTCACCCACATCAAATCATCTTCATCCACTACAAGTCGAGAATTGCGGCAGATGACAATGGTAAACTCAGGCTTGAAAGGGTTAAAATCTGTGTCATTAGACGAGCAAATCACTGTTATTGGGAATGAAATGTGTGTTTAAACATCCAGATTTGCAAATATTTAGCCTCAAATTATAAATAATTTTCACCCACTTGAAGTTGTGGGTCGCGGTAGGTGGGTGAAAATTTAAATTTTACAACTTAGCGCTTCAAGGGTTAAATAAAAACAGTCCTAAGCGTAGGGTACTTTTCATTTATTAGAAGCAAGCAATTTCAGTGTCAGCTTCAAACAGATAAAAATCTCAATGAGTAATGCATATTAACAGATAAAGTATTCTGCCCTTTCACCATCGATATACATGTATGTTTGTAATAAAGTAAAAAAAACATCAAATTCCTTCCTCAAGACCAATAATAGTGTGTCTGAAGAAAGCGGAGTCTGCTGCAGTTTCGTGGTCTACCTCAGTGGGACTCAAAGCTGGAGGACTCGCCGGTGAGCTAGGTGATCGGATCAGGTTATGATCTGTGGACATGGAAGGCGGCACCAGAGATGTGGGCGATCCAAGTGGCATTGAAGCTGAAATAATCAACAGAGAAACAATCAGCATCATTTATCAGCCTCATTCATCAGCCTCAATCATGAGGCTCATTCATTAGCCCCTTACAGACAGCACTTTGTTATCCCTTAAAGTGCTTGTTCAGGAAAATTTGAAGGAGAAATGACGAGCAAATTTGCTAGATCTGCATATGTTTGTATTAAAATTATTTTTTATATTCTAGTAATTTTCACCCACTTTTAGTTGTGTCTCGCCACCGCGACCCACAACTTCAGGTGGGTGAAAATTTCAATTCAACAATTTGGCAATTTAAGAGTTAAGATCATAGAATAAGTTTCAAACAATTCTAAGACTTTCTACTTTGAAAAAAATCACTATCAAAAATACCTATGATTTCTTTTATAAGATTAACTGCACAAAAACATTAAAGCATCCCATTGCATATTGCCCAGTCAGTGCATAAAAAATGCTACAAAATAAAATTTTAAAGGTGGAGTATACATGAATCATTTTGATAAAAAATATTATTGTCGATTTGTTTCGAGATGGCTGTCATTTTTAATGGATTCTTTCCAAAAGTTGATAACATCAGCAGAAATACCTAGAGAACCACCACATCAGAAACTTGAATGCGATCAAACATAAAATATCATGGTCGCAACCTTTTTGGTCAACCATCTGGGAAAATACGTTTCAGTGGCTCAGTGCCCCCCCCCCCCCAAGTTTATATGGGAAGATATATATCCATAAAAAATAAATCGATAAAAAATCCATCAATTTTTAACAAGAGGTCAGCTGGCCACTATAATCCCCCGACCCGCCCCCGTGATAGAAATTTTTCAGGGTGCATCTTCCCCTGAACTCTCACATTCTGTTTTACAGTAATGGTCTACCTATTTAGCACAGTTTGCCATGTATATTACAGATAATAAAGTCAATGATGGTCACAAGTCGGCCATTTTTCAATTAGATCAAGTAATATATAGTAATGGTAATGGTCCAGCTATAATGGTAATGGTCCAGCTATAATGGTAATGGTCCAGCTATATCTAGCACAGTTTTTCCGGTTTACCCAAATTAAAATCAATAATGGCCACAAGTTGGCTATTTTGAATTTGATCCAGTTGAGATTTTTCAGGCCATATCCCTCCCTGAAACCGCATATTTGGTTTTAAAGTCATTGTCTAGCTATCTGGCATGGTTTGCCAGATATCATAGTAAAGTTAATTATTGCCGATAGTCTTCCATTTTGAATTTGATCGAGTTGAAATTTTTAAGGGCATACCCTTACCTGAAACTGCATATTTTTTTTATAATAATGATCTAGGTATCTAGCACGGTTTGACAGATGTGAGGCATATCTAAGTTAATAGTGGCCGGTTGTTAGCCATTTTGAATTTGATCGAGATGAAATTTTTCAGGGGAAATTCCTACATAAAACCACACATTTTTTTATAGTAATGGTCTAGGTATCTGACTGGTTTGCCAGATTTGAGGCATATTAAATTTGATTATGTCCATTTCGAATTTGATCAATTTGTTTCAAGATGGCTGCCATTTTTAAAGGATTCTTTTCAAAAGTTAATAACATCAGCAGAAATACCTAGAGAACCACCACATCAAAAACTTGAATGTGATCCAACATAAAACATCACAGTCACAGGCTTCTTGGGCAACCATCTGGGAAAATACCTTTTTATGGCTCAATGTTGATTATGGCTGATAGTCTGCCATAATGAATTTGTTCGAGTTGAAATTTTTTTAGGCCATATCCCTCCCTTAAACCGCACATTTTGTTTTATATTAACTGTCTAGCTATCTGGCATGGCATATAAAAGTTAATTATGGCAGACAGTCGAATTCGATTGAAATGAAATTTGTCATGCCATAGGGCAGATGTAATGGCGGACACAGACTGGTTGCAGAGAAGGACAGCGATGCAAAAAACCCCAGATGAATCCACTAAAAAGTGGGCATGTTAAATGACTACGGTACTAATTATTAAATTCAAAAATTAGAAATTCAGACATACAGCTGTAACTGATGTCATCGTTTTATAATTTACCAAAGCATTTGTTCCCCATCAACACAAATCAAAGCACAATGGGACAACACTCCCTTAGCTAAAAAAAATTCTAACTACTCGCATGCAAAAGACTAACCCAAATAGCAATTGCTCAGATACTACACTTGTGTTAAATCTGGGATACTTCAGAGAAAAGTAATCATATCTTTCTGAGATATGTGAACATTCTCTTTTCTAGAGTTCTCTTACAGGTTTGTTATTTCCACAATTATATGGTAATTCAGATTTTGTAAGAAAATATCAATATTATATCACATTGTACTACATAAATATATAGAGGTAATTATGGGATAAACCTTGAGATATACATAATATGCTTACTTTTATAAACATTTCAAACATTTTGGTGTGAGGATTTATGTGCAGTCTTAAAAAAATGAATAAAATACTATTTTGATGCATAGAATACTACATATTTTTTGTTGAACTCAATGCATTTGCTGTACTGGATCAATTTTACCTGGTCTCAAATCAATGATGATTACCTATTTCATTAACCATACCTTTGAGAAAAAAAGTGTTTGAAAGAGTTTTTCTGTTAGTTGAAATCACCCTTAAAACTCCAATTCACAAAAAACTGAACATATCTTGGGACTTTTTTCATGAGTGAACAATCCAAATCAAATGTTTTCATATCACTCGCTGAGAGTTGAACTTGATTAGCTGCATTTTCAAGTTCAAACTTAGAGACATGCAATGATAGGGAGATCATGCTGACATTATACATATGTATATAAATATATATATCATATACATGTATACCCATATATATTCCCACCTTAGTAACGTATATGTGAGGTGACACCCCAAAATTAGACAAGATGCAGAAATTTAACTTTTGACCTTTTTGCAACGCCATAAAAAATATTATCCCGGTCATCTTGGTACAAATTTCATAAAAATCAGTCTAGACCTACAAGATTTACAGCCAAATGACAAAAATCAAGTGCATCTAGTATATAAAATGGAAGATTTGACTAAATGTTTTTCAAAAATGCAGTGCATGCTAGCACATACAGTAAACCCCTACACCACTGAACATTTATATTAAACATTTTCCATTTTTTAAATTAAAAGCTTTTTAAATAATTGAAGTGCTCAGTGGAAAAACAAGTCTAAGTCACAAGACTTAGTGTATTACTTAGACTCTTCAATTGCTGCATTCCTCTTGATTTTGTGGTGTCACATACCCCCGTATTATGTTATATACATTTTATATATACATATGTAATTATGTACCTGTTATATAGGGTAGTATAAATTCATACCAGTTGAAGAAAACCAGAACCTAATGTGAATACACATAGCTTATGGCATAGAAAAATCGACAAATGAAATAGGACTGACAAGGAAACAAAAGGATAGGTGTCAACCAGCATGCCTTAAATAAAGTCAATTCTCATCAATCCATTAATACTGGTAGGTGTTATGGAGGACCAAAGCCGTAAATTGTGACCATGATGTATTCCAGCTAAAATAATGAGCTATCGACACAATTTTCTGCCAATGTATCCGATGCTGGATCAACATTGTGTCAATGCTTTGTGCTGTACTGATTTCCCATTAGCTGGGGGTATACTGAATTAGGAGTGATTATAAGTCAATGATGGATTGTAGGAGTTGACTATCTGAGAAGATAAACTAGATCACAATAAGTACACAATGCTAACATGCTTGCTTACTTCACAAATAGTGTAGAGATTTATTGCCCCTTTGCGAGTCATCAAATATAGACTGGAGAGTATCATAACTGCCAAGTCTCCATGACGCTATTACAGGCAGGACAAGACAACAAGGCATACAAATTGATTCACAGAATGTCATCTACAGCAGGATATAAACGAATCAACTTTCAAGCTTGCGTAACATGCATTAATTTAATCTCACTCAATGTGTTTTTAAATACGTTATCATTAAGTGACTGTTTAAACATGTTTGGTGTCAAATTAAACCAAAATGAGTAATTTTCAATCACTTGAGGTTGTATATCACGATGGTTGAAAATTTAAATAAATTTACTTAGCAGAAAAAGGGTTAAAGCAGTGATGGTTTCATGTTCGGGCAGTGTCAAAGATGCTGGTCCAGCATTAACCATCATCAGTTCAATGTTTTGCAATTCACTGGGTAGCAAGTATTATTCGGTTCATAATAGATATATTTTTAGGCTTGTCTTAATAATTTACTGTACAGTTTTTAATTGCAGGCATCAAAATTACGCAAATGGTGCGATTGTGAATTGTTTTGAAACCATGTAATTTGGGGCTTTTTCCATTTGCCCCCCCCCCCCCCCCCCTACACCCACCCCCTGCTCAGTCAATCAGAGATACATACACTTGCACATGTACAAGACTGTGGCAAAGAGTGGGAAATCTAACCTTCTGTCAGTAATGAGAAAGGAGGAATGACCATAGGAAAGCCAGTATACAATGTACATACTTAAATGCCAGATTGGACAAATAAATTATGACATTCAAGTAAGATAGTACATAGATTAACTAAATCTAACAGATCTATGTGTTTGCATTAAAACTTTTGTGGGATATGGTGCTAAGTGTATTCCCCATGTTCTGTATGTATTTAAAAAACCTATGCTATATAGATAAATAAATGTTTCAAATATGATAATTAAAATTAGTCCCATTACAAAGTTATGTTGGACAAAATATATTTGCATTTATTTTTTCTGTGCTGCATTAAAGGCAATTGACGTAAGCACTTATTCCAAGGGATTACATAATTAAGAATGTTAATTTTTACATATATTATTGATTTTACATATTAATTTCATGTAAGATATTTACACAGGTGAGCACACAGCCTACATAATATCTTCAGCAATATAACAGGCATAATAAATCTCAAAGCAGGATCTCCAGTTAAAAAACCTTGATTCCTGATTAAGATATCATAATTATAAAGTATAAGCAAGGAAGTAAGTGTTATGATTGAACAATTGAAGCAACAAAAGCGTGTGAAGAAACAGATTAACCAACTTGAAGCAGTTCTCAGAAATATACAGTCATTTCAAAAACAATCACAATAGTCAACAATTGGATTAAACTTTTAAACAAAAAATATACATCAACAATGTAGTAGGGTGAAAAACCTAACTTTCATGACCACTTTCTGGCTAAGATGTTTTGATGCTTGATTTGACTTCCTTGAACCTTTTAAAAAATATGTAGCCCCAGTGTCCCTCGCAAAAATCCCAGCATTTTTTTCTAAAGGCGTAAATCCAAAATGGCCGCTTGCGCCATTTAAAAAAAATAACTTTTGACAAATAAAAGCTACAAATATGAATAAATACACTTTTTTGGCTAATTCGACCACAAGGAATCCATTGCTGACGTCAATTTGGTATTAAAATACATTTCTGAACTCAGGCAGTATTGTGGACCACGCACATAGATGCGCAAAGGACGGTGAACCTGAACCCCAACCACTGCGCCAACAAAAAACTGACAGGATGTCGTGAACAGCCGACCAGCCAATCTGCGCATGCTGCAAAGGGGTAGGCCAGTACCCAAATGTTTCTCTGTATCAAGCCAGACAACGTAAGGCTTCAAGAGGCCACTAATAGCAGTACTGTCTAATAGCTAGATATTGCTGGAGAGCAGGTCCATGCCCTACTCGATACTGGTGCTGACAGATCACTCATGGCTGAAAAATAAATATCTAATGTGTCTTAAACTGGGATGTCTGTTATTACTTTGGCCATCTGGTCTGGTATGCAAACTTGGTGGAGCTCCCCTGCCAGTGATCGGTGAAACAGAAGTCAAACTCATGGATGCCGACGCGCTCCCAGTACTGGTAATAAAAGAATTACCACATGAGTTGCTGATTGACAGTCATGCCATCAGCCGAGGAAATGGGAAGATTGATTATGGAACAAGGAAAGAGACATCGTTTAGTCATATACAGACTTCATCCCCCATAAAGCCTCTGTCTGAGAGCCGTTTCCACCCTTGCATTGATGACGTCATGAAGGGGTATACAAACCTTTTTGTCGAGGACCTTTTCAAATATGATCACTGCAACTTAATTACCCTCACCATCAAACCTAATGGCTGCTGACCCATTAATCTGAAGGCCTACTGTACACCCCTCTGAATAAGAAAAGTGGTCAACGATATGATAAAAGCAGGTGTAATCCAGATTTCAACATCACCATGAGCGGCGGCAGTCACCTTGACCCCCAAAAACATGAATCATACCTAGGTCTTCTGCATCAAGTACTGTAAGCTTAATGCGGCCACGGTAAAAATCTCCGACTCCTATTGCCTGTCAAGTTGTTTTCGACTTTAGATCTCAAAAGTGGATACTGGCAGATTCCAGTAGCACCAGAGTATCGATACAAAACAACCTTCACTTGCCATAGCGGCCTATTTGAGTTTAAGCGAATGCCGTATGAACTGCCCAACGTTTCAGCCTCTTCCAACGCACCATGGTCAGGGGCTACATGAACTGATCAGTGTTGCTTTGTCTCCATTGATGATAATCATATACAGCAGGAATGCTGATGAGCACATTTACCACCTCAGGCTCGTCTCGGAAAGGCTAAGTGAAGCTGGCATGAAAATAAAACCAGATGATGGTAAACAGAAGAGCATGACATATTCATCAGAATCTGAGGATTCAGAACATAGCCTGGCAGGAGGTGTTATCCAATACATATATTATATTTTCAGTATACTTGTCTCTTCGCTTCATGCGATATATTTTTTTATTGTAATTTGTGATTATTATATAGAGCTTTGCATTCATCTATAGGCATATTAACTGTTGCATTCATACCACCCTGCAAGGGGATTAAATTATGTTTCGCTTAAAAAAATGGATTTTCTATCCAAACTTGTCGGCCATCTTGGATTTTAGGGTCAGAAATGTATATTAATACAAATTGACGTCAGAAATGGATTCCTAGTGGTCGAATTAGCCAAAAAAGTGTATTTATTCATATTTGTAGCTTTTATATGTCAAAAGTTACTTTTTAATAATGGCGCAGGCTGCCATTTTGGATTTACGCCTCTAGAAAAAAATGCCAGAATTTTTGCGAGGGACACTAGGGCTAAATATTTTTTAAAAGGTTCCAGAAAGTCAAATCAAGCATCAAAACATCTTAGCCAGAAAGTGGTCATGAAAGTTAGGTTTTTCACCCTACTAAGTTCTGCAGTGTTTGAAACATACACTCTAGAATCAAGTTTTAATTTAAATATAATTATTGGCTAAAGATAAGTTAGTTCTGTGAGTAATAGTATTTGTCAGTGATAGATATAACAGTGAAAAAATAAATAATGATAAATTGCTGAGACCGCTTTATAGTTCAGCTTCGGTCAGAAGATCTTGAAGGAAAACATGTTAAAATAAAATTCTACTAACAACCATGTAGCATCTCGTCGCCTCGGAGCTAAAGGATCCTATCTGCCACTCTAACGAGTGTCAGATAGGATCCTTTAGCTCCGAGGCAACGATCTGTTTTCTTATGTTACAATTATGTACATGTACCGTACCTCTATGTCTTTTTCGTCGACTTGCTTCATATTTCATCGTCTTTGCCCTGTGGACCATCTGCTTTCTGGCATGTATTGAGTTCTTCATCATGACTGGTTTGTCTGCATCGAGTTTTGCTTCAAAAGCTAAATTCTCGAAAAAATCTGAAATAAAATTAATTCTCAGCTTGTAAGTCAATAACTTTTAAATTTATCTAGAACGACACATTCACAAGACAACGATATATGCTGGAGAGCACCACAGAAAAAGCTAAATTCTCGAAAAAAATCTGAAATAAAATTGATTCTCAGCTGAACAATTATTTCAATAGAATTTTAAGGAAATGTTCTAGGTCAATAAATTATGTGAACTTTTTTAGGAGGACAAATTTCACCAGACAACGATATATGTGGTCTGGAGACCACAACAGAAATTAAAATAAGCTAAATGATTTAAAAAAAAATCCACAATTTTTCATTGCATCATTGCAGCAGTGGTGGTAGTATGAGCTGTCATCAGGTCACACATACCTTGTTGAGGGAGGAATAAAAGCCCCTTAATTTGAAAAGCAACATTAATTTAGTATTTACTGAACATTGTGAACATCTAAAAAAAAGTAGCTATCACAAAATATTACAAGGTGCCAAGCATAGTGAAATATCCCTTAAAATGATATATTGGACTGCTGCAGATAGACAGAAAATAAAAAAAAGAATCAATTTTATGGATAAATTATTTTTTTAAATGCAGTTCTCATACAGCCAAATGAAAAATAACTCCTGAATTTCAAATAACTCACGTTTAAGTGTTTTCACGTCTCCTAACATTTCCTCCTGCAGCTCATGTTGTTCTTGTCCTTTTGCTTCCACTCCAAGCACAGCTTTCTCCAGACGAGTCAAAGATTCTTCAGCTTCTTTTAAACGTTTTTCTGCCTCAAGGCGAGCCAAAATTTCTTCCTGAAATAAGAATAATAACATAAAATAAAACAATAGTAATCCTTAAATGACTAACTGCTACAAACATGACAGTACAGATTGTGTTTTAATCATTTACCCACTAAGTTATAGTATTTAAATCCCCCCCCCCCAACTTAAAGTTGTGTTTCACCACAAAGTCCCACACCTTTAGCATGTTTAGGTGGGTGACAATTTATCACGTTTGTTTAATTTGTGAGCAAATATTTGTAAAAATTGATGTTTAAACACTCATTTCATTTAAATAACTGCGATTTGACTGGCTAATCAAACAGGTTAAAGCGCTGAAATAATTTTGTATAAATCATGGAGAACAAAGGGTTTTAATCATTTCAAAATCATCCTAAATGTCTTAGTCAGCTCTTTCTGATTCATTTATGGGGTAACGGCCATTAGAAATATTTTTACTCTTACAGTGCGGGAATAGACTTTAGTCGTCAGAATCTGACGTCTACAGACGTCAGATTCTTTTAAATTATATATTGTATCTTTAAAAATAGTGTTGCTACATTTGAGAAAAAAATGTTGGTTACATTAAAATAAAAAATGAGGTAATATAACTACTATATTTTAAATATGTCAAAAGAAAAACATTTAAAATATAAGAAGAAAGGAGATATTATATCAAGTTGACATAAATCTTATTATTTTGCAAAATTAACCAATACTTTTAGCAAATACACAATGTAGTTCAATTTTTATTTTTCAATTAAAGTGTAGGTAAGTGAGTTGTTTTTGAAAAAATTGTGTAACTTTAAATATAAATGCATAGACACTATGGAACAGCTGTATAATGGTAAACATTATTACATATATTTTTTTTATACTATTACTGTGCATAATAAAAATATGATGAATACACTGTACATGACAACAACAATTCAGATATTAGGCCCTATATTACCTTCAGTTCTGCTTCTGTGACTGCTTTCTGAGCTGCTAAATCCTGCCAACAAAATATACAAAGGTCTTTAAAGTGGTATTTACATTCACTAAGTCTATTTTTTCATACTATTTTTAAACCTTGTGTATACTAAAAAAAATCTTTATAGAGGTAATATCATTATTTGCAGTTCAGTTCTTGAAATGTTCGGATTATAGGTTGGCCAGTGTACAATAAAGCCCTACATGTTGAGTTGTCTGCAAATATTTTTGGGTCATGCTGAAAAAATGGTGGTTGTTCATGTGGATAACCATGTTGAGTGGAAAGAGCTTGAGTGTCATTGAGTGAATGACTCCTTGTTCTAGTCTAACACTAACAGTGTATCTATGTTTAATAACAACCATTAAGTGTACCCTTTTCCTCTACATTCCATCATGGAGAAGGGTGTGAATGTGTCTGTTGACAGCTAGTACACTATTGACATCAGATGTGTTGATAAAGTTGTTTCTTTTGAATTATGTGATGCATAATATCATATATCATGATATTAATGTATTCTTTAAGCTATACCCTTATTGGTCCAAATAGAATACTCCATGTTCGAATATAAGTGCATGCCAATTTTCTTGAAATATTTTTGCAATTTGTTCGAAATTTGCAGGTACTCCTTTTCGAATAATAAGTGTATCTTCAAATATTAAGTGAATGCACATTTATGCACGGGGATACAGTACTTAAGCATATGTGTATCATTTACTTTGGATACTGTTCAACAATGAACACATTTACCATACAAAAATTTCTTTTAAACAGATCATTTTGGAAAAAGATTTAGTTGTTTAAATATAGTATGTATTGCTGATTGATAAATTAAGATACTACTAGTGGTTGTGTCACTTAAATATGTTAACCAATTTTTGAATGAACACTTGCTTTTGCTTGCTTACATTAAAACAATAAGGTTCAAAAATGTGGTCTTGCAAAATCACTTAGTGTCGTACAATATGGAAGAGACTTGTGAATATGATAACCCTACGGATACAAAAGTAGTGAAATGTGTCAGGCATTAAATAGGCTTGAATTAACATATCATTCAAAATTCACATGAAAATATTTTTTTTACAATAAACAGTACAAATTATACGAACTAAGATGTTTTTGACAATAACTAATAACTTAGTACCATACAGTAAAGATAATTAATTTATGTACATACTTTCATCGCCATTTCTAATTCTCTTCTATGTTCACTAATATTTTCTTTCTCATCCTCCAAAATATTTGCCTTCTTTTCATTTTCCGCTAGCCTAAGATAAAAACATTATATTTAAATTTATATACAAGTAAGTAGAATTTGTTTATGGTAATTGCAAATAGATATTGCATTAAGAGTTTCAGAGAAAAAATTAAGAAAAAAATATCTATGTCATTTTATATGCTTTTGTTTATGTATGTAAATATATTTATTTCTCTTGAATAACTAATAAGTACTAGCACTAGTCAAGGTGCTCTCCAAAGTGTTATACTACTGCACATGTTATTATAATAAAGATATCCACCACAACAAATATACAATATAATTATTTCATCACCGCAGTCTGAGCGACACACTCAGTGGCATTCACAACAAGATGCTATATAATATATAGCATCTTATGAACATTGGCAAAATTTTCACCCTCGCATGTCAAAGCAAATAACTAGTACATTACAGATGGGAATATACACTTTAAGAAAGGTCCTGCTACAAAGTTGATCTGGGTAATCAATTAAACAATGGTCTCAAAAATAACTCAAAAAGATCTCAGATGTATCTGTTACAGTTTTTTAAAAAACTGCTGCTACTGCCATATTAGATAAGCAAACTAACCAATTTTTTATCCTAAGCAGGTAAAATCTTAGCCAAAGCCTAGTTTCCAACAAACTGTAGAGCATTTATGTTGTTGAAGGAGAGTAATAACTTTATTCATTGTTGCTGATATATTCCCAGGAAACACAAAACATTTGTATAATATTTATACAACGTCGGCCCAATGACATTGGTCCAACATTGTACAAATGTTATACAAATGTTTTGTGTTTGCTGGGTTAACATTGTTCCAAATGTATTAACCTTTGAAGCCTGAGTTGACCATTGTCATCTTCATCCACTACATGCCTCGAATTGCTGTCGCAATTCTCAGCTTGTAGTGGACATCACTTGAATGGGTGGCAAATGAAAAAAGATAAATGTTCATGTTCCAAAAAATGTTTTTGTTCTCTAAAGGTGTGGGAAATTAAGTCATTCTTTAGAAATGCAAAATGATGCTTTGACGCATGGTGAAGGTTTCACCCTTACAGCGCAGGGATCGGTTGTATACATCAGGTTCAGACTTTTAAAGTGGATCCACGCACTGAAAGAGTGAAATATTCAAAATGGCCGTGAACCCATACCATAGGTATTCAAATGAAGCGGGAAGAGCTGACCAAGACATTTATGATGATTTCAAATTGAGAAAAACCTTTGGTCTCTATGATTATGAAAATATTTCAGCGCTTTAAACCTTAAAGCGCTGCATTTTTTTATGAAAACCTTAGAGGACAAAGGGGTTTTTTTCAATTTGAAATCATTGTAACTGTCTTAGTTAGCTCTCTCTGATTTATTTAAATACCTATGTTATGGGTCTACAGCCAATACAAATATTTTTTACTCAGTGGGGGGATCGACTTTAGTCGTCGGAATCTGACGTCGATCCCCGCGCTGTGAGGGTTAAGGGGTTAAGTATAAATTACCTTTGCTCTGCAGAGGCTTTTTCACCCAGAAGACATTTTGTATGTTGTTCAATTTGTTGAAGGTTTAACTTTAATGTCTCAGTAGCTTCCGATAAGTTATCTTTCTCTTTTGATAATTTCAATGCTTCCATTTCTCTCTGCTGCAGTTCAGTTATAATCCTCTCCTTTTCATCTTCCAATGACTAAGGGAAAGTTTGTAATTTCAAGTTAGTTATCATAAAATTGAAATCATTTTAAATTTTACTTGAATATAACAAATACTGAACTGAAGAGTCAGATTTTTTAACTCGAAAAGAGTGGCTATGTCGGCCACTTTGCTGATAATTATTGATTATATTGTTACATACTGTATTATGCAGTCACACACCCCACTGCGACTTATACACAGGTAAGACATATACACAGCATAATACGATAACTAGTGGGCTAGATATAATGACCAGTCATCATGACATTTCACAAAATCATTGAATAATATATATCACTCTTAATATCATATTGCTGGGACAACATCAAGGTACATAAAAAGGTATATCTTTGGACCTTTGGGATCTCTATGTACAATATGGCTGTGCTCCACCCAGGAGTTTTAGAGATTTAATCAGATAGCAAAGTGTATGTCAAAATATATAATAAAGCCTGAGTACTGTACCAAAAGTAGCTCAAAGTACACTCACACACCTAGAGGTGTTGTGTGGAAAATAACATACTGAATATTGTCACTCTGTGTTCTTTTCTTTCCAAATTACAGTTTTAGTTTTAAACTCCTCCCTCACACATTCAGTGATGGCGGGAGCCAGTATCATTTTCTCATCATAAACTAGTACTATGCTTATACCTGCAAGTTATTCTGTAGCTTTTGTTGAGCTGCATGGAGAGTATATCTGTCTTCCTCTACTATCTTCATGGCAGCTGCTGTGTCTGCCATCTCGCTGTGAAAAAAAAATGGTCAAAATAGATTAACCCATAATTGCTAAGCAAAACTATAGTCTTTTTTATTCTGTTTTATTAGTATGATTAGCAATAAATCACTCCTATTGGGAATAAAATGAGTTTTTAAACATCAAGATTTGCAAATGTTTGGTCACAAATCGAACACCAACTTGAAGTTGTAGGTCGTAGTAGCAAGACACAACTTCAAGTGAGTACAAAATTTTAACAAGATAACTTAAAGCGTATAGGCTCCCTCGGACATTTTATTACTATTTTTATTACATGTATTTGACCTCACAGTGGCTAATTGTAACCATTGATAGGGGGAGTGACCCACAAATGGAACATTGAGTCAAAGCAATTAGGCTTGTAGAAAACACAGATAGTTTGCATGGCCATTGGGCCAAAGTTATAAGTAACTAAATCTCATACTGAAGTTTCGAGGAAATTGTAAAATTATTCAAGCTTGGCTGATAGAAGCCAAGCTGCAGGACCGACAAATTTCGGTCAATCCAGTGTTTCATCTAGCCATGTCTAACAGGATGTAGTGCCAGACACCATGCCCCTTTGATCCATAAAAACAGTGTATCAACCCCCCACTCCCACCCCTGACTATTGTAAGATATTAAACCTGTGCAAAAATTATTGAAAACTCTTCATTCACTAGTACAGTGTGTTTGCGACTATGATGCAATGCTTGCCCAAGTCGTGTACATAGTTGTCATTACTAGGGATGTTTGAGTCTATTTTATATCATCTTAATTGGCAACGGTGGGGTGTGGGTAATTTCTCTCCGTTTTGCCTGTGAACATGTTTGCCCTCAATGATAGGTGTAGCCATACTCCTTCCGCAACCTCAAATAGTGGTTTAAAAAAAGCTAATTTATTTAAAATTATATATGTATCATTCAATATTTTGCAATTGAGAAGGAACCATAGCGAGCGATTTACATAAGTAAAACAAATTTCTGAATTTGCAGGTATCGCAGTGATTCTTACAGCTTCAATTTGTTGTATTCTTCTTGAAGGTCAAGTGCCATTTTCTGCATTTTCATTTTCTCTTTTTCCAATTCTCCTTTCACCTGTTCTAATTCCTGCAAATAAATAAGTATAAGCTTCTGATAAAAACAAACGTTGAATCATAAATTGTTAGTATACATCTACCACACTGTGATAATTATTCCAATAGAGTGGAGGAAATAGAACATGTTCTATTTATAAATAAGTGATAAGCATGCTATCTACCGATATATATATTGTTCAGTAAATAAACCAATATTTATGTCCAACAGCTACGTGGAAGTAAATCACATACCAAATATTGTCACCCTACACTGTATGTAGTTTACTTCCCACCCGAGTATGGCACTGGACATTTAATGGAGAAGGTAAAGAGTACAGGTATATCTTACCTCTGTTTTCACTTTCTCATCATGTAAAGCCATCACCTCATTCTGTAATTTATCTGAAAAAAGTAATGTCACAATATGTTTTATATAACATGTATCGATTTTTTAGTCATGGTTTTCGTAATTATCCCTTCGACAAACTGCCAGCATGCCAGTTTATAGTGACTTATTTACTATATAGCTAGGGTTTAAAAATTTAATTTTAGCTGTACCACATTCTCACTTACAATCTCTCAAGAGAAACAAGCTCACTGTCAAAATTTAGCTAAGCATGGTGTCTAATAGGGGAGAGCAACTTAAAACTTACTGCAAAAAAAGTTTTTTTCATTGTGTATCTTTAGTGAGCATATATGTATACATAGACACAGTAGTTGAGGTTAACTTATCTCTGGTGAACTTAACGTGTGAGAACTCAGGTCTCAGGAATAATGTTCTAGTACAGAAGCATAAAAATATATGACACATACAAAGCCCCATTGATCAATGGATATATATCAGCAATATATAGCCACACCCCATTGTATTCATAAGCCAGTGAATATCTTTTCTCAAAGGATGATGTTGACAGTACAGGGACAAGGGGGTTGAAATGGAAGAAATATTCCATCTGTATATTTATTTAGGTAATAATGATCGAATTTAAACTTATGTGATTTAATGGAAATCAGAGGGAACATTCACCAGTTGGTTGCTGAGTATCAGCAGAGAATGCTCAGCTGAATATAATCACCTAACAGATTATAATCAGTGAAGTATCTAGAAATGAAAAACAGGGTCCCAAAATACACCAAAATACACCGTCCATCCACCCGGGAATGTGAGGTAATGTCCCCCCTGGTCGTGTGAGGAGGGGGGGGGGGGGGGGGGGGGAGGCGATAAAGGTTCAGTAGTTCCCAGTAAATACAGGGCAAGTTGATTTAAACCCAGAAACTAAAAGCTGCATGTACTAGACTTGAGATACTGAATGAAAATGCATTGGTATGTCCGAGAAAGTTTAATACCCCGGTACTCTATCCCGCAATGGATTCAACCATTTGAGAGCCATACAAGAAGGTTAGACTATATTTCCATTCCATTTATTTTTCAGGGTTTGCATAGGCCAGCATTCAATGCCATTGAACCAGCATTGTAGATGTTGGACAAGCATCCTACCAACACTATGTCACTGTGTTTTTGTTTGCTGGATTTATTGGATACTTGTTTTCTCTACCTCAGATACGAAAGCAAGTTCTTGGTTGTTATAAAACAATGTTGACATCGTTGAGAAGGTGAAATGGGCTCATCTCAGCACAAGTCACCACATCAAGGCGAGGGTTTGATGTGGTGACGAGTGCTGAGATGAGCCCATCTCGCCGTACCCAACAATGCAGTATGTTTTTTCTCGTACGAATATAAACGGCAAAATCAAAATCAGCGTTTTGGTGCGAGATGGGCTGATCTCACCATACGTCTAGTAGTGAAAGTGAGAATAAGACTTTCGGTGGCAGAAAAATAGCCTGTGCTAAGCCCTTAACATTATCCAACCTGACTTTCTGGAAGCCATTTTGGGGTACATGTATCTTTGAGTGTAGTATAGGGTGGTCTTTGCCAACACTTTTTCAACAATTATGATATAGATGATATATGGATGCAAATTGCAAATTGCCATGCATCCCAGTCCAGAAGGTTAAGAAAATACTTGTACCAAAAACAACTTTAAAAAGATCACAAGTATACCAAAGTAGTCTTGTTTCTCCTTCGCCATCTGCAATCCTTGTGTTTCTAGTTGTTGAATCATTGCTTGTCCCAATTCAGCATTATGCCAAGTTCTAAATTGAAAAAGAGTAGTATAATTTACTCCATTTCCCGCCAAGTTATCTTTTCACACACTTGAAGTTGTGTCTCGCTATTGTGACACACAACTTCAAGTGGGTGAAACTTCCCCATATTTGTTTGAATTTAGACCAAATATTTGCATTTTTTTATGTTTTTACACTCATTTCATTCCCGAAAACTTTTTTAAAATGCCAATAAAACAGATTAAAATGCTCACATGGTTAGCGGTGAGAGGGTTAAACATGAGGCCCAAGGGGGCCTTGACAATTTGCACCAACATGACAAATCCAGAGCATGAAGATCACATTAGCACTTAATTAACCCTTACAACGCTGAATTAAATTTGCATAAATCATAGAGACCAAAGGGTTTTAATCAAATCATCATAAATGTCTTAGTTAGCTCTTTCCGATTCATTTGAATACCTATGTTATGGGTCTACCGTCATTAGAAATATTTGTATACTTACAGTGCGGGGATCGACTTCAGTCGTCAGAATCTGACGTCTACAGACATCAGATTCTGACAACTAATGTCTATCCCCGCGCTGTAAGGGTAAAGGTAAAAATATAAGCTTACACTCGGGATGATACCAGCAAAACATTCATCCATTTATCTCTTTCATATTCACTCTCTGTAGCCACCACTAGGACTCCCTAACAAAAAAAGACATTAGAATGATTCAAGTGCGATAAAAAACTGTAAAAAGTCAAGCATCTTGCTTACTAACAGCATCAAAATGTGTTTTCTTAATTTTTAAGATAACAGTTAATAAATTGAAAACCAATCAGATCAATAGATTAATAAATATGCGAAAATCAATCAAGCAAAATCTCACCAGTATAATTCACCATGCTTAGCAGCCATTGACATTAGGATTTTTTTATACTACACAACAGGGCAGGTAAACTGTGATTTTTTAGTGCTCCAGTGACTTTTAACTGGACCTGGAAGTGGTACGTAAGGCTAAAACTATGAAAAGTTTACCCGACCACTAGGCGGCCGATGTGGACAGTTTATCCGACCTGGGCCTTTTTAACCTGTCTCGGGCGGCCGGTCGGACGTTAATGTCAATGGCTGGCTTAGTAAATATAAAGCACAATTAACTGTTTGAGCCCCACGAGACGCTCACAGCGGCTTTTATATTTCGTTACAAATGGACTGAAAGCCACTCCTAGCTCAGGCTGTGGCTAATTTGATTCCCATCCTGCGCCCAAGCCATTTTTTTTACTTTTGTAATTATATTTACAAAATAATATAAATATATATGATGAAACAATATCATGATTTATTATTAACCTAGAATAAGCATAAGCTTTCAATCAATCAGCAGCATAGAAGACTTAAATGCAGCCCCTTACTGGCTATACATAATGATTTACATTTATATCTGGACTCCTGACACGAATAGCAAAAGGATGCCCGTGTTCAGAAACTGCCTCTATCACACATCCTCCCATTGGTATGGCACCCTAAAATAAAAAGATAAAAAACAAAGAAATCTAGTTCATTAAATTTCATCAACCTCTTATTTAAATTGGTGTTAGGTCCAATACAGTGCGATCTAATATGGTTTTGACATAGACATTTTGGCTATGGCTACCAAGCCTTGCAAATCTGCAAGGTTGGAATTTATTTCTAGTTATTCATTCATATATATCTATCTATCTACTGATAACCATAGAGATTTGCCCAAGTATAAAAGTCAACAAATCTTGGTCATATATATGACTGACGTTCAGTCTATGTGTTTGTTTCAGTTCCGTACTTAAGCTATGAGAGTCATTTCTGTTTGAAAAAAATAATCCCTGACTTGGGGAAATCTGGAGAAGCTATAGTTTTAAATTTATTCACATCTGTGAAAAACAGGAGGCCGAGCAGTTATTCCATTAACTAACTTTCTAATTAATTTGCTCTGGCCAAGGCAGTTAGGGTTTGAGAATGAATAAATCTAAGTAACTGATACATCAATCTGAAATTATGCTTCAATGATATATAAGGAAAAAAAATAAATACCCTTGGATGCACATTAAAGACTCTTCTTTTGTCAAACTCTTTTTTCTCATTTTCGGGATAGTATACAAAGAAACCATCCTTTATGATAAAAAATCTAAAACAAATAAAAAAGTGTATGATAATTTATATTACTACACACTGATATTAAATGCTAGCATAAAATTACATTTGAACACAAGCAAACACATAATTAGTAAACTGCAGTGAGGTGTAAACAAGAAGCTAGAATGTACATGTACAGTGATGTAGGTATAGTCTAGTCCCAGGTGAAACCCTTAAGCATCATTGTCCCATTTATGTACCCGGTACCATAGAGCCAATATTCATTCTTAACTGGTCTGCTAACCGTCAAAGAATTACACTATACAGTCGTCACCCATTTCAATTTGAGTCTCGCTGCCATGACTCACAACTTCAATGGGCAATTTTTTTACTCACATCAGGGCTCTACCCAAAGCGCGGATCTGCGACGCCGCGCTGCGCTGTTTTTTACCAGTGCCTCGCTGACAATTTTTTTTTTTTAATCCATGATGTTAATAAACATGGAAATTAGCTCCAGATTCAGCCAGAATGCACCATTTGAAGTCTTTACTCCCCTAGCACCAGTCCTTGATTTCTAAGGAGAGTGATCACGCCGCGCTCCTCAGGCACTGCTTAACCAAATGCAAGGAGAACAATTCACAGTGCTCCTGGCGATCACCACAAGTTAAATTTTGAAGAGCTCTAATTAAGCCTAAAAAATCACTCCTAGCGCAAGAGAGTTCAATGCATCTCCTAGAAATTTTAAGGAGAGTTTTTGAAAGCTCCCATCCTATTTCCTTATGTGGAGGACTGTATCACCTTGCGCCTCGGGCACCGGGACTGCGGCGCTTCGGAAATCAAATTATCTTGTTTGAAGGGCAATAGACGGCCATAGACATAATTAGCATGTGAACACCAGTCCACAAGTCTGAGAGAATACTGCACGTACTGTCAGACAAGTGTGACGGCTGACAAACTGGGCCAAAAGCAGGTGGTCCAAAATATATATCAATCAAATCTAGATACACTATCTGTTATCAGGGATCAAAATTGGCCCCGTCATATCTTCCGAGACGACCAGCAATCTGGGAAGGACGAGTTCAGTTTCACTGAGCTTGTCCTACAGGACGAGTGCCCCTGCTTGTAGAACGAACTGCCCCATGCTATCAAGAGTGCTGAAACATTAGCATCATTCAAGTCACAATTGAAAATACATATCTTCTGCCAAGCTTTTAATGTTGGACCTTAAAAATATGACACATATACAGTACATCCCTTAGAAATAAACTGACTTTTCCCTGATGAGGCTGTGTTTGTTATTTTTGTTAATTCAACATAATTCTAACATAACATTTTTAACTAGTCATGTAAATAATGAAATATATATTGAATATTACTGCTACGCGCCCATAAGTGTGCTGAGGCCAGGTTTAGTTGCTTTACAAATGCTGTATTACTATTATTATTATTTTCAGCCTTTTTATTTCTCCTTCAAACAATCAAGAAAATGGTAGGAGAAATAAACATTAAATTTGCTATATCATGTCATGTAAAGCTATACAGCAATATCTGCTTACTCCAGTATACAAGTACACAGATACTGCGTTTTGGCTTTGCAGTGCAGAATATTTGCATGCCTACCTTTTCGTCCACTTTGACTGATATCCTGATTGCTTCTTGAAGAGGACTCCATACAACTGAACTTTAAAATCATCAATATCTTCATTATCTTCCATTTTGTTACATCAATGATGTTCCTTTTCCTTTGATGATGGATTAAAGCTATCTGGTTCTAGCATTTGAATTCAATCAAATTGGCCCAGTGAAGATCTATCCTCCATCTGTTCATAGAAAATGATGAACAGATAAATGACAGCTAAATGAAAAATAGGTCTCCTTAACTATAGAGGAGAGTGGAACATTGCAGTTTTTTATGACATCTACATAATACAAAAGAAAATACCCGGTATACGTTAATATCATGACTAGGTTCAAAATTGTCTGGTTTTATTGCATTTTTTTCACTCAATTCAGTTGTCTGCTGTAACATGTTGCAAACTATTTTCAACATTAAAATATTCTTTTTAGAAGAGTGACAAATAGCTCCGGCCAGATCAATCTTAGGCTAATTAGAAGGATCTCGCCCTCCACTATGTTTCGGTTTAGAACCCAGCATGTATCTAAAAAACTTTTTTACCTTAGATAACTTCTGGACATTTATGCCAATGTATACATGCAGATCTGATGATTCCAAAGTACTAAAGCTAAATTTCTTAACCCTTTAACCTTCAAAATATTCAATTGGAATTTTCACCCACTTGAAAATGTGTCTCGCTGACGCGATACACAACTTTTTTACAAAATAGAGGTCAGCTATTTTCAAATTCTTGTTGATTGATGTCACGTTTTATCTTCAACATGGTAAAAATCTGATATGCAATATGCTAATAAAAATGTAAACAAGAGCACACTCGATAATAGCCCGCCGCCGAATTATGATAAAGAAAGTAAAGACGAATGTCATCACGTAAATAACAACCCAAGATATAAATGGTATGTTAAATAAGATAGATACATGTATAATATGATATACTATATAATACTTGCATAGACTACAAGCAGATCTATGAAAAACCAGCTGCTTTTCAAGTTATCGCGCCCACAAGGTCAAATTATGGACGTAAAATAAATGTGAAAAATCGCAATAAGTCGACCATTTTGATTTTTTTATCGGCCATTATTGAGCTTGTCCAAGAACTGCTTATTAGTAACATGCATAACAAACTTGAAGAGGATACTTGTGAAAATGTTGAAGTTATCGTGCCTACAAGGTCAAATTATTGACGTAAAATGAGAAAAATCGCAATAAATCGGCCATTTTGAATTTTTTTTCAGCCATTATTGAACTTGTCCAAGAACTACTTATTAGTAACATGCATAACAAATTTGAAGAGGATATGTGAAAAACTTTTCAAGTTATCGCGCCCACAAGGTCAAATTATTGACGTAAAATGAGAAAAATCACAATAAATCTGCCATTTTTTTTTTTTTTCAGCCATTATTGAACTTGTCCAAGAACTACTTATAAGTAACATACATAACAAATTTGAAGAGAATATGTGAAAAACTTTTCAAGTTATCGCGCCCACATGGTCAAATTATTGACATAAAATGAGAAAAATCGCAATAAATCGGCCATTTTTTTTTTTTTTCGGCCATTATTGAACTTCTCCAAGAACTACTTATTAGTAATATGCATAACCAATTTGAAGAGGATATGTAAAAAAATTTTCAAGTTTTCGCGCCCACAAGGTCAAATTATTGACGTAAAATGTGAAAAATCGCAATAAATCGGCCATTTTTTTTTTTTTTCGGCCATTATTGAACTTGTCCAAGAACTACTTATTAGTAACATGCATAACCAATTTGAAGAGGATATGTGAAAAAATTTTCAACTTATCGCGCCCACAAGGTCAAATTATTGACTTAAAATGTGAAAAATCGCAATAAATCGGCCATTTTTTTTTTTTCGGCCATTATTGAACTTGTCCGAGAACTGGTCATTAGTAACATGCATAACAAATTTGAAAAGGATATGTAAAAAACTTTTCAATTTATCGCGCCCACAAGGTCAAATTATTGACGTAAAATGTGAAAAATCGCAATAAATCGGCCATTTTTTTTTTTCCGGCCATTATTGAACTTGTCCGAGAACTGGTCATTAGTAACATGCATAACAAATTTGAAAAGGATACGTGAAAAACTTTTCAAGTTATCGCGCCCACAAGGTCAAATTATTGACGTAAAAGGTGAAAAATCGCAATAAGTCGGCCATTCTGTATTTTTTTTTCAGCCATTATTGAACTTGTCCGAGAAGTGGTCATTAGTAACATGCAAAACAAATTTGGGAAGGAAACATGAAAAACTTTTCAAGTTATCGCGCCCACAAGTAAATGTTAACGCCGATGCCGACGCCGACGCCGACGACGCCGAACTTCAATTGCAATAGCCCACCTTTTTTAATTAAAATTAAAAGGCGGGCTAAAAAACGAATATAATCGGTACCAGCGTTTTAAGGGTTAAATGGGCAATAAATAATATAAAATAGTGATCATTTGAACTTTAAAGATATTTGAAAAAAGTGAGGTGATAAGACAGAGAGTAATTGGCGTACCGCTAAAAGCAAGTCTGGGTATCCTCTCGTTCAACTACGTTGGTACCAAAAAGTATCCCAGACAGGAGAGAGATTGCACCTAGCATCTCCCCATATCTTCTGACTAGCAAAATACATGACTTAAAAGACGTTCTAAAAGTATCCACAGCTTGCCTGACCTGCAAGATGATACTATAGAACTTCTGAATCGAATGATATAGGAAGACCTCCTAAAGCTAAATTGGAACAGTTGTTCAAATAATAAATTAATTTAAACTACTTGTAAATTAACTGGAATGATGTTTAAACAAACCAATTCCTTTTTTACAAAACAAAAAATCTGAAGCACTAAACCCCCCGGAGAGAGCAGAAGCAACATTACATGCTATGAAGAATAACTAAGGAATCAATCGACTGATTGGCCCATCCATAAATTAACTGATCCTGAAACAAATTAATTCAATCAATAAGACTATCAATTAATTAACTATAATTAAAATTATTTACATAATTATCTCTCACATGAAACTAATTCAAAAAAAAAACTAAACAGGGGGGGGGAAGACAGTCCTCATCGAAGACAGCCTTCCCGTCAAATCCAAAGGAATAATATTAATAAATCTGAACTCCAACAGAAAAACTAATAAAGAGAGTTAACCAAAATCTAAGAGATTTTGTATTAACCTGCCATAAAGGACCCCATTCAACTCTAAAATTTACTTAAAATTATAAAATAACTTTTTAACTAAGGATACTCAGTTTTAAAAACAATCAACCTTCCTAAAATAAAACAGTACATATCCAAAAATTCTACCAAGGGTCCCACGAAATTCAAATTCACGATCTTATTAAGCAGACTTGGTGATCCTTGTGCCACGAAGGACTACCGTAGCTAAGGCTCGTTACCGGCCTACAATTTAGTAGAAGCTGTGTGTAATATTCCTACCGACCTGTCTACTGTTTGAAACAAGTAAACCTGGCCGTTAGCTATATCTAGGTCTAGCCGCGTCCTGGATACACAAGAGATTGAGGATTGGGACCGATCAATTCTCTGAATTGATAGGAGTGACCATTTTTAATAGAACTGCAGATTGTGGAAATAAACTGACAGATTCTTATTACAACGACGTCTACTGAGTACTAGCGTAAAACGTAAGAATCTTCAGCCAAAAATAACGAAAGGTCACCCAGGTCCTAAGAAGTCCCTTCAAAGCAGGGACACATGTACAAAAAACTCGGCTATCTGAATCATGATAATAGTCCTGCTATCTTACAGACCCCAACTCACAACAGACTAATGCAATACTTCGGCATATCATGTACATAACTATGTTCAACTGAACTTGTTTCTATGTGTACCATAGAGTTTGCGGCTCCTGACGTCACCTCACAAACGTCAATCCTGCCGAACTTTAGTCAGGTTAAAATGCCTTACTCTCTCTGACTATCTATCTCAGCCCAATATGAGACACACATGTCATTGTCAGAGAGAAATGCTTAATAATCATACCTGGACCATTCTACCTTATGTGGTCAGATTGTCGACTCGGGTTTCAACCCGGAGAAAATTTTGCTGAATAAACAACAGTAACTAAAACCTTGTCCTCTATTCATTGCATAGCTTCAGAGGATCATACACTCTGAATACACCATTATATTTGTTCTGAAATCTGCCAGGGTTATATAGAACCAAGCTATAACCTGCAGTTGTCAGTCATTCCGGTGTCCCGGTGTACCATCCCGGTGTCCCGGTCTATCATCCCGGTTTCCCGGTCTATCATCCCGGTGTACCGGTCTATCATCCCGGTGTCCCGGTATACCATCCCGGTGTCCCGGTCTCCCGGTCTACCGGTGTACCATCCCGGTCTCCCGGTCTCCCGGTGTACATCCCGGTGTCCCGGTCTACCGGTGTACCATCCCGGTGTCCCGGTCTCCCGGTGTACCGGTCTCCTGTGAACCTCTAGAGTGCTGGTCTCACCCCAATCATGGGGTCTAGGTCCTTTTCCGGCCTCAGCCGGGTGCTATTATAGCACTGCCCATCGATAGAGTATCTTATCGACAGAAGTCCTCGGCTCCATGCCATCGCGGCAACGGATTAAATAGCTACTGGTGTAGCCAGAGCCATAGGTTGTAGGACCACCAGTTCACTCAGTCAAACTTAAGTCACCGGCATTATACGGAGACTTTGGACTTCAACATGCCCTTCTGATAATGACTCGCTATGTCTGTAGCCTGAGCCTTCGTTTGACTATCGTTCACCTTGACTTGACGCCTGGTTATTCTGAAACAAGCAAGAAACATAATTAAAAGAGAGGATGATCAGCCCCCCTAACCTGTTATCGCATTAAAAATAATATCAATCTATTTCTCTAGAAATGTCTGACTAGCCATAATATACATCACGTATCTTATCACAATAAAATTCTTTAATGAAACTTCACCTTCCTCTATTCTTTAAAGTTCATTTATAAATCAATTCCAAGAATAAATGAAATTTTATATTCAAAATAAAAAATGTCTTACTTATGTATTGTCTCAAATTCTTTACCCCACTTCCTACTTACGACAAAAAACTATAATTTTATCGCTGTGTCAGCATTCAAGAGTCAGCTGGTCGACTAAGTCTGCCAGCCTTTTTCCCCCTCTGATACTCCACACTCAATGGTTGCTGGGGAAAACGAACAAAATCAACTCCAAGACACACTTTGCATTAAATCATTAAAAGACAGGGCCCACCTGAAGCACAGACACAGAAAATAGTCCCAGTGGAAGGAGATGAATGGTGATATGGTTAATTTGTATTACAATAGAATGAAGAAAAGAAAAAGAGAGAGAGCGAGAGCGAGAGCGAGAGCGAGAGAGCGAGAGCGAGAGCGAGAGCGAGAGCGAGAGCGAGAGCGAGAGAGAGAGAGAGAGAGA
>OZ024906.1:70898425-71151509 GCA_964017125.1 Flabesymbios commensalis | reverse complement strand
CTCTACTGTTACCTACTACAGGTTTACAGGTCAACATGTCTTCAAAACCCTCAGAACCACACCAGTACTACAGGTCACCATGTCCCCACCTTGAATTATATCTTATACTCTGCTAAAGTTACTACCAACTACATGTCTACATGTCAACACATCGTCAAAACCCTCCGATTCTAAAGATTACCGCAGGCCACCATGTCACCACCTAGCCACATCCATTCTACTCTACTACTACTTACTACAGGTCAACACATCGACAAAACTCTCAGAATCATACCAGCACTACAGGTCACCATGTCCCCACCTCGAACTATATCTTATACTCTGCCAAGCTACTACCAACTACATGTCTACATGTCAACACGTCGTCAAAACCCTCAGATTCTAAAGATTACCACAGGTCACCATGACAGGTCACCATGTCACCACCTAGCCACATCCATTCTACTCTACTACTACTTACTACAGGTCTACAGGTCAACACATCGACAAAACCCTCATAATCATACTCTACTACAGTTCAACATGTCCCCACCTCGCCATATATCTCATTTTCTACCACTACCTACTACAGGTCTACAGGTCAACACATCGTCAAAACCCTCAAAATCATACTAATACCACAGGTCACCATGTCACCACCTCGCCATATATCTAATTTTCTACTACTACCTACTACAGGTCTACAGGTCAACACGTCGTCAAAACATATACCATTACTACAGGTCACCATGTCACCACCTCATCATATATGTTATTCTCCACTACTACCTACTACAGGCCTACAGGTCAACACGTCATCAAAACCCTCAGAAGCATACCAGTACTACAGGTCACCATGTCACCACCTCACTATATATATTATTCTCTACTACTACCTACTATAGGTTTACAGGTCAACATGTCGTCAAAGCCCTCAGATTCATACTCTACTACAAGTCACCATGTCCCCACCTTGCCACATCTTTTATTCTCGACTACTACCATCTACATGTGTACAGGTCAACACGTCGTCAAAACCCTCAGAACCATACCGTTACCACAGGTCACCATGTCCCCCCCCCCCCGAATTATCTCTTATCCTCTGCTAACATTACTACCAATTACATGTCTACATGTCAACACGTCGTCAAAAGCCTCCGATTCTTAAGATTACCACAGGTCACCATGTCTCCACCTAGTCACATCTCTTCTACTCTACTACTACTTACTACAGGTCTACAGGTCAACACGTCGACAAGCCCCTCAGAATCATACTCTACTACAGGTCAACATGCCCCCACCTCGCCACATATCTTATTCTCTACTACTACCTACTACAGGTCGACAGGTCAACATGGCGTCAAAACCCTAAAAATCATACCCTACTACAG
The DNA here is from genome assembly GCA_964017125.1 of Flabesymbios commensalis. Lineage (NCBI taxonomy): Eukaryota > Metazoa > Annelida > Polychaeta > Terebellida > Flabelligeridae > Flabesymbios > Flabesymbios commensalis. The sequence continues at coordinate 71,150,139 of OZ024906.1, read as the reverse complement.
GTCACCATGTCCCCACCTCACCATATATATTACACCCTACTACTATCTACCACAAATCTACAGGTCAACAAGTCGTCAAAACCCTCAAAACCATACCAATACTACAGGTCCCCATGTAAATAAATGTCCCCATCACGCCATATCTCTTATTTTCTACTATTACCTACTACATGTCTACAGGTCAACAGGTCATCAAAACCCTCAAAACCACACCAGTACTACAGGTCAACATGTCCCCACCTCGCCACATCTCCTATTTTCTACTACTACTACCTACTACAGGTCTACTGGTCAACACGTCGACAAAACCCTCAGAATCATACTCTACTGTAGGTCACCATGTCCCCCCCAGCCACATCTCTTATTCTCTACTACTACCAACAAAAGTTCTATATGTCAACACATTGTCAAAACCCTCAGAACCTTACCATTACCACAGGTCATCATTTCCCCACCTCGCAAAAACCTCCGATACGGTCCACCAGTATTCTACAGGTTAACACGTCGTCTAAACACTCAGAACCATACTACAGGTCACCATACGAGTCCTCACCTCGCACATCTTTTCGACTCTACTAACTCCCATTACTACAGGTCTACATGTCGTTTAAACCCTCAAAATTATAACATTACCCCAGGTCAACATGTTACCACATTGCCATATTATAACATTACCACAGGTCAACATGATTGTTACCACATTGCCATATTATAAAATTACCACAGGTCAACATGTTACCACATTGCCATATTATAACATTACCACAGGTCAACATGTTACCACATTGCCATATTATACCATTACCACAGGTCAACATGTTACCACATTGCCATATTATACCATTACCACAGGTCAACATGTTACCACATTGCCATATCTAATTTATTTTTATTTCACCACTACACTAGATCAACACGTAATCAAAACCTAGAATCTTAGCAATACTACAACTTAACAAAGTCATCATGGCCTCAGAATCATATAATTACTACATTTGAATTATTCATGAATTTATTAATTAATTAATTTATTTATTCTTCCATCAATCATTTATCTCATTGATTTGCTTGTTCGTTTGATGGTTTAGACATACATTATTTCATCCTTGCTTAATTCGTGATTTCCTTCGGTCATTTTATTATTATTTTTTTCATCCATCCATTCAGTCATCTATAGTTATTATGTCATTCATGCATGTAATCCTCCTCAATAAATTATCATCCTTCCACTCATCCCTTCGTCAGCTCATTCGCCCATCAACCCGTTTACTTATATAAGCATTCATTCATTCATTCATTCATTCATTCATTCATTCATTCATTCATTCATTCATTCAATCATTCATTTATTTATTTATTCATTCATTCATTCATTCATTCATTCATCCATTCATTCATTCATTCTCTAATTATTTGATAATTAAATGATTAATTGATTGATTGATTGATTGATTGATTGATTGATTAATTGATTGATTGAGTCAATTAAATAACTAATTAATTAATAAAATATTTTATTAATTAATTAATTAACTAATTTATTCATGTACTAGTCGTGTATTATTCATGTATTAGTCGTGTTTTCTTCAATCGTTCGTCATCTTATTCGTGCATCGATTTATTTTAATTATTGAATTAATTAAATAACTTATTTCATACATGTTCATTCATTCAATCAATTATCAATTCAAGCATTCATTCCTTCGTCCATTTATATTTATTAAATCATTCTTTAATTATTTCCTGAATTATTTATTTCCTTTATAATTAATTAATTAACTAATTTTTATTTAATCGATTGATTGATTGATTGATTGATTGATTGATTGATTGATTGATTGATTGATTAATTGATTGATTGATTGACTCACTGATTGATTGATTGATTGATTGATTGATTGATTTATCGATTGATTGTTTAATTGATTAATTAATTGATTGATTGATTGATTGATTGATTGATTGATTGATTGATTGATTGATTGATTGATTGATTCGTTAATTCATTTTTATTCACTTTATTAATTATGCGGCATCCAATGTTCATTTATTCATTCATTCATTAATTATTTCGCTCACTGTACATTTATTATTTTGCTCATTCATTTCTGCGGGCATTCATTTCTTCCTTAGCATATTAATAAATAATATATTTCTATTATCAATCCCTTTATTTATCCACTTATTCTTTTATTTATTCGTTCATGTGTTCATTTATTTATTTCTTTATGCATTCATTTTTTTCCATTCTTCATTTTTTATTTTATCTTTCCTTCATTTCATCCTTCCTTCATTCTCTCTTTTATTTGCTCAAAGATTAAATTATTTATACGTTCGATTATTTATTCATCAAATTAATCAAATAACTCGTATAATAAATTATTTATTCCTCCATCCGTTCATAATTTATTTTTATTTATATGTGCTTCTATTTAAATTTAATCATTCGTTCCATTCATCCGCTCACTTGTCTATTCGCTCGCTTATTCACGTATTGCTTCAATTTAGTCCAGTCATTAATTTTTGTATTTGTCAATTCATGTATTTGTTTCGAGCATTCATTGATTCATTCACCACTGATCGATTCATTCGTCCATTAAGCGGTTATCCATTCGTTCGTTCATTCATTTATGTCTTCATTGTTCATTTTTTCATTCATTTACTCATTCCATTATCCAAGGGAGAAAACATTTCTTCATCAATTGATGCATTTATTTGTGCATTTATTTGTGCATTTTTTCTTTAAATATCTCATTCGTTCATTCAATTGTTGTTATGTATTCATAAATTCATTCCTTCACTATGAATTCATTCATCCATCCATACATCCATCTATTGATTCATCCATTCGTTCGTTCATGAATTCACTTGTTTGTCGATTAATTCATTTTTTTGTAGGTACTTTCATTCCTCCATTGATTCATTCATGCATTGTTGTATTAATTGACCCTAGCATTCTGTTATTCATTATTTCGTTCATTCCTTTATTCATTCATATTCATTGCTTAAGTCCTTCATCCATCAAATTATTTCTTCATTAATATTTATTATTTGATTTGTTCTTTCACTCTGTGGTAAGGTATGTCAGTTTGCACTACATATGATTAGGTGGTGCGTGTAGACCTCCAGTAGATGTAGTAGGGTATGATTATGATGGTTTTGACCACGTGTCGACCTGTAGTAGTAGAGTGTGGCGAGGTGGGGAAATGGTGACCTGTAGTCATGGTATGATTGTCATGGATTGGATGACGTGTAGACCTGTAGTATTGGTGGACTACATTGGACATGGCGAGGTGGTGCCATGTTGACCTGTGGTATAGGTATGATTATGATGGTTCTGGGGTTTTTGGCGAAGTGTTGAGCTGTAGACCTGCTGTAATTAGTAGTAGAGTAGAAGAGATACAGCGATGTGGGGACATGGTGACCTTTAGTACTGGTAAGATTCTGAGGGTTTTAGCGACATGTAGACCTGTAGTAGTAGTAGTAGTAGCAGCAGTAGGCCTAGTGGACAATACGAAATATGGCGGCCATGTTGACCTGTAGTACTGGTTTTGAGGGTTTTGACGACATGTTGACATGTAGACCTGTAGCATGTAATAGTAGAGGATAAGAGGTGTGGCGACGTGCAGACATGTTGACCTGTAGTACTGGTATGGCTTCGAGGGTTTTGACAACGTGTTGACCTGTAGACCTGTAGTAGGTGGTAGTAGAAAATAAGAGATATGGCTAGGTGTGGACATGGGAACCTGTAATACTGTTCTGAGGATTTTGACGACGTGTTGACCTGTAGACCTGTGTTAGGCAGTAGTAGAGAATGGGATATATGGCGAGATGGTGACATGGTGACCTGTAATAATGGTATGCTTCTGAAGGTTTAGAAGACGTGTTGACCTGTAGACTTGTAGTAGGTAGTAGAAAAGATTAAGATATTTAATGAGGTGATGACATGATGACCTGTAGTAATGGTATAGTTCTAAGGGTTTTGACGCCGTGTTGACTTGTAGACCTGTAGTAGGTAGTAGAAGAGATTAAGATATATGGTGAGGTGGTGACATGGTGACCTGTAGTAATGGTATGCTTGTGAGGGTTTTGACGACGTGTTGACCTGTAGACCCATTGTTGGTAGCAGTAGAGAATGAAATATATGGCGAGGTGGCGACATCATGGTGACCTGTGGTATTGGTATGATTCTGGGGGTTTTGACGACGTGTTGACCTGTAGACCTGTGTTAGGTAGTAGTAGAGAATAAGATATATGGCGAGGTGGTTACATGGTGACCTGTGGTACTGGTATGCTTCTGTGGGTTTTGACAAAGTGTTGACCTGTAGACCTGTAGTAGGTAGTAGTAGAGAATGAGATATATGGCGAGGTTGGGACATGGTGACCTGTAGTACTGGTATGATTCTGAGGGTTTTGATGATGTGTTGACCTGTGGTAGGTAGTAGTAGAGAATATGAGATGTGGTGAGGACATGGTGACCTGTGGTATTGGTATGATTCTGAGGGTTGTGGAGGTTTTTTCGACGTGTTGACCTGTAGTAGGTGGTAGTAGATAATAAGATATAAGGCGAGGTGGTGACATGGTGACCTGTAGTAATGGTATGGCTCTTAGGGTTTTGACGACGTGTTGACCTGTAGTAGGTAGTTGTAGAGTAGAAGAGATGTGGCGAGGTGCTGACCTGTAGTATTAATATGATTCTGAGGGTATTGAGCAAGTTTAGACCTGCAGTAGCGGAGTACATGAGAAAGAGAGAGAGAGAGAAAAAGAGAGATAGAGAGAGCCTGTGTGTGAGAGTGTATGTTTGTGTGGGAGAGCAAGAGAGAGAGAGAGAGCGAGAGGGGTGGCATTGTGAATTAACTATAGTACTGTACTTCAGTTGGGGTAGGGGGTGGACAGGGGCTGGAACTATTTTCCTGCATGAATTGGTACACTGTGTCTCTGCTTCAGTTGGGCCAAAGACAGGATCTTAATCCTCTATCATTGAAAAGGCACTAATGAAAGAGCCGTATAGACTAAATAACATTAAGTGATTAATAAACAAAAAACGTTTTTGAATAAGGTGACCATAATGCACACACAAAAACCTATGACTTCTATGAACAGAATAAAAATAAACCCCAAGATTATTCTGACAATAACTATTTATTATTCAGATATTAAGAAAATTAACAGGCCTTCATACCAAAGCCTACCCGGTACAACCGGCTACAATTACTCAAATACATCAATGTCCTCAGGGCGACCTGAGGCAGAGTTAGACTACATAGCCCAAATTCAGAATTATTTCTGAAATGGTGACAGAAAAAAAAATAATAATAATAATAAAATAATAATAATAATTCCATGCCAGAACCTTTTGTTAACTAACCTTACTAACGTTCAAAGGCATAACCAACCTCAGGCCAACATAATGTCCCCACATCTTAACCCCTTCACTACCATACATGACGGAAATTTCCGTCGTCATTCGTCAATGTATATAACCATACATGACGGAAATTTCCGTCGGATTTACTATAGTTATACCAGGATCCGTGGATCCTGGTATGCACTTCGGCCTGGAAGTGAAGAGGTAAATTCACTCCAGCTCAAAATCCATTCCAGTGTACTAGTAGTAAACTGGAACAAAGACTGACTGGGTCTGGGCCCGAGGTTGAATTTGAAAAACCTCAACACTGACAGTGACACTGACAACAGACTGCCACCCAATGGCAATGTCATGTGCCATTCCATGGCCATGTCATGCCTCATGGTCAACCTTCTAAAGTTAGGACTAGATTCTAGGCCTAGCCCTAGGTTGACAAGTGTTAAAAACCTCCATCCCACGAAAAATCTTCTCAAATTAGTTTTTAATTATGCTAGAATGGCATAGAATACCCCTACAACCTTCTAAAAATACAATAAAATAAAATGTTATCGTCAAAAAGGCAAAGTCCTAGACAGCGAAAAAAAAACTATTTTTAATCTGTCTTATTTTCCGCTCAGATGTAAGAAAAGTCCAAACAACACACGTATTCACACCATGTCAAGACTCTCTAACTGTTTACTGGTCTAGGCCTAGATGCCAGAAAAATTAAAAAAAACTACAATTCGTAACTCATTCCAAATCTAACAATCTACATAAAACGCCCTTTATTATAATAATAATAAAGGAGGAAAGGTAGAATATTGAATTTCCTAAAAAGAACTTTTCATTCCACTCACCTGGCTGAGGCCGATTCATGCCTCATGGCGCGTGATAATAGGAGAACTGACACTTTTTCTCACAACCTGAATTTGGCTTGATAAACCAAGTCCGAAATTTCTTAATTATCCATAAAAAACACTAATCCACTGACTAAAAACGTTTGAATGGTTACTATAGTCACTGAAAACGAAGATAAAACTTCGAAATCATAAGTAAAGGACTACAAATAATCTTCCGAACAGAAAAGAATTAAACACGTCTGTCGCGGCCAGCGACAACGAGAGAATGGACAAGACAAAGCGGTTTCACGCTAGAGGACGTTCTGAAGTGACGTCATCAATCCATGGATGTCAGGAGGTCAGAGACCATATTTTTTTTTTTAAATGCGTTGTCGTGTTGCGATAACCAGGAGTTACCCATATGATTATTCATATTCAAGTAAATATTCACAAGGTAGAGTATTTCGATGTAAATACTCATAATATCGCTCACCCCCAGTACCCTATATCTCTCAATTCGATATATTTTGCAGTTCTAGTCTATGGACATGGTTACGTCATATGGCAATAATCAGAAGACAAAATAAAATTACAGATTTTTTGATGATTTCAGCCTGATTGAGTTCCTTTAAAACACATATATGTGAGTTTCCACTGATTAAAACGGTATGCTTAGTTAATGGCTAGCTAAAGTTAGTCTATGGTCTGTCCGACGGTGGAGGATGGTCCAAAATGAAAGTTACCTTTTTGGTATCCAGTCAGTCAATTCTCAAGCGATTGCGACGAAATCTTGTAGCCATTATTATCAAGTCATTCGGCAACAACCCTGATAATTTCGCAAAATTCAATTTAGCATTTCAAAAGTTAGACCATTTGACATGTAACGCAATTCTGAGAATAAACCAGAATGAAGTCAATGGGTTTATACATGTTATAGAGGAGCGTCATAAATAGTGATTTACTACATGTCAAACGGTCTAACTTTTAAACAATGCAATTTTTTTTACGAAATTTCCAGGATCGATGCCAAATGACTAGAAAATAGGGTTTACAAAATTTCATGAAAATCGCTTGAGAATTGGCTGACTGCATACTGAAAAACTAACTTTCATTTTGGATCATCCTTCACCGTCAGATAGACTATATACTCGCCGTCAAATTAACCAGGATCGCATGATTTTCGGCGATTTCCCCGTCAATTCCGAACCTTTTTTCTTCAAATTTTACAAAGGCCATTTTCTATTCAAATCCTAACAGCCCTGAAAATTTCGTAAAATTATATAGCGTATTACAAAAGTTAGACCATTTGACATGTAATGAATTGAAATTACGACGTTCCTCTTTAACCCCATTAAACTAATTTTAGAATTTTATTACATGGCAAATGGTCTAACTTTTGAAATAATGAATATTATATTGCGAAATTTTCACCCCTGTTAGGATTTTAATAGAAAATGGCCTCTGCGAAATTTCAAGAAAATCGGTTCAAAATTGACGGAGAAATCGCCGAAAATCATGCGATCCTGGTTGATCGTTTTCAATTTGACGGCGACTATAGTCACAGAGATATTCGCCTTAACAAAAACGACCATTTCCGTTGTTAGATTTGAAGAGCTCATCTTAAAACGATCATCAGCGAACCAGGTGAGCATTGTCATTGCTAGTTTAGATGCTGACTTGCTATCATAAAACACCAGACGGGGCACCTGTCTGGCACCTCGTTTCCAGACGGGGAGTTGGATGTTCTTTATAGACTCCAGAAATTCAAACAAAATGGCCGCCGTCACAAATTGATTGTACACCACTAGACAGTCAGATGAGGGTGTGCAGACATCACACTGGTGCCTCGCCTGTTTTCTCAATAGGCAGCTTGTCAAACGGGAGCAGGACAGGTTGACAATGTTGACTAATAAAACAACCCCCATTTCAGGGTATAAAATTACCATATTATCATCACTCAAAAACTATTTAATTCAACTGATCTGGGGCCGTATTCTCGTGACCATTTACGGAGCTCCGCATCGTAGATTTTTGGAATTTCCTCAAATATTTCCGCATCTTTGGTTTTTTTCCGTAAGTGCTATTCTCGTTAATTTTACGATGCGGAACTCACCTAAGTTCTAGGTAAAAGTTACGGAAAGAATTTGGGTGCCCTAAATTCTAACGTTAGTAAAAAATGGCGTGTTTTGCATAAAAGTTAGGAGGCGGAACTCTGCAACTACAGTTTTCCGCAAATAGTTTGAGAATAGCGATTCACAGAGTTCCGCAGTTACGGAGCTCCGCATTTCAAAGTTGCGGAAAAATCCTAAAGTTAGGTGATCTTCACGAGAATACGGCCCCAGGACAAAATAAAAATTAGGCCCTACTGAAAATATGGAATTTTGCCTGGGCCTGTCCACATTGTCAGTGGGACAGTTGTTCTTGCACCACTGCGGGAAGAAGATTGGGTGGTCCAAAATAAAAAACCAGCGTGTTTGTGGGAGCGATGGTGGTGTTCTCTGATTATGAGAGAAGGCGGATATTGTCATCTAGACTAACCCATTCACCTATTATCGCCGTAACAATAATCAACACAATAGGCATACAAACAATATACAAACAACATAAGTTTTAAAACACGATTAACTTGTGATATTTATATAGATCTAGGGTCTATATATCTATAAGAAAATGTAGAATGCAATTACTAAATGCAAAACAAACCAAGAGAACAAAAATTGTTGACATGTTTGGTGACTCAATCAATCAATGAAACAAAATCTACCAGGCAGGTATAAAGCCTAAAGGGAAACAAATGTGTTTTCACATTCTCCACACATCTAGATGTCGCTCTCATCTGGTCAACTCCAATTACTTGAGGTCAGAATGTTGTTTTCACAGAGGTTTTTTTATAATGACATGGTTGAAGAGTGTAAAGGGTCATCCTCTCACATTTTGAAAACCATAAAATCTATTGTTCTGTCTAAAAATCTGGCTCTTCTAAAAGTAGTTTATCTAAGGGAGAAGAAATTGTAGGCCTATTTGAACATTTTCAAGCTGCAAATATTTTTACCAACTGTTTTTTCACTTGAGTGGCAGAAAACCTGGTTAAAAACTAACTACAAAAAGCAATGCATTTTTCAAGAAAATTAAAAAAAACTATCACCAGAAAAAAGGTGTGATTGCAAATTATTTTCATTATTTAACTGTCAGCGTAGAAGAAATTGAAACTATTAAATTGTAAAGTTTCTGAAACTGTAAGCTCACTGTGTGTGTGTAGGCCTATATAGTTTCAATGTAGGAGAAGATAACGTCACTGGTTCTGTGTAACAGTAGAAGCACTCAGGAAGACAACGCAGAAAGATCAGATGAGAGGAAGAAAACGGTATTAGCATTTATTCAGCGGCCCTTTATTTAGAGGTCAACCAGGAGATAATTTCATGTCAGTGTAATAGATAGCGTTATCACCAAATCATAACCAAGTAATAATCATGATGAAGATGATTGCCTGGAGACAACTAGCGTTATATCTACATTCCGCGATGCAGTATTAGGAGTGAACCGCGATGGATATCTACCAAATACACAAATTGATATGAAAAATGCAAAGGTCGTATGTATATATACCACTTTAAAAAAAATTGTAAAACTTTGCCTGGAAACTACAGACATGTTTCTATTCTCAGTGTTACTTCCAAGATAATAAACTTCAGAAAAAAGTGCACAACCAGTTGGAACACTACCTTTAAAAAGTGTATTACATAAATTGCAATCAGGTTTTCGTCTGGTATTTGTCTCACTTTTCTTATGGATTACATACGTTCAGAAACGATTTTGGCAATTATGCGGCATGGTGATGATTGACCTGCAGAAAACATTCGATATTGTTGACCATTTAACTCTTGAAAATAAACTAAAAGCCACGCACCGGTACAGGCCTTGATGGATGTTAATGTAATGGCTAGGTTTGATGCATACTGTACTAAGAAGGCTCGCCACAGAGACGGTTCGCCACAGGACGTTTCATCACAATTTTGGACGGTAAGCCAAAATTGTTATATTATGTTTTATATCTATCAGCTGTTGTCATTAATTGCCTAATTTTATATCGTGTTTTATCAACTGTTCAAGTCAATTCCATTTTAGGTGGTGTTTCATCTAATCTTGCCAATTGCATTTTACATTTGCCTAGACTACACTTGAAACAAATAGGCCTACACAAATAGGCCCACACAGGGTTTCATGGACTCAGTAAACTGTTGACTCCAGGCAGTTGACATTGTAATCATATTTCCTGTTATTAATCAGACGGCTGCTTCTAAGGCAAGGTAATATTATTGTAAACATACTATTTTTCAAAATGATAAAACAAAAAAACCCCAGCATGACTTCATTTTATAAACTTAATATTTGTATTGACTCAAAATATTTTGATATCTTATTGCGTTAAACTATTATTATGTATGATTATTAAGTTTGTTGCACTATTCCCACAGTGTGGCGAATCGTCTCGTGCTGTGGTGAGCGAGACGCCCGTCGCAAGAGTCTAATCGTTTTCATTACCTTAGCAAAATTACTCATTCTGTTGTGGCAATTATCGTCACGTATTACATTAACGATCTCTAATGATCAGCATTTTTCATTTATATTATATGTTGTATCCCTTAACCAGTTGCGGTGAATCATTTTTGACTAGTGGTGAACCGTCATCAGCTGTGCTGTGGGGAAAAGTCCAAAGCTGTGGCGAACCAGCCAAAACTGTGGTGAAACGTCCTGTGGCGAGCCGTCCCTGTGGCGAACCGTCCTGATACCGACAATTAGAATGCAGGTTACTGATGCAGGTAAACTATATACCAACTCATCCCCCGGTATATCAGGGGATGAGTTGGTATGGGTGTTGACGGGCTGGGGATGATTTGGTTATAGCTGTTGGCGGGCTGGGGATGAGTTGGTTATAGCTGTTGGAGGGCTGAGGATGAGTTGGTCATGTGCGTTGCACCTTAGGCTTTGGAGATGAGTTGGTATTAACTTGTCTTTAATGATATTTGATTATTTTTGATGATGATCACTTAAATGTATTGGATATGTTTTAAAATATGACTTGAATAAAATTACGCCTAACAATGTCGTTGTTGTTATAATAACAGAATAATAACAGAAGACAGTGTTTTAAAACGTATATTATATATTATTTGCTAATGTTATTTCGCCTGTCTATTGTTATAAATAGTTAATAATTCTTGATGTATATTTTTATGGTCAACCCTTTAAGTCTTTAGCGCGGCTATGTTACTTTTTAATATTAGCCGATTAGTAAGTCAGTCGTATTCTTATTTTGCCAGTCTATTGCTATAAATAGTTAATACTTCTTGATATATATTTTTATAGTCAACCCTTTAAGTTTTAGTTATCTTACCGTTTGATCCACTGTTATACCTAATTGTACTTCACAGACTGCCCCCGCTATAATAGTATAGTTTTTTTATAAACTGTGATTATGAGAACAATTGCCAGCACTAAATTCCTAAATCCCTTTAACAGTGACCCTACCATCACACCTCCTCCTTTGATCTGTGAACAGCGCTAAAAAAATATCCGCACTGATACCAGGTGACTCATATAACACATTCATGCGAACACTCACGGCTTTCACAAGTCAGCGTTTTCAGGGATTATCACTTATACAAATATTTTATATTTCTTAAAGACTATGGGTTACTTATAATATCAAACATCCGATATTCTAAGAGATGCACTCTAACTGATAATAACGATTTTTTCTGTTTTCCTTAAATGTGATATCGGCGGCTTTCACAATCCAGCGTTTTCAGGGATTATCACTTATTACTTCCACAAATAAATATACCTTTACTGATATATAGTTACCTTTTTCTTTCTGTTACTCGTAACTATAATTAAATATATTTGTGATTGTATTATTTATTGTTCGTCATCAACATTTGTGAAGGGTAACAACTCGGCAGAGTCATATGACATATTCTGCTTATTTGTTAATTATTATCATATATATACCGGGTATGTCAATTGTTTATTTGCTATAAAATACTAAAATTGCAATCGTATCTGACCCCTTGAACGCATTAGATTTTCGTTGACATTTAGCGAGTATTAGTGGAGCGGATTAATCAAAGACTCACAACTCATCAAAGCCGTTGACATTTCACAAGCGGCTCTCGCTGACATGTCTGAATTAGCACAAGAATCCTCATCACAACACCTGAGGTGCAAGGGGTGGAGCGGGTGAGTTCACCAAAGATTCACAACTCATCCAAGCCGTTGACATTTCACGGCTCTAGCTGTTAGTTCACAGTTAGACAACAGCCTTAAACAAGTTCCTCTTGTCTTTGCTGTGATGTCTGGGCGGAAGAGACGCGGCTACAAGAAAGTGTTCGAGGCAGTACGTCAACTTCATCCAGATGACATCAACTTGAAACGTGCCGTGACAGATTTCGAAGGTGGACTCTGGCGTCCTACACTAGAAATCTTCAGCATCAATGATGACAGCACTTCACTATGCAGGCAGGCGCGTAGCCAGCCGTACGCCAGTACGCACGTGCGTACACATTGTAAGGGAGAGTAAAAAAAAATATGACCCATCAAAAAAAGAAGCAACAAGTTAGCAGACTAGCCTAGTCTACATGTACATGCGCACTTAGCAGTCTATTCTTTATGTGGTGTTGCATAAAACGCCGGAAAAGTAGGATACAAATGCAAATTTAGGCCTAAATGTTTCTCTTTTCAATGACAGTCACAAATTCACGACATGTATGACTATAGTGCCGCTAAACTTGCCGTGGACGAGCCCACACCGTAAAGATGTGGGACCGTGGACTACTACATTCGTTTTACCCGGGGAAATCAATTTTTTTCAACCAGGGAGTCAATGAGATCGATATCCACCCCAAGGTGGAAAAATGCTAATAACATTTTACTGTTTTTTTTACAAATGAACTGAGCGTACGATGTATACAAAATAACATTTTATTGACCTGATTAATCGAGGCAAGTCTTAGATATGAGCGTCCAAAGAAATGTCCCACTTTTTTACCCTTGAGCATGTTGAGTGGGCATTATAATCTGTGGCAGTTCTGTTTCAGCAACGTTATGGGGCTAATTCTAAACGATCTATTTTTGTACCTGCACTGCACTGTGTTAAACAAATGATAGGCTGCACAATGGCCTAAATCCCATGCTACACTGACTAGCTTCTCAGACGTGAAGACCCATGCAGGCATTCAACCAATGTTATACTAATGTTGGTTCATTGTCTACGACACTGGCCCAACATTAAAACAATTTTGTCTCAACATCTCATGTTTGCTCTGGGCTGATTTATGCCTATCACAGCGAATCATGTAACCAGGTAATAATGATCAAAAAACATTTTCGTATAGTGTATATATAGTGTATAGTTTCGTTTTCGTGTAAGGTTATCTGTTTTGTATACTGTCTGGCAGCTGGCATAGTAATAAAAATCATGGATATAGATCTGTATGCCTAAAAATAATAGTTATTTCATCTTTTAACCCCTCCACATACTCTAGCCTCTAATTATGTATGACTAAAAAAATTGAGGGCCATTAAATATTTTATTTACAACATGTCCTTCAGACAATTATTTATTTCATGAAAATTCTATCTCAAAATATTTACTTCAAAAACACTCCACCCCCCCCCCCTGGCGATTAAGTGGTGGCCCCCTTATGACCAATCACAGAATGTCCAGCTTAGCTATTATTCGTGCACACAAAGACACTACGTAGACTACATAGTCAAATGCTGGATCCGCCATGTCTGTTTTTAAAAAAAGTTGAGGCTATCTATGGATAATCGTACTTGACCGAAAATAATCAGTAAATTTCAATATGTAATCACTGAGTAAAATGATTTAAATTATATTATAACTTGATATAATTCTACTTTTAATTTTGCTGCTGTATTCAATTTTGCTGTATTCAAATTACAAAAAATATTTAAAAAAACTCAAAATTTATAAATCAATATCTTTACGCAAATACCATCAGATGCCACCATTTGCGATCTTTTTTTCAAATTTTCCTCAGGGGAGGCCCCCCGGACCCCCCACCGTGTCCGCTGGGCTGCGCGCAGCGGGTATGGGGGTTCCCCCCATAAAATAGCAGCCATGAATTTGGGAAAATCCACTCCCTCCCCGTTTCGGAAAAGTTCTGTAAATCCGTACCCCTAGCGTTGTGCGTACACATGTTCATAACCCTGGCTACGCCCCTGGCAGGGATGCGTGTTCCATTGGACACAAGCTGTGTGGCGTAAGGTAATGATATTATATTATTTGTTGTTATCTTAGAACTAAATCATTGTCATTCAATTATAATTAATTTATTGGCTAATCATTTTTCTTATACAACGTCTTAATTTGTTAGCTATGTTACAGGTGCAAGCTCTACATCTTGCTGAAAGCTACATAAATGATGCCGACTGCCACAGTAACATCAGAAGATTGCTGGCCCTCCCGTTCCTCCACGCAGAGCACATACCACCAATGATGACAAGACTCAGAGAAGAAGCAAATGAATTTACAGATGAGACTACTATCACAAGACAAGATACGACGCAGACAATCAAAGAAATACAGAGACAGAGACCTGCAAGATCATGAAATACTGGGAGCAGTATGCTGGCGGCCAGAAGACCCCGAATTCCTTGTTAAGGTCATGTGCTCAACTGAATGCCCCACAAGACTTTTTAATCTTTTATATATATTATGAATATTTCATATATAATCATGTGACCTGCTATTTTTAATTTAATGTTAATAGGCCTATGTCTAAATGTTTTTAAATGAATTATATGTTTTATAATATGTATATTTCATGTTTTATAGCCATGCGACCTGCTATGTTTAATTAAATGTTAATATGTCTACATGTTATATTGTTTTTTTTAAATAAAATATATTGCTTCTAATAATAATTGTTTTCTATTACACTCCCAAAGTATGAGTAATCGCTGGCTGCCGTATGTCTAACTTTAAAACAGATCAGATAGCCTACAATATAGTCATGAGTTGGGGATGAGTTGGTAACACTTGGCCGATGGCTTGGGATGAGCTGGTAAGGTAGTGACGGCCGGGGGGATGAGCTGGTTATAGCTGTTGGAGGGCTGGGGATGAGTTGGTCTACCCAGGTGTGAACTGGGGTTGAGTTGGTATGGGGGATGAGTTGGTAGAGGGGATGAGTTGACTGCCATTCACTCATGGGGCCCATTCGTTTTTTTTATATACATGTACCTAAATGATATGGAAGCATCTGCCCCCTGCTAACTATAAGCCTAATACTCAATGCTGACGACTCTGCCCTGTTAGTAACAGGTAAAAAACATAAAATCAATTGAAAAAGTTTTGGAGGACAACTTGTCTCTCACCAACTGATTAATCGACAACAAGTAAGCTGTCTCTTCAGTCTTCACTTAGGTAAAACACAATATATATAATATATATGTTTGGAACCAAACATATATGCTTTTAGCGAAGGGGACGTGGCGCAGTGGCTCGAGCACCTGCCTCGCCAGTCATGCATGCGTCCCGGTTTCGAACCGCGTTGTTCACATGTGTGGTTTTCAGAGAAGCAGCATCGCTTCTCCTTTTTCAATGTGACTAGGCGATCACGTTAATGGCGGCCTCGTCGATTAAGGTTCACATCAGTGTATCGACGTTAATTTCGAGCAGGACCCCACGCTGCGCGCTCCTCACATATGCTGGCAAAACATTCCAAATAGAATATTTCTTGTGGAAATCATGTAATTACATCTAAGACTGTAATAAGGTATCTCGGGGTACATCTAGAGCAAACACTTAAATTAGCGGCTCAGCTATTGTTGAAAACATTAAAAAAAGTGGAATTCGTGACAGAAATTTTTGTACAGACAGGCAAGAAATTCAAATACCAGGCCCTACTTACAACGTATTTTTTCTGTAAAACCCTAACAGTCGCCATCTGGTCTACAAGTTAGGAACCATGCACTATGGAAATACATGTCACCATGCAGACCCTTTCATGCGGGGAACATCGACCCTACATCGCACCAGCACTCTAACCATGTACGAAAGACCATGGAGTGATGACCCAAAATCGGAGTGATGCCTGGACACGCTGCGGGGGACTGATAAGTGGAGGTCTAGAGATTGGGTAATTAATTGTTTGTGCCCGAGCAACCACAGCTCAGAAATTCTACCTGCATAGAGGCCTATGCGTACAATCTAACCCTTCATGTACAAGGACCAGAATTATCCAGCCTAAACAACACATTCGAGCAAGGTGACATGTAACTAAAGCTATAGACCACTCTACGTAATTTTCCGGTTTTAGTTGTAGGGCCTACCCCAGTTGTCTCTATCATGCAATCGGCCTGGTGCTTTCTGGATACCGATGTGTCCCGCTGTTCGCACATAGTGGACTACTCCTTTAATTTTTGTCATTGATTACTAGTATATACTGGGCTAGATATGACGGTTGAACTAACACTAACAATTTACTGTTAAAAGACTTCATGCTTTGTCTGGAGTAATAAAAAACACAATTAGAAGGGAGGATACGAAATATTTTTTTCCGAATAGACTAAATTAGGGTCAAACGAGTTAATAAATTAATAATCATAAATTCAAAGATATTATATGTTAATATAAAGTTGCCTACTGTAATAAA
Source organism: Flabesymbios commensalis (assembly GCA_964017125.1). Taxonomy (NCBI): domain Eukaryota; kingdom Metazoa; phylum Annelida; class Polychaeta; order Terebellida; family Flabelligeridae; genus Flabesymbios; species Flabesymbios commensalis. The sequence continues at coordinate 71,133,274 of OZ024906.1, read as the reverse complement.
TCAATATATGAATTTTACTTATCCGCATATATCGCATCGTATCGAAGTCTGGAGCATTGCATTCGACACATATTTATCATGTATTGTAAAATTGCAGAATGTGTTTTGCAAAATAATGAAATTGGATCCATATAAGAGTTCGCTCTTTCCCGTTGTTTTATTGTTTAAAACTTTTTTCCACTTGAAAAATTATAAAATTAATTTAATATTTAATTGATATTTCGAATTTTTAGATGTTTCAAGTAACTACAAATACACCGTCAGATATTTTCAAAGAAATATTTATAGTAGGCATAAACACTATTTATTAAGCCTAGATATGAAACCAGACAAGCAAAACAGTGCTGTGTTCCTTATTAGAAAACACCTTATTTAAGCCAAGGCTACTTAAAACACTAATGCATATAAATGTGTTTTGCTGCATAGCAAGGTATACAATGACATTATTTATTAGTTAATAAAATAAAACAATGCCTTACAGTTATGTTTTCCATTGTCAACAATTTTCATGTCATTTTGTCATATGGTAGGTGTATTCGAGGCCTACATGAGAGGGGACACATATCAGTCGAAAACTACTTACTTTGTATTGTAGGCCCTACACGATCATGATGATGCAACTTATTTTTACCTCATGAGAATAAAGTGAATTATTTTGAATTAATTGAACAATATTGGTTGACCTTACTATTTAGCTAAAACTTTGCAAGTTATCTGCGCTTTTTTTTTATCAATTTTTACTCATATTAGGACAGGGATTTGAAAAAAATGCTTCCGAACTAGAGTATAGATATGATTTCAGAATTTTATCAGGATATTCGAATTAGGCCTTACTGAAAAGTGCCACAATGTACATATGCTTTTAGTGTGACGACACATGGTGCGATGAATTATCAGCAGACGTGACATGTAGGCCTACATTGCAACCTCTGTCAATCTGGAAAAAATATAGAGAGATAGATAGGATGGTGTTGATATTCCCATTGAAAACATGGGATATTAGCTTTTTGTGGACCCATTCGCTTATATTTCACAAGACCTTTAAAAATTGGAGACGTTCCATCAAGAAAGCAGAACATTATTTAACAATATCGGACTATAAGTCTAGGCATGCCAGATAATTTTGTAAGTTGTCTTGGTTCATATGATCATTAATACAAACAAATTAAATAGTTGATAATATATCCTATTAAATCAGCAGTGCTCCCCATAGAGTGCGGGATCAAGAGAATTGTTGATGGCACCATTGCAAAAGTTGGGGCTTTAGGTCACTTTGGTGCACATACAGACTAAACTGGGCAAGGAAAACCTCTTGGGGATGCCGAGATGAAGGCATAACATCACCCGCCAGGCAAAGGGTTCGAAATTCGAGCCTATAGTCCACTGTTATTTATATGTGGGATTTATTGAGGGATCCCTAGAATGCAATAACGTTAGTCGCCCTTGTGTATTCCACAATGAAGTCACATTCACCACCCAGTCATAAACCAAGATCAATAATACTGTATGATTTTAATACCAAACGCCGCATTATAATCTATGAGTAAATAATTCCATCAATTCAAACAATCAGTCAGCTATCATGCTGAACAATATGGTGGTGTCGGGTTGAAAAACACACTCCATGTATTCGATGGACGACGAGAATCAATCGCTGGCGAAGCCATGTTGCATGTGTTGACAAGGGAAATCTCTGGCTCTGGCCACCAGCTCAGTAGTCTACCATAATCTTGTAATCAGGTCATTCCAGCCCATGCAGCAGTGACCACTAAGTATCAGACTACTGGTAACAGTTTCGCGGACGATTGTAGGTGATATTGAAGATATTTTTCAACCCACCGCCAATAAACATGTAGACCTACGTGTTATTCAGTGCTTATTTAGGTCTACATAATCCGGGACTTATCATTATGGAGAGTCCCTTGTGGTTATTTATAGACACCAGCGTGCACATGCAGATTCTACAGTGGAACACAGGTCGCAGGCCAAGTAGCCTACGCTACCTCTTGGCTACAGAAATCCAGACAACAATTATTATTTATTAGTGAATGGTAAACAATCCTCGAAAGATGGTATCACAGGCATATCATATACATATTGTAGATATCATAATTCATGGAATGAAGCCAACATAATGTTTTAACACACAGACGGAAATGAGAGATACAAACACTTTGACTCCTCACAAAAATTTAATTCCAAGACATTGAGCAATAATAATTAAATTATAATAAAACAAGCATGACATTAGCTTCGCTCTTTGCTTGGCTTAACACATTGATTTCTGAATATTACAGGTTTATTCACAAGTAGGCTATAGCTGATAATATAGTGTCAACTTGGAAAGAGCTCCGATCCTTTAATTCCAAGCCAATTACTTCAAAGCATTATCTCAATAATTATTGTTGAGCCCTCTTAAAGTAGGCAGACTAGACTATCTAAACAGCTGTCAGCTTGATGCCACCTGCATAATTTGTTTCTACAACATAGAAATATAACGATTAGGAAACTAGTGGTATCTACGATTAAAAAATACCCATTACAATGGTACATATTTTTAAGTAGTTATTATTGTAGCTTTTTCTATTGCCTTTAAAACACTGTCGAACGACAGTCATCAACAGCTGGTTAACATGGTGTTTTCATTTGCTGGTAATTATGCAAACAATTGTGTTTCATTTACTTCAATTCAGCTAATTATGACAATATGTTTTAATGTAGGCCCTATATATTTGTGACACACCATCGAAAAAAGAAAAGTTTCGTTCATTTTATTCGTTCGTTTTATTCTGAAAGGATTTCTTTATGCCGTTTCTAAAAAATACGTTTTATACTGTATATCCATTATTTGTCGAAGCTATATTAATTTTTAATAATAGATCTACCGTAATATATCATAAAATTTTATAAAATAGCATTTACAGTGTAGCCATTCAGTGATCTTAGTTCTTTTTATCATAATCACGATTCACATCAGACATGTGATTTATCATATACAATTTATCACTGGGCTATTACTTATACTATCAGTGAATTATTAGAAATCATTCTACTGGTTTTACTATTAGGCCTATTATTATATTTGAGTTGTGTTACTATTAATATTTATCACTCAAATATTACTATTAAAAACTATTACAATAACTTTTCATCGATTTTTTCAAAGCGACAACCCCCGGGGCGACAACAAGCCATAAAAGCATATCCTACCATGTTACATTAAAATATATACATTTTCATGATTATTCATTTGTGACCCGTCTGTACATAATGAGTCTCATGTCGGAAAAATACAATATTGAGTTAATAGTACTATTGGATAGCACAGAGCTGTAGCTTTAATATGACACCAAGAACGCGAAATTATCTCGATCCAGAGCTGAGTTATGATCATTTTAGTGACGCGAATGGGTCAATATTTCAAAAATTAAAAATGGAGAAAATTGGCTTTAAAGTCCTTGCAACAATTTTATTGCCAAACAAGATCTTTCGGCCAAACCTGGAAATTTTGTATATTTAGTTTTTTATGATTGATTTTTATAGCCCAGGATGTCTACTTTCAGAATCTGCCTGGTGGACTTTGGTTAATTTCGAGTGTTTTTTTCCAATAGGTACAATCCAAGATGATTTTTTTTAAATTAAAAAAAATCTGATAACCACAATCATGACGTGATATTGAGGCATAGAACTAATTTCTGGCCTAAAAATGATAATTCTAGGCTTTAAACATGATAAAGTATCACAATTTGACAAAAACACAAAATTCGCTACCATTACCCCATATCATGCATATTGCCCATTTTCTCAACTTGTACGGAGCCGACATGCGACTCATTTCGTGCAGATGGGTCACATTGATTTATACAAATTAGATATATTTTTATGAATTGAATGTATAATGTATAATGCATTTATGCATTTATGTAGATGTCCTGTGTGTTATCCAGACACTACTGTGAATTATATCACATATCTGTTTGAGAATACCAATGATTATTCCAAATTGGCTTATATCAGGCGTAAAAAGTATTTAAGTGGACACAATTAAGGCTGTCGAGGTGGCCAGAACGTGCACCCATAAATTATTTGCAATTGCTGAGGAATAATTAAATGCATTGATATTGTAGTAATATATCACTCGAAAATAATTGATCCACTTTTTCAATAGCACAATAACTATTAGAGAGAATTGTATATAAATGTGCTCATAACGAGCTTGCATAACATGCGATCATGGCAAAAAGTCAGTTATAAAATACAAAATGACAAAATGTTCTACATACCAGAAACAGTACCTCTGGGCCAAAAAGTAGCGCAAAAAAGAATATAGTCTTTTGTGTTAGAAAAGCCAAAATGGCTGACAAAAGGCCATTTCTAAAAAAAGATGGATCTGGGGCTAAAAAGGAGGGAAAGTTGGGCTGAAGGGTTATAATTTTAATAACATGATATGAACGCCGCTCATAGAGGTCTGTCAAGATATCAAACGGGCGACAAAATTCAAAATGCCTGATATCGCAGAAAATCTGACGATAAAAGGATTTGAATTTGGGGGCAAATTGTTATAATCATTATACATGTTTTGGACATCATACACAAAAGTATGCTAAAATCAAATATTGCCGATACAAAAAAAACAGGGCATCTGCAATTTTGGCTGGTAAGATAATAAATACACATATGCAACGCCATCAATATAAGACAACAGAAGTTTGCCAAAATTTTAAATGGATGCCAGAATAGCAAAGAAAATTCATGTCTGAAAACAGCGTGACAAATATTTTAGCAAAACACGATTATGCACAGTGTAACATGATGAACCATACAATAATTTAATATCCCAATCACCAAAATCGATGGGATTCTTGCTAATCTTTTTTGTGTCTGGACATTATATTTTTGTTCTGGCTCTCAAAAGTTTAATAGGTCTACATATCAAAGAACAGATAGAAAATATCTGATTTCTCCATTGGTGTAAGACATAAGTAGTTTTCATGAACTGAATACCTTCTTAGGTTTTTAAGATGTATCTGAAAACAATGGGTATTAATGACTAGAAAATTGGTCACATCGGTATATTATGAGATTTGTAAGATCATGGAATATTTACTGATATTTACCTTAATTGGACTCCATGCATTGGTCGCCTGTAGTCCCAGCGCTCGAAGTACAATAAGCGGAGTACATGAATTACTGTAAAGTCTGTTCAGCCCATCTACGACTGCCAGAGTTGGCAGAACATTCCTTTGACGTGAAGATTCATATTCATTCAGATATACCATGGCACCTGTGAAAAAAAACAATGACATGGCAGTATTACACACACTAATGGATATTGACACAACGAGACTGGCACAACGGGAACAGTATTGCGATAACATGTTGATTGTATTTCATTAGTATGAATATTACATGTATGATAGTTAAAATCAGCATTGCCATACATATCGCGGGTTTCATTGATCAAAAGCAGCCTTAAAAAAACCCTTAGTTACTGTTGTTTTCATCTGAGAACATACTAATCCACATTGTGACATTATTAACCTTTTCAGTGCAGGGACCGACATTAGACGTCAGAATCTAACGTCTTGACTATGACTACTTAAATCGATCCCTGCACTGAAAGCATTAAAAAATTAGAGTGGCAGTAGACTTATAACATTGGTATTCAAATGAAGCGGTAAGAGCTAACCAACACATTTATGATGATTTAAAATCGAGCAGATCACTCCTTGGTTTGCAATTTTTTTTTCAACCAAGTGACAAATAATTTCATGGATCACACAAAATTGTAGAAATATCATACCTATATCACCACCTTCTAAAATTGCGTCCACCAGAGTATTCTTTAAACATTCAACATCACCAAATCCGAGATTTACCCCCTGCCCCGCCAAAGGGTGACAGCGATGAGCAGCATCACTTAGCAAACACAAAGGAAACACCAATGATTAAAAATCAATACACGTCATGAAGATTTTTCATATTATTCCTATTATTATTATGTGCAATATTGTACTCAGGCAGCAACTGTATATAATGCTTCATATATCAGAAAAATGTGTGATAAGAAAACATATAAACTACACAGAGATGCCAGTGGGTCAAAATCCTCCCAACTCTTTTCCCAACTGTATGAGCAAGCGGTCACTTTATGTAAAATAAACTGGCTACCAGTTTGTATTCAAGAGTTTGGGGACCAAAAATGCTGGCCGCGCGGATCCGTGATGTTCATCTTAAGTTATTTATTATCAAAATGCTGTGCCGTGAAAACATAATGCCCGAGACAACTGGCCGACGTCAAAGTTACATCATAATAACTGGTTACAAAACATATAATTAATTACTCACAGCCCTGCTCAATTTGCAATGAAATTTAGTTGCTAAATGAAATATTCCAAAACCTAGCACTTAGTGTTTCGGCGTCTCCCCAGTTCCGATCTGTGTGGATTAATCTGGCAATAGATTTATGGAGTTGGTTACATTAGTCCTGTAAATAGCTTTTTCGACACGGAACATCCCACTGGGCACACAACGTTGTTGCGAGGTTGATTCAAAGTCGCAACAGCATCGCGTGTTCATTGGTATTGACTCAAATTTGTTTCAATGTTTCACCTTCTGCGATGTTGTGCCAACAATTATTGGGGTGCATTCCACTAACTTAATCTTAACCCTTGTGTTGCTGGGATCATATATATGTTGACTACAAGCAACTTATCAGCCAAATAAAATGAAATTTATCAATTACGCTGTGAAAAATGCACGTTTGTTGAAATAATTTATTTTGGGATATTTTCTAAAATACAATCATTTTTCTCATTTAAAGCTGGAAATTGTGTAAGCAATTTCAGCTTTAAACGAAAGAAAAACAAAAACAAACTGTGTAGTAGGGACACTCAGCCTGCTGAAACCTGGATGTGTAGAGTTCAAATATCCGCTAGATTGGATGTTTGTCATAAGCAGTGACCAAAACTATTCAAATGTTTGGAGTGCTGGCTATGGTACTATGCGCTATAAATAAGCTTGATGTCTTTGGAAAGAGAAAGGGGTAGTCCTGACTTTGGGGCATCTTTCAATCGAAATTTTGTCACTATTTGCAGAAAGCAACATAAAGACATTTTCTCTCAAACACTTATTACAACATAAACCGTTAGCTCTCAGGGCATAACATAACAAAAGTCTCATCCCATCAGTGATCTTAAGACCGAGTTAAGTTTAGAATTCGAGACTTAAGCCGTTTGTTTCAACAGGCCCCAAACTCCACCCTGGTGTGAACTGTGCAGCAATATGCAAATCAATATGTAATCAAGGATTTCTGCAGCAGTCTAAATATTACCTCAGCAACTACATCTTTATTATAAGATTATGGAAGCTTGAATAGAATATTTCATATTAGCATGCATCTTCCAAAAAAATTATAAAATAATTCAGCGCATTGTTGACATAGGAGAAACATGTAAACGAACTAATTAATGGGACATTTTTCAAGCCAATTAGTTGTTGATATTTAAAATTTGATGTGTTGTTTTGATACAGTACAAAAACGTAATACCCTATAAGTGCAATACGTGGCTTCACATAGTGAGTAGCATGGCCAAGGCCTAAAGGAAACATCGCTCTGCTACTTCCATCCACACCAACAACTGTTGGGGGTAACTGTTTCGAAGTGCTGCCATCTGTAAAAACAACGAAATATATTTAAAACTAACAACAAGTACAAATCGGAGGGATTTGGTAGCTGCGACGATTTTCCTGAAAAACAAATTAGTTCCAAAAATGCCCCGATATACTCAAAAAGTTAATCAGTTCTGCAGATCATGCCCATAAATGCAATTGTAAGGTTAGAAGTCCATTAGTCAAAAACTTTTTACATTAGCGTCCAGAAACCGTCAATTTTGGCTGATTTTCTTATGTTTTTTTGCCACCAGAGGGCCGATAATGGGCCGCTTCTGGTGAAAAACTAATCAGGTCTGGCCCTAACCTCCATGAGTGTTAGTGCCAGGTTAGAAGTTGATTGATTAAAAACTTTTCACATTAGCGTCCGGAAACCGTCAATTTTGGATGATTTTCTTATGTTTTTTGGCCACCAGAGGGCCAATAATGGGCCGATTTTCGTGAAAAACTAATCAGGTCTAGCCCTGACCCCCATGGGTATTAATCCCAGGTTAGAAGTTGATTGGTCAAAAAATTTTCACATTAGCGTCTAGCCCTGACCCCCATGAGTATTAATCTCAGGTTAGAAGTTTTTTGGCCACCAGAGGGCCCATAATGTGCCGATTTTCGTGAAAAACTAATCAGGTCTAGCCCTGACCCCCATGAGTGTTAGTGCAAGTTTAGAAATTGATTGGTCAAAAACTTTTCACATTAGCATTTGGAAACCTCAATTTTGGCTGATTTTCAAATGTTTTGTTGGCCACCAATAAGCAGATTTTCATGAAAAACTAATCAGGTCTGGTCCCAACCCCCATGAGTGTTAGTGCCAGGTTAGAAGTTGTTTGGTCAAAAACTTTTCACATTAGCGTCTCGAAACCTCAATTTTGGCTGATTTTCCTATGTTTTTTGGCCACCAGAGGGCCGATAATAGGCCGATTTTCGTGAAAAACTAATCAGGTCTGGCTCTAACCCCATGAGTGTTAGTGCCAGGTTAGAAGTTGATTGGTCAAAAAAAATTCACATTAGCGTCCGAAAACCTCAATTTTGGCTGATTTTCAAATGTTTTTTGGCCACCAGAGTGCCGATAATAGGCCGATTTCCGTAAAAAACTAATCCGGCCCTAACCCCCATAAGTGTTAGTGCCAAGCTATAAGTTTATTGGTCGAGAAACTTCCACTATATTGCCCAGAAACAAAGTGTTACAGACGACAGACAGACAACAGACAGACGACAGACAGACAACGGCGTGTTTGGGGGCTTCTGAGAGCACCTGAGATGATTTTCAGAGACATATTTTAGCTCTTCATAGCACACTGTTTAACTTTTAAAATTTTTTATTACTACATTCACAAAATAAAAAAAGTGAAATTGACAAAAGCAGTTTATTAAACAAGTTTAAAATTAACTATAACTCAGCTCCCAGCTAATGTTTTGTAGTATTGGCTTGTTTCCTTCGGGCTGCAAGTTCTGTCAGCTTTTTAGCAAGAAAAGCTTTCCGTTGCTTGGCTGATCTCGCCAGCCAATGAGCGCGTGGTATCATATCATGCTGCAGTTTGTTGACAAAATAATATAAGCACGTGGCGATTTCAAGTAGCAGTTTCCTATCACTGTATCAGTCATGTTAGTCCGAGATGTTCCACTACCAACCATGCACACCCTATACCCCTCAGTTTTTCTCTCAACGGATTTACATGATTCACAGATATTACATTTTTCACAAGATAAAATCCGAAATTCCGGAAAAAAACAGAACAATCACATCCCTGGTTTATAGAGCTGCTAGGTTGCAGCTAAAAATGTTATTTAGGAAAATACTGGTAAGAATTTGGGTGTATTATTCTAGTATGTATACATATACGTTACAACTGTTATTTGCCTCAATAATGAAGTTACATGGGTACAATAATACATGTATTTAAAAAATAATCAGGTAAAGATACAGACAGTGTGGGAAGAATTAGTGTGTGGGAGTCACTTGACAGAAATTCCATGCCATTGAACAGTTTAGAGCACAGTATATACACAATCATGGGGACAAGTGAAAAATATTATTATATTGAGAATGAAGCTGTCTAAATGATAATAGACCTACCAAAGCCAATACTTGTTAATACATCATCGAATGATTTGCTTAATGATTGTGCCAGGGAATTTTTTTCATCATCTGACCACTGAAAAGTACAGAAATAAGGAGCATATAAAACAATTTGTATATATAAATACATGATGTTGGTGAACAGTAAATGAATTGTAATGAATAATTAAACCCTCAAAGCACTCAATTATAGAGTTTAAATTTTAACCCTAACCTACCACTTCAAATTACTGAAAATCACTCACGTATGTTTAATTTGTAACCAAACATTTTTCAAATTTTGATGTTTAAACACACATTTCATTCCCAATAACAGTGATTTGATCAGCTAATACAAAACCTGCTATACATGTATTTACATGGTAAATATCCAATTCTCCAAAAATTGGCAATGCAGTGGAGATGAGATGGAGATCTCTTTATATTCAATGAAGTGTTGCAGATGTTCTAAATATCAAACCCATTTTCAAACAAAGCCAGAGTAATTGTTCAAAGATTTAAATATATCATAGCGCACTTGAAAATAAGCTGCTTTACTTTAATATATAATTTGTCATAAAAATAAACCTGAAATAGTGTAGTAATAAGTGCTTAATAAGGTAGAACTTCCTTCTGCAGACTAAACATGATTAAGTGGCCTACAAGAGAGGTGACTGATCATTAGAGGCAACTTTGTTTTGATTATTTATTTTTGTGTATAACCTATAGGCTCTATTGAAAGTTTATAATCTGAAATGCTATTTTCTAAAATATCCATGTTTAGTGTTTAATTTATTGAATAATTATCAGCTCATTGGTGTTGGTGTTTTTTCAGCTTTCACTTCATACATTTTTGAAATGATGTGTCCTAAAAGCTATAAAATCTTTGTCAGCACAAGAATGGGAAAAAGTGGTATTTAACATTAGTAGTGACAGTTCCCCAGCAAACATGAGACATTGTATCACCAATGAGTCAGTATAGTCATCAATTCATTTTTCACAAAAGGTCAGCAATTTCATATAAATGTACTGATACATTTACACAAAAAATATTATAAAAATCTCAAGATCGCTCATCTCAGGTACAACCGCCGGCGTATCCTCTACAATCTGGTATTTACATTATTGCAGCCCTGTTACACTGAGGTTCTAAATCCAGTCTGACATGAATATTAACTAATTGTCACCTACTGCATATTCCATCTGAGTTAAAAGCATGGGACAACACACAGACAAACACATTCTTAACCCCTTAACTCTTCCCTTACCAATTTCGCATTTATGCGAAAACTACCTTCCTTTACCAATTTCTCATTTATGCGAAATCCACATGTGCAGAAGCATTAATTGTCATGGAGATATTTCGATTTGCGCATGCGCATAGCTATAACTTGTATTGTGCCCAGGGGCTACTTCAGAGGGTCCTCCTTAAAAAGTCGGTTTCTGGGAATAGTTTTTTCAGGGGGATATCGGTAAAGGAAGAGTTAATCGCCGGTCCCAATTATATTCGGGTTTTACAATTTTTATTAGCACATGTATATCATATCAGCTTCTAAACATGTTCAAGTTAGAAAGTGATATCAATCAGCAAGATTTCTGAATCGCTGACCTTTATTTTGCCAAATATGAATAATTTCCACTCACTTGAAGTTGTGGATCACGTCAGCGAGACACAACTTCAAGGGGGTGAAAATTACAATTGAATAATTTGGCGGTTAAAGGGTTAATGATTTCCAAGCAGATACAGCATACTTGAGTCTGATCCTAAGTACTACAATGGGTTTCAGCAGGCAGAAACGAAATTGTAATACAGTAGATCTTGTCATCAACGACCCTGCCATCAACGACCTTTTGTCTCCAACGACTTTTTTTTCTTGCACGGAACATTTTTCTTTAGTTAACAACCTGTGATCAACGACTTTCTGTCTAACGCGACTTGCGACCTCAAATATCTGGCAGAAGGTCATTATATTACTTGTGTCCAACGACCTCAACTTTTTTCGTCATACGACTTTTGGAAACATTCATGAGCAAACCACTGCATGTCAGATCTGACTGTGTAGATATCATGGTTAACAGAGAGGTATAACGCTGGAAGATCAGGTTGTTGTGGCAAGAGGCCTATCTACCTCAGACTGTCGTTGTTAATGCACAGCAATATCACCTCGCGCCGGTAGGAAACATCCAACCCTCATGTCCAATGATCAATTAAAGATATGCCCTATGAATCAATTTAATGCTCGCATTAGTCAAAAAGTATATAAAATTGTTTATTTTGCATAGCGCTAATTAAACATATTTTAAAATACAATCGTATTAAATTGTTGAGGGAATGTAATAAGAAGATACGCCATAATTAATTATACAAATAATATTGTCTATAGCACACTAAAGGTCAAGTGCTATTCAGTTGTGTGTTAGCTGGCGGACAGAGCGGCGTGTCATAATTACGCTATACACAGCCTGTCAGTCAACAGTACCTCTCCAGACATGAGACGCGACGTCACTGAACGGCAAACACAAGGTGTTGACCCAATCTTGTTTTAACGTTGGCCCACTGTCTTCGAAGTCGGCCTGCATCAAAACAACATTGAGTCAACGGCTGATGTCTACTAGATGACTATACAGCTGGCACGAGACGTTGATGCAGGGTTGGCCAACATCAGAACAACATCACGTCGGGACATACCGTAACTAATCCCCCAGTCACTTTAATACAATACACTGCCTTAATGAGCCGTCCACGCGTGTTTATTCACAACTAGCGAACGTCCTATATGAGCATGGTCCGGCCACATACGGGGACGGTACATACGCCCTAGTATAGTGTGGGCATAATGCTCCTGTTAGTGTAAACACACATGTGTATTATTCATCAGTAATGAATAACTGTTCTCTTTTTGTTTCACCAGTTATTTTTTTGTTTCACTAGGGCTACATCATCTGCCCTATAGTGACACATTTGATGTGAATATACAACGCCTCATGCCTGTAAAGGGTCAGAAGCTACCTGGGCTTATATAATGTGTGCTCTGTTAGCGTGATTAGCGTAGCTAGCGGCCATTCTGAAAAACACAGTCATAATCAGTGATATTAGAACAGGCATTGAAATGTTACTGCAACCGCGTGCTTTGATCCACAATGACTACCAGTCAATGGTGGGTGAATGTCTCCTTCATTCGCCCGGCATTGAACCAGCCGCCGCACCCGCAAATTTTACAGCAAAAACTCATTCCTGTGACCAGCGACTTTCTGTCACCAACGACTTTTTTTGTCAGGCAGAAGCAAGGTCGTTGGTGACAGGATCTACTGTACTAACATGAATGCAATTTAACTGGGACGAAAAGCAACATAAGATTGTGCTGAACTTATTAAAAAAAATCGCGAAAAGAAAATATAGAATTTTCGAAGAAGATCTGCTAAGTTTAGGAAAAATCACCTGACATTTTTATTTATTTTTCAATAAAATAAACTCACAAAGGCAGAATTTACTGCATCCACAAAACTTTCAGTAGAAAGTTGTAAGAGGTTCTTGGCCCTTTCTGGCGATGTTGTCCATATCAAGCAGCTGTGTTCATTGGACACCTGGCAAACAACAAACAAAATGTAACTCACATTTGATTTGAATTAATGACAACCAGCCAATCAGGGAGCATCTAGAAGTAATTGCGATAACTCAATGAGATTTAATACTAAAATCAATACAAAAAATTGAGCTATTATATAGAGGTATCTGTGGACTAAACAACTGTTTGTCACACCTTTTACATATCAGAGCAAAGTTATCTTATGGGTAAACTATAATTTATTTAAATGATTAGGGAACTCAGTTTTTTCAAATTTGGGAGGGGGGGGTTTGCAGTAGTAAAAACTTTTCAGCAAGGTACCGGTATGCTGATAATATAGCTGAATTAGCATCGTCAGCAATGCCTGTGAGCTTCAAAAATTAAATCACTTTACCCTTAAATATATCATTTTAATTATCACCCACTTGAAGTTGTGTTTCAGGTTTTTTTAGCCATTATTGAACTTGTCTGAACTGGTCATTTGTAACATGCATAACAAATTTGGGAAGGATACATGAAAAACTTTTCAAGTTATCGCGCCCACAAGGTCAACGCAGAACTTCAATTCCAATAGCCCACTTTTTTTAATTAATATTAAAAGGCAGGCTAAAAATTAAATGAAAAAACTGAATAGAATCGTACTCGTCGAGACCATGAAAGGTCACAATACTATATACCCCATACTATTTGTGACCCATTTCATTTGGCTAATTTTACGATTAAGTGTATTCAAACACGACACATAGAACCAATGTTTGTTTCACGTTTGTCCACTGTCTCCAATGCTGGCCAACATTCAACTAACATTGGTTCAACATCTCATGTTTGCTGGGTTATTTGTCCTTACTTACTGGAAGCATGGCAATTGGTCCAGTTGGAAGGAATCTCTGCCAAGCTACATTGTTATCAAAGTCCTATGGTAAGATAAAACATTGTAATGTACATTCATCAAATTTCAACAACATCAAAATAATATGCCCTGTAAAATACATTGTTTATAAAACACTGGTAGGCTACTTTGTTTTTAAAGTACATTTTCTGTTATTTATTAGGCTTTATATACACAATCATTACCATCGTACAAATATGTAATAGTAATGCAATAGTATATCTAATGATATCCAGAATAAAATTTAAATAAAGATGTGATAAGATGTCAATATATCAGTGTACCATAGACTATGGCTGTAGGTTTCTATTAGATGATAGTGACATAAAATAAAAGGTCATGGAAAGTCAATGAACCTGAAATGATGTTGGTATGTATGGACATATCAAAAACATTCTCACCTGAGCAAGATGTAGTGTGGCAATCACAGCATTTTGATGATAATCCCACTTAGCTGAATGTATTCCAGCACTTTCTCTTACAAGCGATGAATATCCATCAGCACCTATCTAAATATTATCAAATTTTTGTTGGCTACATAAGAAGAGAAGTATTATTACCAATTGATATCAAATAAAATCAAAGAAAAGACTAAAAGACTAAAATCAAGAATGTGGAACTACAATTCTTTAGTTGCTGTGTGTTTTTCTACATTGTGTAAAAGATTAAAACCAAATATTGCTTTTGTTTCACATCACTCATTTTTGTACAGATACACACATTTTTGACACCAGTGACTTTTATCAGCTGGCAACAAGAAGATCGTTGGTGACAGGTTTCACTGTAGTATATTTCACACAAAAGTTATAGCAGGTGTCTGTGGCAGATATGAGAAGATATCACAAACTGTTTTATCTTTTATTTTAATAGCATAACGAATTATGTGAGCATACAATCATGTGTGTCTTGAATTAGACCTAAATTAATTGACAGTGAATTTTTTGTACTGTGATTGCCGGATTATACAGCACAACGTTACTTTTTTAAATTTTGAACTGCCTAAACGATATACACAGGTGTGCTGTATGTATTTAAGGAATGGACACTGTTTAATCTGACTGTCCAGAGACATGTTTAAAAATTTCATAGGTGTAATGGTTTATGTCCTAGCATGTAATGTAACTTTCAAAAACATTCACTCAACATCTTTACTTCTAATTCCAAGTACACTTATTTTTTTGCATTTGTCTGTAACTGTGGTACAAAAAATTTATACCAAAATAACCAGGACAAAATGTCTAGATATTTATGTATTTTAAAAAGTATACATTAAAAAAATGTATTCGTATTTGATCACATTTTCATTTCTGTGAGCCATGGTCTGAGTAGCATTAAAAATGATATCACATACCAAAAGTTTTGAATGTATCGTCTCATCGTTGTCTAGATTTATTGTCACCCATTTATCATTTTGTTCACTGTGCTTTGTGTTTGAGAATGGAAATCTGAAAATATAAACAGGGCAGTCAATTAGAGCCCATAATACTGTAAATGAAGCTGCAAATAGAGCTACGTTATAAACGATATGTAGCGATAATCACTGCCTTTTAACATAACCATCTCATTCATATTTTCATACACTTGAAGAACTTTGTGTCTCGCTAGTGCGACACATAACTTCCAGTTGGTGAAAACTATTCAGACTTGTTTAATTTCAGACAAAACATTTGCAGATTTTGTTATTTAAACGCTTATTTCATTCCCAATAATTTGATCAGTTATTTAAATGAATTTATAACGACTACAGTCGTGATTAGTATGTAGAGGGTTAAATGTAATACATGTATAAACAACATGAGATTTGGATAGGTGCTATGACAAGTTAAATGTACATACACATGTTAGAAGATTACATAAGAATATCCACTAACAACATGAGGTTTGGATAAGTGTGACAGCTTCAGTTGATATATAATAATAAATCACAAATTCAAAAGGTGCAGTCATATGTTCAAATCTCAATAATAAAGGGAGATCAACCTCCAATTTGGACTATTTTATTAGAAAATATAGGAATAATAAAAATATATGTATAGGAAAATATCTAGGAATATAGGAGGGGGCTTAAAAATCTAGGAAACTATATTATAAAATAAGGGAATGTTGGGCATGGTTTCCCACTGCATTGAGAGCATATTAGACTGAAAGGTTTCAACCTCTTCCAAACCAGAAATAGTGCCGGTAGATCACTTACCTTATAGCACACATAGCAATAAATTATAAAACCTTGCTAAAACTAATATCAATAACATTATGACAATTGCTTACATGCTTTATCAAATGTCACACAGAAAGTTGATCTTTATAATACATATTGTCTGTTTTAGTCGGAACATTCTTGTTAATTATCCATATTTTGAGATTTTTTGAGATACATTATAACAAGTAAACAATAATAAAATAGTTCCAGAAATGGGTTTCCCAAATAAAGTCTAGTGGGAATGTCTTATCACCCATCATTGTACTTCAGATTGTACAGAAATTAAAAGTTTTGAGTTACGCCTGAAAATCAGAATCAGAAAAAGAAGTGGTATTACACAGCATTCTAGATGGTGGCTTGCCATGGTTGCTCATTCAGATCCACTGTAATCTCAACCTGAGGTATCAGATTAAAATACTGGCTGGAATGAAAGAGTAGGGCATAGGTCTGCTTTGGGTTTTACACATAACGGGATTTCTCAAAAAGTGCAGGATGTGATGACAGTGGGATAACACATCATTCTGTACTTTGGAAAAATATTGTCAGAAACATAAAAGCACGGTTTACCAAATGAGGCATTTTTCTGTAAAATGTTCAATTTGAGCAAGTCAAAATTTTTCCCCTGAAACCTCAAATTTTGTTTTATAGTAATGGCTTAGCTACATTGTACATGTACATGTATCTAGCACGATTCATACGATATCAGGCATATTGAGGTGAATAATAGCTGAGAATCAGTGTATCCTCCCCTAAAACCTCATTTTTTGTGTTATATTAGTGATCTAGCCATATAGCACCGTTTATCAAATATC
The DNA here is from genome assembly GCA_964017125.1 of Flabesymbios commensalis. Taxonomy (NCBI): domain Eukaryota; kingdom Metazoa; phylum Annelida; class Polychaeta; order Terebellida; family Flabelligeridae; genus Flabesymbios; species Flabesymbios commensalis. The sequence continues at coordinate 71,116,083 of OZ024906.1, read as the reverse complement.
CGGCATATAAAATGAAATGAATCGGGCTTTAGGCCACCTTTGTGCACATGTAGGCTAAACTGGACCAGGAGAACCTCCTGAGGATGGCGAGATGATTGAGATGACACTGTCCTCCAGACACAGGTTTCGAAATTCGAGCCCTGGCGGGCTGAGGCCGAGCACGCTACCTCCCGATCACGGAGGCTTCCTACATTACTGGCTTACACACGTGGATGGGGAAGAAACATTTTTTGTTTCTTTCAAACCGCCGAAACCGGGAACAGAACCCCGAGCTCCGGCATATCAAAGTAAAAAATGGCTGATAGGCGGCCATTTTAAATAATTTGAGACACCTTATATATACAACCCTAAAATGCATCTGGCAGCCCTCCAGCCATATCCGTGATAGGTGGCGACACCTGGAGCAATTCCTGCCTGTGTTGAATGAATCCATATAAGCATTGTATATGAATTTTCGTTAAATCCTGCAAAGTGTTTGAGAGAAATAGCATTTGGCGCAGTGTCAATTGAAAATTCAAAACGACCATGAAATCTTAAATATGACAGATGGCGCCACCTGTAGCACTCCCTATACACTCCTACCTGGTGAACAATGTGTACAAGTTTGAATAAAATCTACTCAAGATTCTAGGAGAAATATTATTTACAAAAAATATGGATGGACATACAATGAATGACAGATGACGACGGACAGACGACTGACAACGCACCATGACAAAAGCTCATCTGGCATTTGGTCTGATCTTTGGCTGGATGAGCTCAAAACAACATATTTATGATAATTGGCAGGAGAATTATATTTTTACTGTAACTAATTTTCTGCCATTTTTAATATCAAGAATAATCTCTTTTTACAATGTACATGGACAAATGATCAGCGGACATGATGCTTCATAGTGTTGAATTTAATCTGAGAAAAAAAAGAAATATTTTTCATACCTGTAACTTTTCACTTTGCTTTGGTATCGTACTTCGACGGAGTCAGAAATTGTACTAAATTGCTGAGTAATTGCATCAGCAATTACTTTATTCTCCACGATGTAAGCCAAATTTTCCGTCAAGTCGTCTTGATTAAAAGTTATCATAGAATCTGAAGAGGAGTCCCACACCTACAGCACATATAAAATGCTATTTAGTTATGTTCAATACTACAATCGCAAGCCTGTTGTGGTGTAGATTTAAAAAGTGATAGCTTAAGTGTCAACCTTTCAAAAACTTGAAATGTGGGTGGTACCCCAGAATTGTCCATTCACCACAGATTGTGACTAATACAGTTTATCTTTTAGGATTGTGTGAAACCTTACAGTTTATTACATGATCTGTTTTTAATGCTATTGCATTGCTGTATCATGGTTTTTTATCACAAGTCACTGAACATGCTGAACTAGCTATTGTTTATAGCTAATGTTTTTTTATTGTTTTTATTTTTATTATCTGATCTTATCTAGTCTCTAACTATCAGTAGTGACTCGAATAGATCAATATTTCTTAACCTAAAAAATGGAGAAATTTAAAAGTCAAGGCAATATGCTTGATTGCAAGTTCCTTATACTAACAAAAATAGTCCCTTATAACCAATTAGGATTCTCCACATTATACAGCATAAACAAATGCGTCAAACTTCAGGGCATATTCATTAAGTGGCCTAAAAAAGCACAACATTTTTTTGATAATGACATTGAAATACAAGAAGACTGAAGTCCTATATCATGCCCCGCCATAAATTAGGTTAGACTTTTTGCGGTCACAAATATTTAAAAAGTTGAAATTTTAAATTTCAGTAAAATCACATGCACATTTCCAGATGGTGGGTAATGTGATTGTACAATGTGAATTATTACTGATTTCAATTTTTCAGTTTTTGCGCCCACAAGAAAATATGAAGTTTATCCGTGGTGGCCATTTTGAATTTCAGTAAAACCTTAAAAAATCACTTGCACATCTCCATATCGTGGGAAATGCGATAGTAAAATTTGAATAATTTCGTTCCTTAAGTTTTGTAGTTTTTGCGCCCACAAAAAATTTTGGTGTTGACCTCTGGCGGCCATTTTGAAATTTGGTAGCATCTTTAAACAAATCACTTGCACATCCCCATGTTGCTACGAATGTCATGTTGAAATTTGAAAAAGATTCGACGAGTAGTTTTCGAGTTTTTGTGCCCACAAGAAAACGTGATGCCGGACAGAATCCTGGCGCGACTAAAATCCCCCTTCCCCTACGGGCGGGGGATAAAAAGTGGCTGCAATGAGCATATTTTCAACAGAGTTTTGGCCATGTTCCATCAATAAAGGTTGCAGCTGTGAATATAGATTCAAAGTTGTACTTTAAAAGTGATGTGCTAATGAATGGACTGACATAGCAGCATTCAACCAATTATTATCTAAAGGGTTAAGTTATTATATTATTAGTTATCATACTTGCATTCTTTTCACTTCCTTCATTCTCATATTCTGTATGTTATCCCATGCTCCAATTCCTAAAAAAACAATGATAAACAAGAGCACACTCAAAACACGTCTGCTACAAAAGTATGGTAAAATTGACGCATTAGCCTTATTTGACATTTTTTTACTTTACTTTTAAAATTGATCAGTTATTACATAAACAAAATTATGCAGTTACATTGTATAGGTATTGAATAAACCTGAACGGGTATCACTACGTGAAACCAATAACATAGGTATTCAAATGAAATGGAAATAGCTAACTAAGTAGTAACTATGTATTTATGATGATTTTAAATTGAAAAAACCCTTTGGTCTCCATGGTTTGTATAAAAGTATTTCAGCACTTTAAGGGTTAATTGTGAGCTATCTATGTCAAATTAGATTTTTGTAAAATGATCCTCCTGCGAGATAATACAGTCTGAAGCAATCTAACCTGTTAATAACTTGACTGTTGCTGGACTAAGAGCACAAGTTCTACTGTTGATTGGTTCACTGGGGCTCCATACCTCATTCTTTTGTTGACCTTCTAATAATAATATCTGTTTCCCTTGGAATGCTGCTTGTTGTCCTAAAAATTAAGTAAAAAAATGAAAACTGAGAAATGAGTGAAGAAATTAAGCGCAAATAGCAGTGTTTCATCTAGCTCTTTCTAACATGGCGCAGCTCCATGTTGCCTTTTGTGAGCGCCATGTTGCCCTTGATGAGCGCCATGTTGCCCTTCATATGCGCCATGTTGCCCTTCTAATATTCAGACAGTGAAATGCCTCTTTGAACTATTGTTACGTCATATTCAACCGACCCAACCCATTGTGACAGTGAAAAACACCCCAGTCACTGATGCCACGCGTTTACACATATGACGCAATACCTGATAACTGCTTGTGCACATAGTGGTGATAATTGGAGATGCTTACATACTTGACTGATTCTGTGTCTATCCTTAATTGGGGAGGGTGGGTGTTGGAACCGCCTAATTGGGTGCCCGGCGTGCATGATAAGGTGCCCCTAGTGATAGGTGGCGCCATGCCCGTTCTGAATCCTAGATAAAACACTGAATAGTATTGAAAAAATAATTCTTCCAATGAGGTAGACATCATTCACAATTCACATCACATGTCAGGTGCAGAGAGAGAGTCATAAATCCTTTGTTTCCAATGCAATGCAGCCGAGTGGTCATGCTCATTTAAATAAAATCAATACAAGAGCCTGGTAGTCCAAAAGGACACATAAAATTCAGATTATTGGAAGTACTGTGTACAGTAGTCCCCTTCTTATGCACACAACCCTAATGCCAATTCTAAATGCATATAACATGTATAAGAGATGCGATTGCATAAAAAAAAGATGCGAAAATAATGATGAACAAGAGGCCGGCCGGCCACCATAATCCCCCACCCTGCCCAAGTGATAGAAAAGTCACAGGGTGCATTCTTCCATGAAGTCTCACATTCTGTTTTACAATAATTGTTTACCTATCTAGCACAGATTACTGTGTATATTACAGATATTGAAGTCGCAATAATTTGAACTAGTTGAAAAATTTTTTAAGGGTATATCCCTCACTGAAACCACACATTTCGTTTTATAGTAATCATCCAGCTATCTGATGCATGTGGCACAGAATTCTCAATAATAAACATATTACAGTCAATAATGGCCTCAAGTTTGACATTTTGAATTTGGTCGAGTTGACATTTTTCAGGGCATATCTCTCCCTGAAACCGCACATTTCGTCTACAGATATTACATATGGAAGTCAATAATGGCTGAAAGTCAGCCATTTTTAATTAAAATTTTTTAGGTCATATCCATCCATAAAACAGTCTTGTTTTATAGTAATGGTTCAGCTATCTGGCATGGTTTGCCAGATATAAGGTATATCTAAGTTAACTACAGATTTACTGTGACTGGCAAACAGCAATAGTGACAAAGTTTGGACTTTTTCTCAGCATTGCTCAGTTTTGGTTGCACTTAAAGAGGTTTTAAACCTCACATTTGTTTATCAGTTTTTTACAAGCTTTCCAATGGAGCCCACCTAGATAGCCCTGCGACGATTGGTTCCAGTCCTGTGACATCCTCAAGCTAATTCATCAAAATTTAAGGGACACTATCTCGGCCACTTTTGAAGATACGACGTTTCACTTGGGAGGAAGTATAATTAGAAAAAAAACAGATTGCAAAAAGCTCCAAAATTGATGGATAACAACGCCATTTAGTGCAATTCCGTTATATGGATCCTAATCTGCATCACCAAGCCCGATCGTCCTCAGGTTGTGCGAAGCTGCACTCAAAAATTGCAGCTCGATCGGTTGAAAACTCGTAGAGTTTAGAAATCTGACTTGAAAAGATCTAGGATAATTTACCCTAGCGAGCATGGTGTCAATTACGAAATTGCTAATTAACTGACAAACTAGATTTGCCTGAGGGGCAAAGCTTGCATCTCCACCCGCCCCACATAGTACATTAATTATAGAGAAATACAGTACTGTCACCAAATTTGTATGTAAACCACGTGAAAATGTGCTTTCAGAAGCACACCAAAATCTAATCAGCAAATGGCCAGGGTAAGTTGCTTCCTTGGAACAAATCGGTGAAGCAGTTCAAGCTCTTCAGAGTAACATGTGATTCGTCGACCATCTTGAATTTTGTTGAAAAAATGAAAAAAGAGAAACAATTCTCCTGACTTTTTTCTCAGGGCCACTGAGCATACACAAAAGATCAAATTTGAGCTGTATAACCATATTACCAAATTTTGATAATAGCCAAAATGATCAAAACTGAAATATCAGCTAAAATCCTTTTTTTATCATAATCACACAAAAAGCTAATCAGCACACATCCAGGGTAGGGTTATTCCTTTGAACCAAACATGAAACAAATCTATGAAGCAGTTCAAGCTCTAGAGAGTGACATAGGAGTTTGGCAGCCATCTTGTATTTTGTTGAAGAAGCTGAAAAACGCCAACAAAATTTACCAGCAAATTCCCTAGGGTGAATATGCGTACTGCAAATATTTAGAAATAATCCGATCAGAGGTGTATAGATATACAGTGGTACCCCTGTTATGCGACCCCAGTTACTGCCACATAAAAACGGTCATATGAGAGGGGTGGTCGTTTGTCAGGGGCATGAATTATTTTGAACACCAGAAAAAAATGAGCAAAACACATTCGCTGTGTAAAAAAACGTTTTTATTTAGTAAGTGACTTTTCATTGACTTAGCTCAAATTATTTATTGCACTTAGGTTTAGAGGCAAAATGTCTTTTTGTTTACTTCTGGAGAATGAATGGTGGCCCCCTTACAAACCGCATCCCTACTTTGGGTACAACAGGCAGCCGTAATTCTTCCCGGTAACTCCCGCAGTTTAGCCAGACAGCTTATAGTGCTGCGGCCATTCTCTAAAAGAGGCCTAGAAATAGGAGTAACCCCTCCCCACGGTAGAACAAAGCACGACCATATTTTTTTGATTGCTTGATATGTCTGGACTAGGAAATGGATGGTTGTGAAAAAAAAAATCGGGGACGTTGCCATGGTAACGGCATTATAACCGTACAACCTCTTATCCTGAAAATGCACTAAATATGCCCTTTGTGTGTGCAGTTCCTACATTTTAATCGATGTGTTGACGCTAACGATACGCATTTAATAAAACGAATACATTGTACAATCGATTTGGGAAGCGCAAAAATATGTAATGAAGTTATCTTGAAGATGTATTTTCATGGTATTTTTATAATTTGATATAGTAGGAAGATTTAATACGCAGAAACGTTTAAACATCGTATTACATTTATATAGGTCTTGTTAAATGATAGTGTGTTCACATACCATTAAGTTTTGTTTGCGTTATAATTTTAGCGAGAAATCGAAATAATAGATATTAACGTTAGTCCATGTGATTTATAAATTACAGAGACGCTGTGCAACGTTTTATTGTTCATTTCTAATATAATAATGACGTCATAATTAATTTGTTTACTGAACGTGCTCAAGGTTACACGTCACCAGCTCTGTTCAAAACGGCCATTATAGCAGATCGTATTTGTGTCCCTAATTTAAAGAGTAATCGTCGCAGATGCACAAATAAGGTGTCTAACCCTATGTTTTCGAGGTCAAGGAATACGATAAAATATAGCTTATAGCGATCCGGCTCATGGCTGAATTGATATTTTAAAAATATTGTATTTTTTTGTTATTTTGACATTGTTTATTTCTATTAACAGATTTTCGACATTTTTCCGAAATAAATTGAATAATGATTCACAGGTGGTTTCATTAAATTCACAAAAATATGTCTTATGGTGATGTATGACGTCATGGAAGTTTAAATAGTAACAAATTAACAATTGAATTCACTGAAATTAGATATCAAGCAAAGTGATCCAAGCTCGAGGGCTTTTAGAAAAATGACCTTACCTTGTTTTGTTACATATACAAGGTTTTTGATGTTTTTATGCTCAATTAAAATCCGATGAGTCTCAGCTTGAAAAATTTGGCTTTGTGTACTCGACGCAGACGCACACGCAGGCGCACACGCATGAAACAATGTGGTGGGGATAGAATCGGACCCTGCTAAAAGGAGGGGGTGTGGGTTATTATATCATTTATGGCAAGGCGGTAATAGGCCTATAAGAAATGACTCTCGTTGTTTGAATACAATGTCGATTTTTGACGGAAAGGACGGGAGTTCTCATCCGTCATTTTCAAAGCAGACCACCCTGTTGGTTCCATTTTCATTTTGACAAAACGTTTTTTTCAAAAGCTGAGCCACCGACTACGAAAATGGACCAACAAACATATATGCAAGCATGAGCTAGTTTACTTTATTCTGATTCAGTAGCCTATATCTCAGCAACCAAGTATCCTTGCAGCAACGCATAGCGGACGGTGGACCAACATTGAGTCAACATAGGATGAATGTTTTGCGCCATGAGGGATTCGTGACAACAACATCGGTCTGATCGAGTATGAGTTTCTATCTCCTTTATCATGTTTATCACCTTAACTTTAACGTAACTTATTAGAGTGATTATTAGCAGACATTTAGCATGCTAGTTAGGCCTGGACCTATATTTTGTGAAACTTAATGACCTTGACCTCCTTTGTTTTCACCGAGCTGGCTAATACAATGACGTATGGGGGAGGTGTCTTATATAACTGCGTTTCACAAAATGAAGTATGGGGGAGGGGTGTTATATAACCTTGTTTTCACCTTGTGACGTCACTGCGTTTCACAGAATATTCTGATATTGGCTGCCATCTGCGGCAGTGCCTAGCAAACACAAAACATTTGTATAACATTTGTACAATTTTGGACCAACGTCGAAGACGTTTGGCGGACGTTGTACAAATTTTATGCAAATGTTTTGTGTTTGCTGGGCGCTGTCAATAATCTTGGGGGACATTTTTGAGAATTTATGAGTTATGAGCGAAAACAAGATATTCAGCAATGGCCACCAAGTCCGAAAAATAAAAATAAATGCTCAATGGTGAACAAATTGCACCCGGTGGTTTTACAATCTAGACCTATCAACTATACGTCTGGAGCAAAAAACATACTTCATGAATTGTAAGGTTCAACTAAATATGGTGGCCTGGCAAACCGACTGAGGAACTTTATCATGGTCATCGGAACGTGGGAACTGCGGAACATGGGAACGTTTTTTTGCGTCTGATCGTGCGTCCGAGTGTGCGTCTGCGTGTGCGTCTGCGTCGAGTACACAAAGCCAATAGCGTGCCAGGCATTTTTGTGAATGGAATGTCAATTGCAAGGTCAAATATGATTTTCAACAAATGAAGCTAGGAACAACTGTAATACCTCATTTCCGTGTGATTTTGACTGGGCAATCCATTTCTGATATCATTTTCATGACTCTTCAAGGTCAAAAGGTAAATTTCAAAGTGAAACAAGGAACATGTGTAGGCCTAATACCTCTTTTTCATAGGATTTTGACTTGAAAATCCATTTATGGTATTATTATGGTCATTCAAAGTCATATTCAAGGTCGAAAGGTCAATTCCGAGGTCCTTTGTGTGTAATTTTGACTGAATAACCTATTATGGTACTGTTGTGATGATTAAAGGTCATCTTCAAGGTCAAAAGGTCAATTTCAAGTAAAGAAAAATATGATTTTGAACACATAAAGCTAGAAGATTTTGATTGTAAAATCATTTTCTTTTTAAATATGATTTGTACCATATGTGCTACACATTGGAGCACGTAATATAATACCTCGTTTTAGTATGCTTTTGACTGGATAATCTAATTCTGTTAGTTTTAAATGATTAAACATGCTTAAGGTGAACTGATCAGGCGACGAGAAGGCGTTAAAGGGCAATGGAGAGGTGATGAAGAGCGAAGAAAAAGCTTTAGTGATCAATGAGGAGTTGCTAAAGGGCAATGAGAAGGTGGTAAAGGACAATGAGAAGGCATTAAAGGGCAATGAGGAAGCATATTAAAGGGCGATGAGGAGGCATTAAAGGGCGAAGAAGAAGCGTTATAGTGCGATCAGTGCCACCTATGTAAAGAATAATGACTAAAGCAAAATTAAATTTTTATTTGATGACATTTCAGACAATTCGGACAATCCAAGTCGCCTATGGAACTCTATAATAAATAATATTCTGCGTAGAATTCCACCACCTGCTCTGCCAGAATTTGTGACAATTATACTTTGTAGATAAAATTGAAACTGCTCTTTCCCAATGTTCAGATAAAGTGCCATATATTCCATCAGTGCAAAAAAACTGAAATTAAATTAAAAATGAAAGTTTTTGAACGTGCGACAGAAGATGAAAAAGAAAAGCTTTCTTGGGCTCATCGCCAACATCGTGTGATCTGAACCCCATTCCTACAAGCGTGCTAAAATTGTCTTGACATACTAATGACTGGGTATATACATCTTCCAAGGCCTCGGGAGAAGTGGAGCCTTGCGGTGGGAAGATGCGTATATATAGGATCATCAGTTAAAAACATATCTTTTTAAAAAAGAACTGAAAAATTACAGGCATGTATCCAACGCGAGTTTTAGTTCCAAAATCTTAGATAAAGTTAATAGCCATTCGTTTACAAATTTATTTTAAAAATAACCATACATCTAATCCACTACAATCAGCCTACACGAAACATCATTCTACAGAATCAGCGCTGCTTTCGTCAACGTTCACCATACTACATTAACAAATCGACTCTCAGATTGGTATGGAATGTCTGCTCAGACTCAAATTTGGTTTTCTTCTTATTTGAAAAATAGGCAGCAATCGGTACCAAGAGGCCAGTCGGCCATCATAATTCCCTGTCCCACCCGCCCGCGTGTTAGACATTTCTGAGGGTACATCCTTCCCTGAACTCTCACATTCTGTTTTACAGTAATAGTTTATCTATTAAGCACAGTATGCCATGCATATTACAGATATTAAAGTCAATAATGACCACAAGCCAGCCATTTTTTTAATTAGATAAAGTTTACATTTTGGAGGGCTTTTCACTCCGTGAAACCCATTTTGGTTTTACAGTAATGATCTAGCCATCTGGCACAGTTTTCCCGATATTACCCATATTAAGGTCAATAACGGCATCAAGTCGATCATTTTAAACTTGATCGATATTTTTCAGGGCATATCTCTACCTGAAACCACACAATCATTTTGTTTCCTACTTAATGTCTGGGTTTGCCACATATCAGGCTTATTAAAGTTAATTATGGCCGAGAGTCGGCCATTTTGAATTTGATCGAATTAAAAATTGTCAGGACATAACCTACCTGAAACCGCACATTTTCTATTGTAGTAATGACTTAGCTAACTGGCATGATTCGCAAGGTAGTAATGATTCAGCTAACTGGCATGATTTGCAAGATATCAAGCATATTAAAGCTAATATTATGGCCGATGGTCGGCCATTTGAATTTGATCGAGTTGAACTTTTTCAGTGCATATCCCTACCTGAAACCGCCTATTTGGTTTTATAGTAATCGTCTGGCTAAATGGCACGGTTTGCAGGACATCAGGCATATGAAAGGTAATTTTGGTTCATGGTTGGCTATTTAAGTAGGTCGAAGGTTAAAAACCCCAAATAGCACATCTACACATCGGTAAGGGATGTGTGTGTGCAATATGACGGGTTTCCCAGAGTTGCTCCGGGAATGATAGCTGTCAGATATCAAGCATATTGCAGTTAATTATGGCTGATGGTCGGCTATTTAAGTAGGTCAAAGTTCATATACCCCAAAAGGCGCTTGTATACCCCCTAAGGGATGTGTGTGTGCAATATGAAAAAATACCCCCATGGATTTCAGTGATCTGCTCCGTAATTCGAAACGAAATGCAGACAGACGGCGGACAGACATCAGAAGTGACGTTAATACCCCGCCCCAACTTCGTCGGGCGGGGGATAACAATTGCAGACACAATTGACAGATCAAAGATACACTCTCATAATACTCTCATATTATAGAGTTTCACAGGGCTCTGCAGTGGGACAACTTTTTGCCTATATACACCACACCACTCAGCGCTACAATCTCCAGTTTAGATATAAACCACCATCTTTATGTCGATGATATCCAAATTTACATGTCCCTATCATCACAGGAATCTCTAAGAGAAGTGGGTGTATCGGCTTGGATGGCAGGATCCAAGCTGTAGCTTAACACTGGCTTCTCATTGGGTCCAAACCTCAGCGAGAAAAATCCTTAACTAATTTCTCATGCTGAATTCTAGGTCAAGGCACAAATTTATCTGCATCATCCAGAGAGCACTGGTTAGTAGCACATTAGATTATTTGAAAATCGCTCTTTCACAACATTTCAGAAAAAGACATCGCTATTGTGCAGAATTGCCTTGCTAGAGTGGTAACCAAAGCATCACGTTTTAATCTTTCTCTTCCTTTTCTAAAACAATTACACTGGCGTCCTGTCAAAATTCGCATTAATTTTAAATTATGCATTATGATGTTCTGAACCCCAAGAGAAAACCAGCCTGCATATCTTACAGATTTACTTGTTTGGTCAAAATATTTATGCTCCACAAATTTAATACATTTTTTTGTTCCCCTTAAAACTAAGACTGGGTCAAAAGTTTTCCCCATAGCTTTGGTTATCCTGTCATAGCCCCTTGGTGGCCCGCCTCCCTGTTGACGAAACACGAGATCATTGTGAGGATCTGTGCGCCTCTGAGCTCTGTTCGCTGAGGATTAAGGCGATATAGAAGTTTTATTGATTGATTGACTGGATGCTTTATAAGGTGATGGAGAGGGATTAAGGGGATATGGAGACGCATTAAAGGGCGACGACAAACTCACAATAGGAATGTGTTAAAGGCGATGGAGAGGAATTAAAGGGCGTTGTAAACACACTCCTGTCACGCTTTAACGATTTTTTGTCGCTCTTTCTGCATCATTGTAGCACTTTAAGTTTAACACATATTCTTTGCAATTGAGTGCATTTCCGTCGCTATTTAACGACTCTTCTTCGCCTTTAATATGCTTTTAGTTTAACACCTCTTCGTTGCAATTTAAGGCCTCTCTGTCACCCTTTAACGCCTGATCTTTTCCCTGAACGGCTCTCCATTGTCTTTTAACGCCTCTCTGTCGCCTTTTAACGCCTCTCCATTGATCTTCAACACCTCCCCATCGCCCTTGAATGCCTGCCCATCGCTCTTCAACGTCAAAGCGGCACCTTTAACATTGTTCTTCAATGCTTTTGTGTCGACCTTTATCATATTTTCTCCGCCCTTTAACACCTTCCCGTTGCTCCTTAGTAGTGCCTCTCAGTCACCATTTAAAGTCTTTCCGCCGCCCTTTAATGCCTCTCTGTCGACACTTGACGCCTCTCCGTCACCCTTGCCTTCTCCCCAATCCAAAACGCCTACACATCACCCTTTAAATCCTGCCCTTTATGCTTTTCCATCGTCATTTTATGCTTCATGGTCGCCCTTTAACGACACATAATCGCCTTTTACCACCTTGTAATAACCATTTAATGCCTCCCCATGACTATTAAATGCATCTGTGGGGCCTTTTAACGCCTCTCAGTCATTCTTATATGCATCTCCACCGACCTTTACCACCTTTCCGTCGCCTTTGGTGTCTCTCCGGCGACATTTAACGCTTCTCTGTTGCCTTTTAGTGACACTCCTTCTCTCCTCGCCCCTAGACCTCCACGCATCACCCTTTAACGCCTCCCCATCGACCGTTACCACACCTCCATTGTTATTTCACGCTTTCTGGTCGACGTGTAGCTCCGTTCCATAGCCCTTTACTGCCTTCCCACCACATTTTAATGCATGCAGTCGCACTTTAACGCCTCTTCTTTGTCCCTTAACGCCTCAGCGCCGCGCTCTAACGCCCCCCCCCCCTGGTCCCTTATTGCTTTAGTTTTACCTTTTAATGCCTCCCCATCGACCTATAATGCTTTTCCGTTGCCCGACAATCTCACTTTGATGATGTTAAATCAACAAAACTCTGCCAAAATGTGATTATCCAGTCAATATCACACGAAAACAATGTATTATGTGTGTTCCAATTTGTAGCAAATACATTACAGTGCATAATAGACATCCTCCAAAAGTTGTGAAGAATTGTCGTGTTTTTTTCGTAAAAGAAAAATTTGTAAACAAATATTTTAAAAGAATTCTTCATTTTTCTTTTTCGAGAATTCTTAGTTGCACGAATTGTCATTTTAACGAATTTTCAAGGATAAGATGAGGTGGATATGTGTGACTAAGTGACTGTTGGCAGTCGTTTGCGGTCGCTGCATATTTTTATATTCCGGTTTTGTTCTCATTTTTCTACTTTCTGTTACCAACAACGAAAATTATTTTCTCAGAAAAGAATATTGAAGAATTATTTTTCTTTTCGTTATCAAAAACGAAAATTATTTTCTTTAGAGCAAAAACATTTTTGTTTGTTTTTTCCATTCTAGAGAAAAAAAGAAAATAAGGCAATTTCGTTTTATTTCGAAAAAGGAAATAATAATTTTTTATTATTTACGAATTTTTGAAGAGGAAGTTTATCATGCTGTATTTTCCGTTAAAATCATATTTGGCCTTAGAATTGTCCATTTGACGTAGATGATCACATCAAGATGTATGACTTGTACCTAGATCTATTTGTTAAAAAATATATTTTCGATTACCCGACCTAGAAATTGACAACTTGGCCTTTTGAAAATAACCTCTTTAATCAGCACAATAGTAGCAGAAATAGATTATTCAGTCAAGATGATATCAAAACGGCTATTTGTTTTTGCTAAAAATCATACTTCTACATTTTTGACCTCGGAATTGACATTTTTTCATGACCTTGAATCAAAAATGCCCTTGCATATGACCTTGAAGATGACCTTGAATCACAAAAATAAGGCTATAAATGGATTTTACAACTCAAAATCACACGAAAAGGAGGTATTACACATGCTCCCAGCTTTATTTGTTCAACAATGATATTTTCACTCACTTGACCCTAAAATGGACCTTTTGACCTTGAAGATGACCTTGAATAATCCAATTTTTTTCAGAAATGGGGGTCGTTTTCTGTGATATTTGTACAAAAATAAGGCTGTAAATGGATTTTTCCACCCGAAATCACACGAAAAAGAGGTATTACACATGCTCCCAGCTTTATTTGTTCAAAAAAGATTTTTTCACTCACTTGACCCTAACATTGACCTTTTGACCTTGAAGATGACCTTGAATAATCCAATTAATTTCAGAAATGGGAGGTCGTTTTCTGTGATATTTGTACGACATTAGAAATAGTTCTATTAAAGATAAGGTCAAAATTGAACTAATCAGAAAGATATACTACATAACAATCTGGTCGTACGATTTCAGAACGCTGAAATCTATAATATTCCACTGATTCCGGATGCAGTCATTTTGTTATTTAACCTTGGACGACCTTGAAAATTAAAATTATATTTCAACTACCTTTTGTCAGGTATTCAATCAAGTGATATACGGCAATGTACATTGTGATATTTAACTCAGTATTATTTAACCTATTTTCTAAATATTGGTCAGCATATTTTTGAATTTCCACCAGCTTAAGATATAACTTTTAAGCAAAAACACACTGGATATTCCACACATTATGTGGAATAAGAGCGAAATATAATATAATCATGCTTAAGTAAAATATATTTTTTAATGCAGAAATGTATTAATGATCATAACTGCTATATATTTAGCTCGTCCCAAATCGCTGATGCCACTAACATGTCTTTTATCACTTCAGCTTCATTCATAGCCTTGGAAAATATGTGCGCAAAATGGCATCAATGTCGCAAAAGAGACTGTGTTGGAATAACGCCGTAACCATGGCAACGCCTCAAATATTTTTTTCACAACCATCCATTTTGTACCCCCGACATATCACTGAATCAAAAAAATATGGTTTTGCTTTGTTCTACCGTGGGGAGGGGTTCACTTTTTTTTCACCCTCCTGGCCGCTGCACTATTAGCTCTAGAGCTGTATTTCATCATTATCGCAGTCAACGCCATGCGGCATTAGTACAGTCAGCGTGTTTCTCACGGGAGACTCAATATATGCCGGGGCATCGTTGTGGATGGTGTGCCAGCATTAAGAAAGTGTTGGCTTAATGTTGGGCCATTGGTGCAGTCGGCTGTTACAACATTGCTGTGAGCAGGCGACATATTCCCGCCAAACCTGATTACACAGCAAAAAACGATAGGATGATCCTGTGTCAGATTAATGTTAGGCCAGCGTCGTTGCAGCAGACAAACAAGCACTGGGTCGATGTGTCGTGTTTGATGGGCACTTCCTGGCAAATACACGAGACGTCTGCTTCCTGTTATTTTACTGTTGGTCCAGCGTCGCAGACGGTGGACCAACATTAAACCAGTATTGGCGAAATGCTGTTGGTCTGATTGTTAAATTAAGTCCCTTTGTTCTTCTCGTGACGGTAATTAGGCTGACACTTTTAGTTCTACAGGGGATCAAAATATCGTCATATATATTATTCCCATGACATCGAAAATCTGTTTTAATCGTTATAATTCAACACTCAATTAGTATGATTAATAAATGTATTAGTATATTTGAGTTTGGCTTTCATGCATCTGGTTTAGACGCTCATAAACAAGGTTAGCCCAAAGCTAATAATCTAACATCAAATCAATACCGGCCGGCTGTGTCTACCGAGAGGACAACACCTGGTAGAACACTGTAATATAACGTCTTACAAAGCCAAGAGGCAGTAACTACAAGTAATTACAAGTGAACAGTTAATGCCTATTAGCTTTCCACGGCACCATTACCGCCCTTCGCTCTGAACTCCTACTGCTCTAGTTAAGACTGTTATGACGACAATCTCAGCCCTACAGACAATAACAATACGGTGATATACAGTGATGTTTGAAATCATCTACCATCGTGAAATTTCATCAACATAACTAATTCTTTCTGCTTTCAGCCGACAAAGATGTTGCAATTTACATGAGCTTTAATTTAGCTCACATTATTATTTACGTTTGGACGCAGATGGTTAATTGACTTCATAATCGGGCGACAAAGCTCACACCAACGCAGGTGACGATACCCGGTCTGTCAGTTGGTTGCCAGTCCCGGCAAACACTCCTATTTCAACCAGAAATCGTCATGGCTCACTCAGAATGCCTGGTTATAAACCGCCTCTTAAAAGTATCAATTTTTTAAGATATTTTACCAAACATTTTTTAAGTTATAAACCGCGGTTACTAACCGGCAATATAGGGTAATACCATTTTTGAATTAATGCAAGTGCTGTCATTATAGCACCCGCTGGCTCACAAGGGTGTCAATTTTGCGATAATCATTCTATCAACACCCTCGTTCCCCCAGTGTCTCAGCAGTTCGAGTGCATCTCGGCGTGACTTCTCAGCGAATTCCAGACGCTGATCCAACGTTGTTTTAGTGCAGGTTGATCGTCTCGTGTTTGCTGTGTTGTAATAGCAAAATGTAGGCTTTTACAGCCAACACTGGTCCTGGATCATTGCCGAACCAACATCGCATACACAATGGCCAGATATATGGGAGCTCATTTATACACACACAGCCGAAAACGGATCGTTCTCACAATAATATTGTATCAATTGTCTAAGATCTCACGTCATTGTTTATATAACACAGCCTACTTGCCAGTTGAGTGACGTCTCACATGCTAATTTTTCAGTCTTTTTTTTTATAGTAATAACACCCGACGGTCGTTTCTGGGGAGGTAAGTGACGGCCGTCAGCCAAATTTTTGCCGTCGTATAACGCGTTAGAGGGGTCGTCGTTCTTCAGGGGTCCTTAACAGTGTAAAAGGCATACGTGCACAGAAAAACAGTCGTTTAAGGGGAGCAGTCTTTCTTGAGGGGCATCGCTGGACAGGGGTACCACTGTATTACCAAATTTTGATGATAGCCAAAAATGAACAAAACTGAAATATCCGCTAAAATTCTGAAACGTAAAAAGGATAGGGTAAGGTCTTTCTGTTAAACCAAACATAAAACAAATCCAGGAAGCGGTTCAAGCTCTAGAGAGCGACATAGGATTTTGGCGGCCATCTTGGATTTTGCTGTAGAAGCTGAAAAACGCAAAAAAATTATCGGGCAATTCCTTAGGGCCAATATGCATACTGCAAATATTTGGAAATGATCCGAGTAGGGGTTTTCGAGTGAGAGCAGAAACAAGGGGCGGCGGCGGCGGGCGGACTCGGCAAAAACAATAAGTCTCCACCACCACATAGTGGGTGGAGACTTAATTAGCAAATTAAGACTTTCCGAGTTCAATTATCAACCACCAGCTGACTACAGAATACCTACATATTTTAAAATATTTAGTTTTCTGTTTATTTTTGTGTAAATCTGTGCGGGGGGGGGGGAGGAGGGAGATCTCTTTCTCGACCCTAGCTATGCCAAGATTTGGGCAGCTGTATCTGTAAAATGTCTTTTTGGATTTAGAGTGAAATGCTGATGTTTTTCTTGTCAACAGGTCTACATAAGTCCAGGAGTTCCCGCTCCGAATTAGAATTTGATTTAAGCAATTTTGTGTAGGGTTATTAATGTAGTCCTAGGCTAGGTCAAAAATCAAGAAGCAAGACAACTAGGTCTAAGAGACTCAGTCTAAGAGGAAGATAAGAACTAGACAGTCTGTCAGAGATTGCAAACCTACATTGAAATTAATGATCCTAATCAGTATCCCAGTAATGGTCTACCTATCAGGCACGGTTTACCCGATATCAGGCCAATCGAGGTAAATAATGATTTACGGTCATTTTGAATTCGATAGAGACTAGTTAAAAAATTTCAGGGTGCATCGTCCCCCAAAACCTCAAATTTTGTTTTATAGTAACGGACTAGCATCTAACAGTTTGCAAAATATTGGGCATGTGAAAGTAAATAATGGCCGATAGGCGACCATTTTGAGTTTGATCGAGTCTAAATTTTTCACGATGCATCCTCTTCTGAAATCTCACATTTTGTTTTATAGTAATGGTCTAGCCATGTAGCACGGTTTACCAAATAACGGCCATGTGAAAGTGAATAATGCTCTAAAGGCAGCCATTTTGAATTTGATCAAGTGGAAATTTTTCAAGATGCATCCTTTCCTGAAATTTCACATTTTGTTTTATAGTAATGGTCTAGCAATCTAGTACGGTTTACCAAATAACGGCCATGTGAAAGTGAATAATGGCCGATAGGCGGCCATTTTCAATTTGAACGAGTCAAATTTTTTCAAGATGCATCCTCTCCTGAAATCTCACATTTTGTTTTATAGTAATGGTCTAGCTTAGTGGTGAAAGCAGTTATAGTCAGGTAAATAACAGGAAAAGCGCCATCTGGTGAATAGGTTTACAGTCTAGTCTTCAATGGGAAGCCTACCGTTTATGACGGCCGAGTAGGCGATATAATCTAGCTAATTTTTATTAATATACAACGAATAAAAAAAAAAAATTGTAGACACAGCGTACAAGTTTTTATTTAGAGTAACAATAATGAAATGGCACATGTATGTATTGATGACAACACTTTGTGCTGTTGATTTATTACAAGCATACAATTAATGTCTATCATGCATATGTATGGATTTAGGAGTGTGGCAATTATTCCAAGAGCATAATTATTATTATTTATTATTATATTATTCTTATTGCAATGAAACCTATCGGTATTAGCGTTCTAATATTATTTAAACTTTCTACCAGGATACATTTCGTCTGTATTTTATAATGCCATTAACTTGAATATATATTGCAGTGAAATATATAGGCCTATAATAATAAAACCTGCTAATAATCAAGCTGTATACAGTCTATAAGATAGTCACGTCACGTCGCCGCCGACAGCGACATCTGGTGAATGGAATAAAAGCTTCCCAGTGGTCACGCAATCAAAGCAATACACATGATCATGATGATGGAGTAGGCCTAGGGATGTCTGACGAGTAGATTATTATTTAAATAATATTAATAATTGACTTTATCGAATATTTAAAAGACAAATAAATGCTAGGTTGTTATGTATGTTATTTCACTAGACATCTTAAGTGTATTAGAAACAAACGGTTTCATTATAGCTGCTGAAGTAATTTGCCATTTTTGGGCGAAAATACAAGGAGTTAGGAGATCGCAGTTCATTCGGGAGACGTGAGACTGCCTATTTATCAAAATTTTGAGTGACAAATCTCAGCAAAATCAATATATTGTACGCATCGGTGGATAATACGCACCAGGCTAGAAACGGGCTCAAAAAAGAAAAAAGTAGCGTACTATACGCCGCGATATACGGTACTTCAAAAATCTTCTTCACCGACACACAAACAGGAGGTCCTCCATAAAACCTGAGAATCACACAACATATTTAAATGTGAGGAAATTAACAGTAGCAGGCTTAGGTGGGGGTGTTTATCGTCTTTTCTCGTAGTTCAAGAATGGTTGAGAGTTACAATACATATTGTGAAGAACAAGCAATCATCAAAGTGCGCTGTGGCATGCCACCGCCAATACACCATGCTCTAGCATAGTCCACTGTAGCTATAAACCTTTTTATTTCTAAATCGTTTCAAAATAATATATATATATTAATTAATTAATGCCAGCGCCAATACACCTGCTTTGCCTTTGTCATATTCCACTGTAGCTATGTCAATAGACCTATAGGGCCCAGTTTAATAAAAAAATGATAGTTTTTCGATGCAGTAGGCCACTAATGAAATAAACTATATAGAAATATATATTGAATTTTAACTGGCGTACGTCAAAGGTAGTACGAAAATCGGACGTTAATGGATGTGCGCTCAGGTTTCTGCTGGTTCAGATTTTTAAATGCTAACTATAAAAAGGCAACCATAGATCATTTGTAAAACAACATTGAAAGGTTATACTTGACATTCCTCTTTCGAAATCCGTTGGTATTTTAACTGCTCTCCCACTAGTTTCTTGTAAAAACAACAAAATGTTCAAATCAAATTCACTCCTTGATTTTCTTTCTACAAATACTCAAAACTATGAACAGCCAGTAGCGTCGTTTTGGTTTGAGATGACGCGGTTATATCTAAATTTCGGAATACTTGTTATCCTTTCGAAAATGTTCAATATTAGTACGTCCCACAATCATTTTTATAGCGATCGGTGCTGATCTATATAATAAGTGATGCCGTACTACAATGGAAGGTCAGGCGTACTTCAAACAAGGGCCGCCCTTTGAACAAGGTACATCGTGCGTACGTCAAACAACGGTCGCCGTCGAGCAAAGTACATACTACAATCGGTTTCTAGACACTTCGTACCATGTCCACTTCGTAACCTACCACTTCGTACCAGAAAGCTACCAGCTCGTACCAACGTACCTACCACTTCGTACAAGAAAGCTACCAGTTCGTACCAACGTACCTACCACTTCGTACCAGAAAAAATAGATATGTTTTTTTCTTAATTAGTAGCCTATTAGTAGACATGTTTGTTATGCTATATATATATGTAGGCCCATATGTATAGATTACATTCTGCAGATTGGCAATTATTCAGAATCATCATAAATAAATATATGTCTTTGTCTTAATTATTTAGACGTGTTTATTATGAGATATATATGTATTTGTCAAAGTCATGTATTTCTGTGTGTATTTCATCATATATTACATCAATACTTTATTTAATAGCCTACATCATATTTTGTCAACGATATACAGGTGTAAGACTTCATCTTTTAAATTTGATATTTAAAGATTGATTACTACATGATTACTAACGTTACAGGTAGGCCTGCTAAGTGTTTAAAATTCAGATCACAGCTTTCACCCGTGCAAGCCGATGACAGCGTCAGCTATCACTCACAACACCTATGGCTCAGATCTATTAATCCCTAACAGGTAGGGTATCAGTTGGAGGGATTCACAACTCACCTTCGCAAGCTGATGACAGCTTAACCTGTTATCTCCTCAAACGCTAAATTAAATATTTTAAATGTTCACACACTTAACGTTAATTGTGTCTTCCTACCGCAACCTACAACTTCAAGTGGGTGAACATTACAATAGTCGCGCTTAGCGATTTAAGGGTTTTAAGCTGTCACTTAACCTCTACATGATCTAACTGTACAACATTTCATACTTTATTATGAAACAGCTTATAATTAAGAAATCGTAATCGAGTGATAAAGCGCACGCTTGATAAAATGTTTATAATTTACTGTTTTGTAGATACTGTACGTAGCGCTTAAATCATTTCAACAATGAGACATATTATACTCATAATCAGTTGATAATATACTCCTTACTAGCTGATAGCAGAAAAAAAACAGACTGTATCAAAATAGAAATGTTATTTAATAAAATGTCAGACGCACTGTATTTGGCTTCAGAATGTCAACAGTCTAAGCCCATTACTATAATCAGTGCAGGTGTTGCCGCTAATTGCCGTGCAGTGATTTTCATGAAAACACACCTTTGCATCTCTTAAGCCGTTAATTCTCGCACGGCTGGCACCCTTTGGATATGTAGAGAGAGGCCGATTTAGAGGCTTGATTAATTAATTAATTTGAAAAATGGTATTTACATCACCAGATGAGCTCGGCACTCATCCATCTTTAATCTTTTTTACATCACGTTTAAGCCGTTAGCTATTCCCGATAATCATGTGGTATAAATTATAATAAAACGTTTACAACATGCTCAATATTAGTGTCATATATATGTGATGTGCCATATAAAAACCGGCCCTACATTTCGAGAAATGAACCTCAAAGATCAACCCTTTCACTGCTATTCACTACTATAGTCATTATTAATGCATTTTTTTCTCCGAGGTGATACTCCTAGCTTCACAACTCATTATGTGTCATCAGCTCCGGGGTCGCAGGAGTACTCCCTCTCCCTTCTCAGAGAGGATACTCCCTTCACAACTCAGCTCTAACACAGTAAAAGGAGAAAATACGATGTTTTTGTAACAAAGTGATTGTAATAAAGTAAGCGATTCCAGCGATATATCACACTTGATATTTTATTAAAAACTGTCTAAGTTATAATATGTCACAGGCCATTCAAATTCATGTAGATTCCCGTGATAACTATAAAACGGAGGTATAACTAGCATGAATCTACTGCCGGAGTTTAGAAAATATATGTTCAATATTGTTATTGGTATAATATATCTACTGTCATTATTATTATAAGATTTCTAATAGACTCCATCTCGCGAAATAAAAATGGTACGAAGTGGTAGGTACGAAGTGGTAGGTAAAGGTGGTACGAACTTGTAGGTAGAGGTGGTACGAACTGGTAGGTCTATTATTTGTTGTGGTACGAAGTGGTAGGTTACGAAGTAGACATGGTACGAAGTGACCTGCTACCCTACAATCTGTGGTCGTCCCCGACCTGTTAAAGGCGAGAGCTGGCATCATTTTTCGTAATTGCTAGAAATCTAATGATGGGAACCCCCATAACAATTTGCCATATTGAGGTGTCATCTTTTGGACGTGTTTTTATAATTTAGCGCAGATTTTGATCTAGCACAGCATTTTTTTTGCTCGGTGAAGACTGTGGAGTGTGGTCAAATATTTGTTTTAGCATGTCGGCAGTTATGAAAAAAGGCTCAGCCTCAGCATAATTTCATTGGTTTCTAGACACTTCGTACCATGTCCACTTCGTAACCTACCACTTCGTACCAGAAAGCTACCAGTTCGTACCAACGTACCTACCACTTCGTACCAGAAAGCTACCAGTTCGTACCATCGTACCTACCACTTCGTACCAGAAATATATATATGTTTTTCTTCATAATCGGTAGACAAGTTTGTTAAGCTATATGCAATATATGTATATGTATGGATTACATTCTGCAGATTGCAATTATTCAGAATAATCAGAAATAAATATATGTCTTTGTCTTAATTATTTAGACAGGTTTCTTATGCTATATATGTATTTGTCGATGTCATGTATTTCTTTCGCACGGCTGGCACCCTTTGGATATGTAGAGAGAGACCCATTTAGAGGCCTAATTAATTAATCAATTTGAAAATAGAATTTAGCATACATCACCAGATGAGCTCGGCACCCATCCATCTTTAATCATTTTTACATCACGTTTAAGCCGTTAGTTCTCCCCGATAATCATGTGTTATAAATTATAATAAAACGTTTATAAAGTAGGCCATCAACATGCTGAATATTAGTGTTAGGTAGAGGTGGTACGAACTGGTAGGTAGAGGTGGTACGAACTGGTAGGTCTATAATTTTTTGTGGTACGAAGTGGTAGGTTACGAAGTGGACATGGTACGAAGTGACCTGCTACCATTTCATTGGACAATTAACAATTTTAGAATTTATTGAATCTACCTATCATCGGAAGTACCTACATTAGCCTGATTAGGCATTACAACAATACATGAACAAAACCAAGTAGGCCTATATCATTTAGCAATACACCAGAGTAGAACCCAAACTATCAGAATCGTTATAGTGAAGTTGCTTCTGAAATAATTACACTTGGATCTTGGCCTTTCGCCATTTGATCTCATTATCGCCCAGAAATTACAAATTACTGACCGAGGACAACCGCCAAACATGCACCAATGATACCCCCTCCACTAATGACAACATCATACAAGTTAGAATATACATTCTCAATACTATTCGCAGTATTTTGGGTAATAGTTGAATGCTTAATGAAATTTATTTTCTTCTCAAAAAAGGGTTTAAATCTACATCTTGCATTTCGAGCCAGAATCGCTGCCATTTTTTTAAGAAAGTGAAAAATCTGGCGCCGTTGAATAACCGCTCTTCCTAATATAAGTAAACTCGGACTTTCTAGATCTTGGACTCTATTCATGAATAGAATCAGAGAAAGCACAAAAGAACCCACCCGGCAAACACGACACGTTAACCCATAGTTGGTTTAACGTTTGGCCAGCGTCGTAGAAGGTGGCCCCTCATTAAACCAACTTGGAGCATCATATGCTGTGTAGGTGGTGTGCGCTGCTTAAGACGGAAAATAAAATGTGCTGGTGCTGAACAAAATTGATATTATGTAGTTTACCCAAAGAAAACGAGGGGCTACAAATGAAATGCAATAGTGCCGTGCAGTGGGTTAAAACCCTCTCTGTTTGCAACTAAGTGAGGCAGCGGCGAAATATTTGGGGCAGAAACAACTTCTAATGGGAGGATAATTGTCCCATAAGGGGATGGTGTTTGGCAAGAAAGAAAATGTATAGGCGTTATTTAAATGGCTAAGAGGAATATATACCTTCACCGAATGAACGTATGTGTTTTTCTTGCGGACGTGGTCAGCCACCTCTGTCAGCCTATATGTAGGCCTATATGTATGGATTACATTCTGCAGATTGGCAATTATTCAGAATCATCAGAAATAAATATATGTCTTTGTCTTAATTATTTAGACAGGTTTATTATGCTTTGTACCAGAAAGCTACCAGTTCGTCCGGTCATAGGAACAAATATATGGTTTTGTCTTAATTAGTAGACAGGTTTATTATCCTGATATATGTATGGATTACATTCTGCATATTGGAATTATTCAGAATCATCATATAAATAAATATATGTCTTTGTCTCAATTATTTGGATCGGTTTATTATGAGATATATGTAGGCCTATTTGTCAAATTCATTTATTTCTGTGTATATTTTATTATATTGCATCGTATTAAATCAATACTTTATTTAATAGCCTACATCATATTTTGTCAACGATATACAGGTGTAAGACTTTATATTTTAAATTTGATAATTGATGATTGACTACTAGGCCTACATGATTACTACAGGTAGGCCTGCGAAGTGTTTAAAATTCAGATCACAGCTTTCACCCGTGCAAGCCGATGACAGCGTCAGCTATCACTCAATGGTTCGGAGCTAATCCCTAACAGGTAGGAATAATTCCAGTTGGAGTAATTCACAACTCTTCTTTGCTTCGGAACCATCTGATCTGAACTTTGAGGTGGTTTAACTATCATTACCCTTTCACGCCTAATAACATATTTATCCAATTCTTAAATTAATCATAGTATTATTTATTAGTATTATTTAATTCAATTACGTATACATAAAGCGTATAATTAATCTTTTCTTTTGTTTATATTGCATCTCCAGGATGAATTCCTTCCAGACGATTTCCTCTGCAGCGATATTCATGCGGACGACCAGCGTCATTTGTTGTTCGTCACTGAACCGTAACTTGAATATCTGGCAAAGGCGAAATCGTGGTACGTGGACAGCACCTTCAAGGCTGTGAGGAAGCCTTTCACACAGCTATTCAGCATCCATGGTTTTGTGAAAAAAAACCCAAAATAAAGCAGGTACCTCTGGCATTCTGTCTCGTGTCAAGAAGAAGAAAAAGATTACAAGAAGGTAAGTTTGACGTCAATTTTCTTAATTATCCCTTATCGGTACCGTACTTTATCCTTTTCATAATATTATGCGTGAGAACCTACAAAAAAACTGTCAAGAGTGGCGACAGGTGGCAGTATGACATAACCTCGAAAACGATATATATTGTAATAATGTAAGCGATTCCCGTATTTCTTATATTGGTCATGCATGTTCGAAATAAGAAATCGGGAATTTCGTCTCTATATCTCGCTTAACTGGTAAATGTGCAACACAAAAATTTGAATACTTTCTCAGTTCTAGTCTATAGACATGTTTACATCATATGGTCATATTAAGAAGCCAAAATGAAATAACCAATATTTTAATGATTTTAGCCTGATTATGTCGCTTTAAAGCTGCTTAATTTTTTTGCTTATTTTACCTCAAGTATTAATTCATAGAGAATGGTGTTTTAATTTTTTATCTTACCCAACCAGCTGCTGGGTCATTAGGGATTTAAGTGTCACAATTTGTCAACAATGCTGCCCCATCAAAACAAAACTGTTCACAGCGGAGTAAGACACACTGTCTGTATAATCAGGACATTAAAAGTACACCACGTGGCAGATAACGATCATCATTAAAAATATATATATAGATGTCACACTTACAAAGTTTATTTTCTAATGTTACTTAGGCATAACCATAAAAAATAGGACTCTCCTTTTTGTAGGCCCCCCTTTGGTGATTTTAAGTGTGGGCCAGCATCTGAGTTGTTATCAGGAATAAGAGCCAAATCTGTGATAACATTTGCAGTTTTTTATTCGATAAAAATGTAGTCAATGCAATTAGACGCTATCAGAGTTTATTCTATTTTATCGTGAGTCATCACATACAGTGATAAAAATTGAAAAATGCGTAAAATTAAACATTATACTTGAAAAATCCGACTTTACTGTAAACGATTTCCGATGGGGGTCTTCATATAGCTCTTGGGATGTTTGCGGTCCAGCCTCGTTAACATTAGACCATTACTTTTCCACGTCCCGTGTTTGCTATTAAGGTGGTTTGTTGTTGGCCAATGTAACGGTGTATCGCATGGTGAAATAATTCTGCTACATTTACCAAATTTTCGTGCATTAATAAGGCCTATAAAGATATATGAATATTGTTTTGTACATGTTATGTTATTTCTATCAAAATAAACAAAACGGTTATGCAGCTTTAAGATTTCTTCTAAGGAGGCCAATGATACTATTCGCCTTTCTGGAAGTGCTACTGATGTGGGTTTTCCTTTTCAGATCTGAAGCAAGGATGAAACCGAGGTATTTGGCCGGATCAGTATAGGTTGATGGGGGTGGTCATGAAGTGTGTAGATTTTATTAACCATTTGAGTCACATCATTATTTTGGCAAACATTTATGCAAAATATGATGTTAGTATAGCCTACTCTTCTAAGTTTTACTCTGTCACTGGATTAGATTAAGTGACAATATTTAGCAGTCATATTAGGAATATACAGATACTTGATATACCGAAATATTTGGTATCCATGGCAATGTTTGTTCTGGTTACCATGATAACGAATCCCATGAATTCATGACAAAAACGCTTATTTCGCATAATTCTATTGTCCACTGCACAAAAATTCACGGTTGGTAAATATGTAAAACTCAACATGTGTGTTTATTACACACAAGAACATTCCGTTTATATTCAGAGGATGATATCTATTATACCATAGTATCACAGTTACCATTGTTACATAGTTACCATAGCAGCACACAAATTGTAATGCGTAGAACATACGCAATAATTTTCAACGATAACGACAATAACTTTCAACAATAACGGCAACATTTTTTTCTAGCAAGAATATTGATCACATATACATATTTGTACTTTACTTTAAAACATTTAATATAAAAAGCAATATTCACCTGTTTCGCGGATTGCCACATTTATTGTACTGCTTTATATTATATTTGTTTTTCAAAAATACCATATAATTTTTACCATTTTCTTATTTCATACTCCAGTTACTGTAGCATAATTATGCACTTGTATATATTTTTGGTTTCTACGCTTTCCAGAGTGTCTTTTTTGCTACTATATATAATTAGTATGTTATACATTGTAGCTATTTTATCTCTGGTTTTGGTGCGGGAAACAAAATGATAGACCCCCATGTTATCTTGGCAATGCCTTTTAATTTTATTTTAAGAAGTAGTAATTTATATTACCGAAATACCCAGTTTTTATTATGGCAGTGCCACTTAACATTTTAGTTGTTTGTCATACCATGTATATTGTCATATAGGATTTGAACAAACTAACATTCTTGTATATACATGTACATATATCTCTTTTATTTGTATGACAAATAATGACTGTCAATAAAATTATTTCTGTCAATAAAATATCTGTCTGTCTGTCTGTCATATTAAATACCATGGCAACAGATTAGCATAAACTGCCGTTTGTAACAATAATATACCTAATATTGCCTGTATGATGAGGGCATGAAGCTATTGCAGTTATAATTGATTCTTGCTTTATGTAGGGCATTTTTTTGTAAAAAAAATTCTAGAATTTTTTGTGTGATATTTTTTGGAAAGAAAAATAAATTCTGAAAAAAAAAAAAAATGTTTATCTTTTTTCTATTTTTTTTCAAATTTTTGTTGAGGAAAAAAATTGAAAATGTTCTTCCATGTTTTTTTTTACAAAATACCAGGTCCATGTATGGAAGTGTACGGCAGCGTATTTATGCCACATTTCATTTTTTAGGTGCGACGATGAAAAAATAATTAATGACGTCACAAGTGCGCGCTCTTCATACATTGCGTGTGACGTCATGCCTAATGACTTGTGCTTAACTATTTATGTATTGGGCATGCTTTGAAGCGTAGTTGTGATTCAAAAGGTGATTTTTTTTACCCTTGCCGGTTCTCATGGTGAAGCACTTGTCTGCATTTAATTGTATCAGTCAAGTGTCTTCCCAGGAGCCGACAGAGTCGATATCCACCCAAGAGTATCCCCTCAAATGAGTGATTTCGATGAAAGCCATGCTGGAGAGGAAAAAAGATGTTTTGAGTATTTAGGTTTGTTTCATCAGATTACTGACACTAATGTGCTCCATAATTTTGCATATGCATGTCAATGAAACAGGGCAATAATTACTTGGTTTATGCTTCTCCTCAAAATTTGAGCTACGTTAGCTCTTTCCAGTCTTCTTGGACGTGACCAGTTGCAAGGGAACGGCGGAAAATCATTTCTAATAAATGAGCAACTTCATTACTGAGTTTTTTCAAAACCATTGGGGGAATAGAGCTGGGGTCAGAAACTGTCCAACAGGTTTTTTTTAGCTTGGAAGGGACTGGTCCCTTTGTCTGGCATTGGTCTTCCGGGTTCCTGAGTGAATACTGAACTAAATTGGTTGTTAAGGATGGTTGATTTGTCGGTAGAAGTATCACCACGACTGCGCAGGGGGCTATGACTGATAAATCTTTACGCATAAGTTTAAGGAATGACCAGAATTTATTTTGTTTAGATTTCTTTTCTGAGATGTTGTCTTCTTCCGAAAAGTAAATTATGTTGTCAATATATGTCCAATAGGCTTTTCTCATATCTTTTTGTAAACTCTGCTTGATTGCTTTATATTGCTTCATATCTTCTGAAGATTTTGATAACTAATTTTGTTTGATTTTTCTGACCATTTTCTTAATCATATGCGTGCCCCAGGGGAGTTTATGTTTATTATTAATCTTTTTCTTAGGTATAAATTCACCAATGCCAGAAGTTAGGGTTGTCTTGAAAGCGATGCAGAGGTCGTATACAGAATTTGCTTGGTATTTGGTTTTGAATTTTGTGTATATGACGTTTAATTTAGATTTTAAACTGTCCCAATTCGCCTTTTTGTATAAAAAACTTTTTACGTTTTGGTTTTGAAACACAGCGTGGCTGAATGTCAATTTCTGCGTAGACAACTTTGTGATCTGATTTCCATATACTTATTATATGTATTATGGCAATGTTCATAGCAAATATTTTCTTCACATTAAAAAAAAACATTTTAATATTATCATTATATGTACGTCGTATTTTACGTTCCTCGTTTTCCTAATCAAATTATTTCAAAGTACGAGACCATTTTTTAAAAAATGCGTTTTCAAAGGGGTGTAGTAGGAATAGTAGTAGCTACTACTATTACAACCACATGTTCCCCCTAAAAATGGCCTCGTATTATGACATGAAAACGAGGAACGTAAAACACGACGTACATGGTTTAAACATAATTTATTTCACAAAAGGATTACAAACAGCAATTGCCACAAGTTGTTTTCCTTGACCCTTGACATAGTAAGTAAAAATATATAACTGATTCAAACATGGAAAAATTATACATGAAAAACAATTATACAATGAGATGATATAATATATGAGTTGCTACTATAAAAGAGTTGTGATGATGATGGAATAATAAAGATGGTTATAAAAATCTGCCACAGGAATATATGAAATCGTGCAATATTTTAAATAGCATGTGCCTGGTATATGGTGGTCTATGTTTTTGGAGCCGTACAATACAATTATTTCAACTTGTTTTTATTGTGTAATATATAGACAGAAAGTATACAGTTCAGATCTTGGGTCAATGATTGACAAGGGACAGCATAAGCTGGACACACAAAAAATGTATGGTGTGGGTCTTCGTTAGATGCTCCGCACCTTTCACAGAAAGGCGATGGGATCATGTTGTACTTGTAGCGTTGGCTGTTTAGTGCACTTAGTCCCAATCGCATTCTGGTTTGGTTAACAGCAGCTTAGCCAAGAAAACGGGAATATAATGTAGGGTTGAAATGTGAGGTACACTTATGACGTTTGAGTTTAGATTTAAAAGAAAGATAAGACGAGGATGAACGTATAATTTCGTCTAAAGAATTCCAAGATAAAATTGACGAGCTCAGAAAATAATTTCTGACACAGCTGAGACGTGCAGAGGGTGTGGGGAGTGACATGTTATCAAAACTGCGCAGGCGATAACCTGCATCTCTGGGTCTTGGCAAGATTGCTGTCAGGTACGATGGAGCTAACCTGTGAATGATCTTGCATAACATGACAAGTTTGTGGGTGGTACGCCTTTGGCGTAGTGGTATCCAATTAAGTTCAAGCAATTTAACGATCAGTGCTGGTGTGCTTATATGCACCTGTACATATGCCAATGCATCCCGCCGCTGAACATTTTCGATAGCTAGGGCTGCTCTGACTGTGCAATTGTCAAAAATAATATCATAGTATTCTATGACAGGCAGCAACGTGGATTTATACAAAGCGCATAGCGCGTTTCGTGGTAATTTCGTTTGATTATTATTCATCACATAAATAATTTTATTAGCTTTAAATGTGGTTTTATCGATGCCAGCTCAGATTGCTCGTGAGGGTGAGGCCTAAATGTACATGTTCGACGCTGTGAATAATAACAATACCATCGAATATAAGATTCGGATAGATTACATTTTTTTGATTCGAAATGCTTCGGTATATTATTTTGGTTGGATCGAATTTTACCCTCCACAGGCGTCCCCATTTGTATATCCTTTCATTATCTCTAATAATTTTGAGTGAGGAAGTTAAGGGGTTAGTAAAAATGTCTAGAAGTGAGGTGTCGTCTGGAAAGAGATGTGGGTCGCATTCCAGGTCGGTAACCAGGTTGTTAATGCAAACCAGGAATAACAATGGGACCAATATAGAGCCCTGTGGTATGCCCGCTTCGACATCACTGACATCAGAACAGTCACCGTCTAATATAACCCTTTGTTTTCTGTGGGCCAGATAGTTTTTCAGCCATTTTAATAAAGAGATACCTAATTGTTTTAGTTTAAATAAAAGGCCTTCGTGCCACACCATATCAAAGGCTTTGGAGATGTCCAGGAACACTAGACATGCATTTTCTTTGTTATCCAAACCAGAATATAGTTTGTGCACTAAGTGTACTAAGAATATAGTTTGTGTACTTTCTAATTAACAGTAGAATATTTTTGTTTAAACCCTGAATTTTTTACTGTTAACAAACTATGATCGTTTAGGTATTTATATAAATGATAATGAACCGCCTTCTCCAAAAAATTTCTTAGGGACGATAGTAGAGATATTGGCCTATAGTTGGATGCGTTTTTTTTAATAGGGATAACATTAGCTGTTTTCTAACAGGAAGGGAATACACCTTGAGACAGTGACAAGTTATATAGATGGGCGAGCGGTTCACTCATAGAGATTGCACACTCCTTTAATATCTGATTACTAATTTGATCTGGGCCGACGGCTTTGGATACCTTTAAATTTTTCAGAATATTGAAAATTTTAGCCGGTGTTAGAATTATTGTTTTTATTTTGTTATCTGTCAAAAAAATAAAATCTGGTAATAGATCGTTTTGCGTAGAGTCTAGTTTACATTGTTCGGTAAAATATTGATTAAAAACTTCAGCTTTTTCAGCAGTCACAGTAATGATACGGTCGCTTACAATTAAGTGGGGTATTGATTGAACACTTTTAGCGCCATAAACCAATTTTCCAAAACGTTTTTGCTGAGGTGTTTGGATCATTTAATTTACTAGCCGTGTTATTATGGAATTTGTGGCGGCTTGCTCTGAAAGCTTTCTTAGCCTCTCTTTTTTTGTTACGAAACTGCTCATGGTACATATAATGATAATATCACATGTTTTTATAATACGGAGAAAATGTTTGCTATAAACATTATCATAATGCAATACAAAACGTCGGGTCAAGAGAACGTTACAAAACATAATTTAAAAACATTACATAACATGTTTAAAAATATCATAACAATGTTTTTGCAAATATTTATCCTTAATATCATAAAATCTTTTACGATGTTTTGCATTACGTTTTTATTTAACATTTTATAATATTCTGTTGACCCGACACCTTAATATTTAAAAATGTTTTTTTTACACATATTATCAGAAATTTAGTCTAACATTTTCACAATATTATTAAAATGTTTTTGTGTTTGCTGGGCAGTTGCCTTGTAAGTGACTGGATACAGCCTATTGGCTCTGTTGAAGACGGGTGTGGCCGAGAATTGTGGGCTTTTCACTAATAAAAATCGCTGCATCCTCGATCTGGTTCTTGAGCAGAATTTCTGCCTCTGTAACAATCAAACAGGATTATTGACTTATTCAATGCCAAAACAATACCAAGTCGCTGGGACTTTTAACAGACAGCATTGGGCTTAAGTCTGAGAATTGTTTGAGTAGGCTGAGAAATACGGAACATATTCTTAAAATATGTTTTGACCAATTATCTCTACAAACGGGCAAATTATCATATGACTGGGTAAAGACTACCCAGCAAGCACGACATATCTACCCAATATTTGACCAATGTTGGCCCACGTCTACGACGTTGGCCCAGCATTGATAAAAAAATGGGTAGATTTGTCCTGTTTTCTGAGTATGTCTTCAAAAAAGAAAAACGGCACTCTCCGGCCAACTACAGGCCGATATCCCTGACATATGTTTGTGCAAAATTACTCAAACACATCATTTCTATACAATTATTTTTTTAAAAAGAATATTTTACACCTGTACGTACAGCTAGCCGTGGACGAGCCCACACCGTAAAGGTGTGGGCCGTGGATCAATTCGTTTCACCCGAAAAATCGTCGTTTTTTCAACATGGCATTGACTGCAGGAGTATAGAGCGATCTTCATTCCAAGGTTTGAAAAATGTTTAAATTTATAATAGACCCATAGGGCCTACAGTTCGTGTTTACACTAGCTACCAGTACATATTTTGCATAGATAGGTTTCTTATGAATAACATATAGGCCTATAATGTATATATATTAATTTGTTATGATAGATTTACACACGATTTAAAGCAACAAGATCGGGCTAAAATCATAAAAATTAGGTAATTTATTATTTTTTAGTATTTTTGTGCAGCTTAATTTCCAGTTAAACTAGATATAGAGACCAAATTCACGTATTTCTTATTTTAGACATGCAGGTCCAAAATAAGAAATCACGAAAATTAAAAAAACTTTTGCAGTTCTAGTCTATGGACATGTTTACATCATATGGTCATATTAAGAAGCCAAAATAGAATTACCGATTTTGTTATGATTTTAGCCTGATTGTGATGCTTTGAACATATTCATATTTCAAATTTCAATAAATAACCACCTAAAATAATGTAAATGCATGTGATAAATTAACTTTGGTGAGCAAACCAATACAGTTTGTGGTGAACTCATGAAAGTTTTGGTGAAGTTACCATAGTTGTGGTGAACTAACTTGTGGTGAACTTACTGTCTGTCGAACTCACCTGTTACCCTTTTAAATGACTGTGCGACAAATAAGCTGAACATGCGATCATGTAGCTGAAATGTTACTGATTCTACAAAACCTTATTTTGACCTGATTAATCGAGGCCACGTCTTAGATTTGACCGTCAAAGGAAATGCCCCCCGATTTCGTATATGCGCAATCTGTGGCTGGATCCTTCAGTTTTAAATTCTGTTTCAATCACGTTGGGGCTACTGTAAGCTACATCATGGTTTTGAAAATAATTTTTAATATTCAAAAGTTTGAAGTCAAGACACTAACAATCGGGGCAGTCCTAAATACCAAAAACCACTTGATATAACGAAAACCACTTTTTAAACACCGAAAACCACCCTACCGAAAACCACAGATGTATATGTAGTACTAGATCCTAGGAGTATTTCCCCCAAATTATAGAAAGATTGGACGCATATTGGCGATGATATCGTATTATCTAATATTGTATGCGTAATACCTAGTGTAGACATCAGCCATATTGATACTCATCGTAGTACAAGATTAGTCACCAAAGGTCCTTACCGTCAACAAGTGTATCGAGCTGAGGGGTGGGGGGGGGGGGGGGGTTGAAGGCACAATGGGCCATAGGCTTATATTGAACATTACCATTAAAAACCAGAGTGTCAATGACACAGTAGCTCATCCTTAATCGGGGCAAGTTCATAACTAATTAAAATTTGTGAATCCGTGAGGAAGTTTAATGCACAGGCATGAGCTCTTTTAAACAATCCAAACGGGGTGAAATGAAATCGGATAAGAATTGAGGGAGGAGAAGCATTTCTTGATTAGGTCATAATTAGGTCATAATCTTTCAAACAAACCAAATAAAATTGAAATCGGATAAGATTTGAGGGAGAAGAAGCATTTCTTGTGAATTGTGGACAGACGGCAGACGCATCACGATGGCATGAGCTTATCTTAGGCCTAAAGGCCGGATGAGCTAAAATTGTAACCATTTTAATGATTGTTTTATTCACAGCACAATTCATGAACATTTACAGTATTTATATGACAATTGATAAAATTGTATAATAATTACAATATACAATCAGTGAAATGATACACAGCATATAATATAATAATTACAATATACATGGCATGTCAATTCAATCAATAATAAGCAATCAATAAAACTTCTATAGCGCCTATATCCTCAGCAAACCGAGCTCAGAGGCGAACACATCCTTAGCGTGATCATGTGTCATAATCGAGGCCAAAGAAGGTTCGTCAACAGGGAGCCGGGCTGCTGAGGGACTAGGGTGGAAAAGCCAGGTCAAATAGGTGAGATTTAAGTAATTTCCGGAATGTTAAGATTGTTTTGGCATTACGTATTGGCACATGCAGGGCGTTCCATAAGGCTGGACCAGATATAGAAAAAGCTCTTGACCTAGTCTTAGTCTTTATACGAGGAACAACAAATCTATTCGAATTAGTGGAGCGTAGATATTTCGAGCATTTCGGCCTAACAAGTAAATCAGCCAGATATGCAGGTTGGTTTTCTTTTAGGGTTCGAAAAGTTATTGCGCATATTTTAAAATGAATGCGAAACTTGACAGGAAGCCAATGTAATCGTTTTGTATTTGGGACGAAACGACGCAAACGTGGGGACTTGGTTATTACTCTTGCAAGGCAGTTTTGAACGTGTTGTAATCTAGCGATATCCTTTTTTGGCATATTGTGAAAAAGTGAGTTATAATAATCTAACTTACTACTGACGAGTGCCACTGCAATTTGCTTGGCAAAATCTAACAATTGTTCATACATAAGTGATTATATAATGTCAATTTTATCAATAAACGCTTCATAACGGTGTTAGTGTATGTCGTCACCTTCACATGCTAAGTTGTGGTTGGGTATGTCATCACCTTCAATGGGTTGAGTTGTGGATTTACAACCACCATTTGCGCGTCAGCACATCACTAAAGATAATTGATTATTGAACTAGACAACGAGAATAAATCAAGTTAAAACTATAGAACTGTAATAGGCCAAATTTCAATAGACATACACATTATTTAATTTCATAAGATATTTTTATCAATAAAATATACTATATTTCATAGGGCTGTTAGTGTATATTGCTCATAAATAAGTATGTTATCCTTGTGAGAACTGAATGTGACTTCCCACCCGTGTGACCACAGCAAACACAAAATATTTTAAACATTATAAAATTATTAAAAAGTTTCATGAGAATATCATGAATATTATTAACTATTATTTCTTATATATGTTTTCTATATAGATTCGGCACACTACGAAATAATGTGTGATATTAAGAGTGACATTGTGTTTACTGGTGAGTGGGATAGTCTCGGTGTGAGATTTAATAATGGTAACACAACGTGAGTTGTGATCCAGAGTCGTGACAATTACATGTGGGGATGTTAGTTTCTGTCATCACAACTGATGTGTTGAGTTGTGAAACGTGCTGGCAGCGTTTACGTTTTGTTTCTACTGTTGTGGTTAATCGCATTTATGTAGTTTTGAAGTTAATTGCAGTTTGGACGGTGTTTTATCCACTTTTGTAGATAATTAATTACAAATACACATTTTATATACAAACTACAGTACGTTTTTTCTGTTGTGGTTAATTGCGATTTATATGTTGCAATGAACAATACAAACACAACTATGCTTCATTATATTTTATTAAAAATATTTTATTTATTTAAACAGCTAATCCGACGTCACCACATTGACAGAAAACAGCAAGAAAAATGTTATTATCAGTAACAGTATATCTCTTGGAATATCTCTTGGAATATCTTATGTTTAATATTATAAGTAACCCTATAGTCTTTAAGAAATAATAAATGTTTGTTAAAGTGATCCCTGATAACACTGACTTGTAAAAGCCGTGAGTCTTCGCACGGATGTGTTATGCCTCACCTGGTTTCAGCGTGAATATTTGTTAGCGCTATTCAAAAATCTAAGGAGGAGATGTGATGTTAGGATTACAGGGATTTAGGTATTTAAGTGGTGGCATATTTTTCTCATAATTATTCGAACTTTGAATACCACACTGTCTGAGCATTGTATTATCATCGTATTAACATTGTATTATCATTGTATTATCATTGTATTATCATTCCATTACATAGGTCTATATAATAATCTAATATTAAAATATCATAAACATTGAAGGTAATGTTTCAATGCAAGCGGTGATACACAATTCAACAGAGTAGGCCTAATTTACTGTTTAAAAAACAGCATGCATTACGGTTTAATAATATATTTAGACAAATGATTGTGAAGGTGCCATTCTGTGATTTTACATGTATGTATATGTAGGCCTAAAACGCTGCTGGAGTTGATGATTTGTGAGCCACTGTCATGTCAGCAACAACTAGCTAGAAATAACACCATCACAGAGCAACACAATCATAAACACCAATATGGATGTACCTGAAAAAAACAAATAATAATTCAAGTAGAAGCCTATAATTTTTTGTCCTCAGCGGCTCGATACACTTGTTGACTGTAAGGACCCCTGGTGACTAAGTCTGTACTACGATGGTATCAATATGGCCCATGTATTGCCTACTACGCATACAATATTAAATATCACGAATATCTTCGTCAATATGCATCCAATCTTTCTATAATTTGAGGGAAATACTCCCAGGATTTAGTACTACGTATGTGTGTGATTTTTGGTAGATATAGGGTGGTTTTTGGTGTTTAAAAATTGGTTTTCGGTATATCAAGTGTTTTTTAGTATTTAGGACTACCGAACGATCGTTGTCCTAGACATAGATTCCGATAAGGCTTTTGGTGTTGTCCCCAAACAACGTTTCTTACACAAACTTGACCATTACGGAACTCGAAGAACAATTTTTCTGACCAATAAAACCAAAAAAGTAGTAGTCGATGGCAGCTCTTTAGAATCAGCCAATAAGAAGTCTGGTGTGCCCCAGGGAGCTGCTCTCGGACCCCTACTTTTTTTACCTACATAATGACCTTCCACGGTCTCCTCGCAGGTTCGTCTCTTTAATTGCAGATGACTGCCTTCTGTATCGCCCGTTGAAATGTTGAGCAGCTGCAGAGAGACCTATCTACGTTACAGGACTGGGAAGATTGATAGGGTATACATGTGCTTTAACCCCTTGAAATGCTCGGTCCTTATATGGTGTCCAGGCTTGGCCCATATAAATACAATTACGAGTAAGTCAAATTCCACTCTGAGCTTCTTTCAGAGGAACCTGAAGGCATCTCCCTCCTAGATTAAGGGAGACTGCCTATTTCTCCCTGGTCAGATCATCTTTAGAATATTTTTAAGCAGTTTCGAGCTCCTTTAGACAAAAAGATATTGACAAAAGTCAAAGGTAACTTGGCAACAAGATTTGTCACCCAAAATTATAGACAAACAGCCAGTGTGACATCTGTCATTTTTTCATAACCTCCCAGCAAACACGAGACGTTGGCCCAACGTTGGCCCAACTTCTCATGTTTGCTGGGCTGGACATAGGCTTACTGGCTTGAAAACAAGACGAAAAGACATGCGGCGGACCCCACTCCTGTGGACTATGCTGCGTGCCATTGCATTGTGCACCCACTATGTTTACTGGTCGAATCATTTCAACCCATGGGGAAATTCACAATTTATCTTTTTATAAATTTGTCGGTGTTTGACTTTGAGCGATCACCAATATCGGAAGGCTCGGTTGGCCCACTTCCAGGGCTAGCTACCCAACAAACTGACAAACTGACAAAATTAATAAACATGTCCAATCAGGACAGACGCTGCTCTCTGTGCGAGCCGGTTGACAGTCAAGAAAACATCTGGACTGAACATGGCAACGGCGACGATGCACCACCTTTCTATTATTACAAACAACTGTGTAAAAACGCCAGTAAATCCCAAAAATGGGCTTGTAGCAACTGTTAACGAAAGGGAGCCTGCTGATATCAGTGACACGTGGCGTGGTAAAGATGTTAATTGTGACGATCCTGGCGAAGAATGGTCTCAACGTTTTTCTCAAGACATTTCCCGCCCTGACGATTTCCAAACAGAAAACATGACACTGCTTGACACCCCAGATTTGGCTGAGCTATCAGATGAAGAATTTTATAAACGACTGCGGCAACTCAAAGATGAGCATAAAAAAACTTTAGAGCTTTGTGAAAAAGTCTATACAGAAAAACTTGCTGAAAGAACAGGTGCGCAGCCGCATTTTTCTAGCCCGACTGGCAGTGCCAGTGGCAGTGCACTGGCAATGCCAATGACACGACAACAGATCAACAGACAACATTGGCAATGTTGTCTGTTGATCTGTTGTCGTGTTGATCCGTTACCTTAACTTAGGCCTTTATCAGTAGACCTATTCCCCGTTCGTGAGCCTAAAGAATCATACGACTGCAAGATGCGCATGCCTGGGACGGTCAAGTGTAGGCCAACAGTAGCCTATTGAGTACAGATTGACGGCATTAATACTAATAGTCTACTATAGCCACTGAACTGATTTACAAGATACTGCTCAAACGAGACATTGATCCCATGCTGTTTTAATGTTAGGCCAATGTCTGGGACTGCGATGCTGGCCCAACATTGAACCAACATTGTATAAATGTATAATGTTTGAAAGAAAGTTCTCCTGCCCAGCAAACACAATACATAAATTTGTATTTATAACATTTATAAAACGTCGGCCCAACGTCTTCAACGTTGGTCCAACATTGCATAAAGTCATATTTATAAATGTTTTGAGTTTACTGGGTGTCAATACAAGCTTGGGGTCAGGCCGTTTCCACATCCCCGCAGTAGGCTAATACAGTCAGTTTGTTTGCAAGCCATATTATAGTCTGTCCGACGGTGGAGGATGGTCCAAAATTAAAGTTAGCTTTCTGGTATCCAATCAGTCAAT
Source organism: Flabesymbios commensalis (assembly GCA_964017125.1). Classification (NCBI taxonomy): domain Eukaryota; kingdom Metazoa; phylum Annelida; class Polychaeta; order Terebellida; family Flabelligeridae; genus Flabesymbios; species Flabesymbios commensalis. Next base: position 71,076,592 of record OZ024906.1, on the reverse strand, counting down.
TCTTAAGCGATTTTCATGAAATTTTCTAAACCTTATTTTCTAGTCATTTGGGCCATTAATCCTGAAAATTTCGTAAAAAAATATTGGATAGTTCAAAAGTTAGACCATTTGACATGTAGTAAATGTCTATTTGGGCAATTCCACGGTGTCGGACGTACTTTTCGGACACTTTATTTTATGCCTGGTGCCCTAACTGGAAATGAGAATTATATTAAGTTGTTGCTATTTCATACACACCACCTCGATGTACCATGTGGGACATTCGAATATTTTATGTCATTCACACATATCGGTTATGAGCCAAAATAAGGGTGGTGTCGGAGGTACGCAGACAAATTGATATTTTCTAAAATAAATCTTCCGAACCATATCTGTCTGAATCCTTGGGTAACAGCATAAAATTGTGGCCTGATACTGATAAGAGGATAGTGTTGTCTTATTGTTACAGGGATCGACACTAACACTGGCCCGTTGGCCCGAGGCCAGTAAAAATCACTAAGGGCCAGTAAATTACCTGATATACTGGCCCTGGTGGCCAATAAAAAAGTCACACCCCTTTGATACGTGTAAAATAAGGACTAGAAAGACAAGGCTAAGGACCAGTAATTATCTGAAGTTACTTTTGGGCCCTTTGGGCTACTACCTGAAATCAGTTAGTGTCGATCCCTGTTATAACATATAAAATATTTTTCATTTCAATTGTGCTAGAAGTTATTGGATACCTTTGGTGTCGGACGTACACTCATTTGGTGTCGGACGTACATGTCTGAAAGTAAGGATTTTGTTCATCCTGCAACACCCAGAAGCAAAGTTAAAAATGTTGCCAATGCTTTTTAACAAGCATTTTGAGGGGTTCACATACCAAATTAGATAATTTATCAATATATATAAGTATAAGATTATAGTGATAGCAGTAATTGGCTATGCTAGGTAAGTGTAAAGTATATAGTGCTAAGTTAACATCACTTTTCAGCCGGGAGTTAGTTTGTAAAGATATAAAAATTGTTATTTACAAAATACAAATGGCAAATTATTTTTTACAAATCGGCCTTGATGCTGCCCAGGCTAACTCAGTGTTTCATCTAGGATTCAAAAGGGGCATGGCGCCACCTATCATTTGGGGGCACCTTATCATGAATGCTGGGCACCCAGTTGACCCGAGTGGGCATTTCCAACCCCTCCCCTCCCCAATTAAGGGTACAAACAGAATCAGTTAACAGTGTTGGCGGTAGGATGAAAAATATCTTAGCCACTGTGGCTAAAACCTCTGAAAAGTTTTAGCCACATTTTCTTTCTTGTAGCCACAATGAAATCATGTACCCAGTATCCATAATATTGGTGATATTGGTCTAGTAGGCCTATTGATTTTGCATCTTACCACAGAAAGATAACTACTCAAGTTGAACCCGTTCATGATTAGTCTTCATTTAGCGAATAAATAACCACACATTTATTTTATGAAAAACTTCCAAGTGGTAGGCAAAGATGTCATGACTGCAGCAGCAGTGTGGAGTCAGTTTTTTTACACTGACCATATAAGCCTGTGTTAAGCGTTCCCTGTTCTTGACAAATATTCACTTTGATTGATGACTTCGCATTCCTCCTTAATGGAGTATCTGGCAAAGGGAATGTACTGAGCGGCCGACCAACTAATCGCTTAGTTTTGTACAAAAAGGAGTTTTGTCCCAACGAGGTGTTAGCTTTTAATGAATTTGAATGATTGCTTATTCATGAATGTTCTATCACAAGTTCTTACGTCTGTTGAGGCTAATAGGTCGATCACTGACACAGTGCCAGTGACAGGTAAAACGATCACGCCTAATCCATTGCAATGGCCCGATGGTAATAAAATGTAAAACACAAATTATTGAATGCAGCTACAAAATAACTCATAACACAAAGGTTGTGATACAGTGACATTATAAACATCACATGATCAGTGTATATAAAACAACATCGTATTATCAAGTGGACAGAATAGGTCTACGCCGTGGTCGTCCGCCATTTTGTTTTTTGTTGAGAATGTAAACAAACATAGTTTGTGTTGGATTTAGTCTATAATATAGGCTATTATTGCTTTATTTATAGATTGGCAATATTGAAAGATGCTACCAAGATCGATTGAGAATTTTAAAAATCAAATAAAGCCATGTTTATGTAAAAAAACGATGGTAATGCAGTCGTTTTTCGAAAGACTTTTACCGCGAAAACGGCTCAAGATCATCTCGTTTTTTGTATTCGCCACTGTGGCTAAAGACATCACAAATCTTTCGCCACGTGGCAAATATCTTCGCATTTGGCGACGTGGCGAGCGGCCAGCGCCAACGCTGAGTTAAGTGTGTAAACATCACCAGTTATTACCACTATGTACGCACATGCCGTTATCAGGCATTGCGTCATAGGTGTGAACGCGCGACATCAGTGACTGGGGTGTTTTTGACTGGTACATTGGCCTGGGTGGGTTGATTATTACGTAACAATAGTTCAAAGAGGCAGATCACCTTCTGAATATAAGAAAGGCAACATGGCGCACACAAGGGCAACATGGCGCACATGAAGGGCAACATGGCGCTCGTGAAGGGCAACATGGCGCTCTCAAAAGGCAACATGGCGCTGCGCCATGTTATAAATAGCTAGATGAAACACTGTAACTGACCATTGAGGGTCATTTCCATTATTTTATTTCTGTTATCTGTTGACAGGTATGTTGGGTGACTTCTCCCCAGACATCAATAATTATCAATATTCAATAATCGATGATGAACCATTAGTTTAGATGTTAGGCCTTTAATAATGCTGATTGGTGTTTTCTTTGCTGGTAAATATAGATGGATGCTTTCATTCATCATGTTTATAAACATTCATCAAGCTATCAGTTCTTCTGAACGTTAGCAGATGTGCCGAATTTCAGTGTATTTGGCGACTTTGGCTGGATCATATTGTCTATTCAATCGCTTAAATTATCAACAGAGCACCACACATTTATTCATCAAAATGCAGTTAAATGGTCATTCAGCACTCTTCACATAATTTTATCACGATCTGTGTGCTGCATCTGGTCTCCCAGATTCTTGAAAATAGTCATCAAGAATTAAAAGACCTTCACCATGTGAACAGAGATTCAGTGCTGTATATGGTGTCAACGTACACTAGTACTGTGTTTGGCCTGCAGTGAGTTGCATATTCAACAAGCAGCATTTGTACTATTGCATGCAGTTCTGATTGCATATTTGCATTAAGGGTACTATTTGTTCTGAACTTATTAGATAAAATAAAGTAGCTATCCAACTATCAATCATATCTAAAAAATAATATAATTTACAATTTTGGTGTCGGACGTACAAGCTAATTCTCTTACGCATACATGTATTTCACTGATTTGCCATTCACAAATGATGAATAATTGATTGTTTTGCTATTATATTTATCCATTACCTCGTAAGAAACTGACATTTGGCTGATTGAGCCATTTAGTGGATATGAGTATACTAAACAGCCTTGTGAATGACACACGGTGTCGAACGTACATTAAAAAAGTGTCGGGACGTACACTTGTTTGCATGGTGATAATCAAACAGGCAACCATCACAGTGACTCCATGTTGCATAGCTGGGGTTATGATACCATTTCTGTTTTGCATAAGGGATTTTAGAATACTGGATGTGGTTTGTCTTATTATATTTGGTGTCGGACGTACATAGTCGTTTTTATCAATTTAACACAGAATTGCTACACCTGAAAACCCATGTTGAAGAAGAGTACATCAATCAATTTGAATATTGTTTTCAACAGACATTTTCTACTGATGAACAAACACTTCCACAAATATTTCCTATTGATGGCATTTCTTATGTCATAGTGCAAATAATACAAACAGGTGTCAAATTGTGAAATATGTTACCAATGCGAAATAGTGTTTAAATGTTCAAGATCAGCGCGATTTTATATCAATGTAGTTCGGTTTCCGGGCAAAACAATTATTGATTTTCAAAATTGTCTATGAAATTAAGATATGAAAATGGGAATCAGGCCATTTAAAAATTTTCGCACCCAGGTTGACACTTTCATGGAATTGCCCATTTATAACGCTCCTCTATAACATGTATAAACCCATTAACGTCATTCTGGTTTATTCTCAGAATTGCGTTACATTTCAAATGGTCTTACTTTTGAAATACTAAATGGCATTTTGCGAAATTTTTAGAGTTGTTGCCAAATGATCAGATAATAATGGTTGCAAAATTTCGTGACAATCGCTCGAGAATTGACTGACTGGATACCAAAAAGTTAACTTTCATTTTGGACCATCCTCCACCGTCGGACAGACTATAACTCATACTCACATAGCCCAGATGTCGCTCAAGTATATATATGAACTTGCTGTGATTTGGGAACTTGTTCTTAATGAGGCTTTGGGTATGAAACGCATATTTATTATTATTATGGAATAGGGCAATGTTGACTGGGCCTTGGCCTACCCACGGGCACTATTGCATTCTGGTGGACCCTTGATAAGTTGGTGACTTGTGCGGATGTGTACATTTTTGTAACAAAAATGGCTTACAGCCTGAGCCTAGTCTCAAACTATGTGGACAACAGCTTCCTGTCCTGTGAATTTTGGCAGTTGACCATACCTGAGCAATTGAAGCCAATCATCAATGACAATGTGAATGGCATTGGCATTGGCAATCCCCGCATTTGGCAATGACAATGAAGGGTCTACTTTTCGAGGGCCTAATGAAAATATGATAAGGTTAGCCTAATCTTAAGAAAATCTCATCTTAACTTTCAGTCTTTTTTAGGCCTATCACTAGTCTATCCTCTAGGCCTACCTAGCCTAGTATCAGTAGACATCTTATCATTAAAAAGTTCTGGTTACTTTAATAGTCTATGACACAATTATCTGGATTGCATGCTTTTTGTCCATTTCTCAGTCAATTCTGAACCGATTTTCTAAAAAAATTGCACAGGACATTTCCAAGTCATGTCCTAATATCAAAAAAAAATTAGCAAAATTATATTCAATATTTTAAAAGTTAGACCATTTGACATGTTACTGTAATAAAATCCCAGAATTAGCGTAATGGGTTTATAGAGGGACGTCATATTTTCAATTTACTACATGTCAAATGGTGTAACTTTTGCAATTCTGCATATAACTTTACCAAATTTTTACCGATGTTAGGACATCACTAGAAAATGTCCTGTGCAAAATTTCAAGGAAATCGGTTCAGAATTGATGGAGAAATTGACAAAAAGCATGCGCTCTAGATAATTGTGTCATAGAGTGTAAACTAAAGCGACTTAATCAGGGTAAAATCATCGAAAAATCACTATTTTTATTTTGGCTTCTTAGACTTAAGTTAATATGTCAGACCATATGTCATATGATGTAAACATGCCCATAGTCTCATAGACTAGAACTGCAAAAGTTTTTAAATTTTTGTGTTGCACATTTAACAGTTGGGCGAGATATAAAGACAAAATTCCTGTATTTCTTATTTTGGACATGCATGTTTTTAAAAAATTGCAGTTCTAGTCTATGGACATGTTCACATCATATAGCCATAAGCGCAAATAAAAATACTGATTTTTTGATAATTTTAGCCTGATTGTGTCGCTTTAAGATGATCTTAGCTTTTTAAGATGAATGACTGAAAGTGAAAGTTAAGATAAGATTTTCTTAAGCATGTTAAGACTAAGACTTGAAAATGAAGTGAAATGAACCCCAGATTAAAAAATATCGTTTTGGCTTTTGCTTGACCAATTGCTTGACCAAACGTAATCGTGATAACGTGCAACCTTAGGCTTATCACTAAATGCTTTATCTTTAGGGTAATAGCTAAAGCAAATGAACACTTTTTGATTTGAGAACATCGACTCATACTAGACTACTCTAGTCTGTAGATAGCACCCACCCTGTGCAGTTAATTCAAAAAATCTTCCATTTTAATATAAACTTAGCACTTGAGTTGAGCTTGAAATCAATGTGATTGGACGGAATAATAGAATTAAAAGTAATGTTTTCAGCGTAGCCCTACTGACCCTATATCTGGGTCTGGGATTCCCTGTACGTATTATTTTATCAAAGTTACAGAAACAATCACTAAAAAATATTTTTTTAATTGAACTATTAGTTTTCTTAAATATGTCACTTTATGTAGTCTTTAGCTTGAAAATTATTTTTAATTTTATGAAGTTTTAAAAAAGAAATTCTAGTGACTGGACTGAAAAAAATGCACAGCCTGTGATGGGTGAAAATGTACCTTTACTTGAATATTATGAATAAAGGATATAAAGTCATAATGAATAAAGGATATAAAGTCATAATATTAATAAATTAGAATATAAAGACATAACTTTTACTTGCAGTTTGTAATTTTCACTCGCCTTGATTCACAATATTTTTCAAATGAATTATTTAAATTTAATTATTTAACAATCCTGCTCTGAGGATATAAAGTCATAATCTGCTTTCTTCACATTGTTGAATGGGATAATGATAAATACTTACAAACTTTACAATCCCGCATGTGTTCAGTGAGAAAAATAAATTGTATGTTGAAAGGCGGAGTGCAAATAACTTGAAATTTCACATGTTTCTTGAAAGCAGATCTCTGGGTGTGTACATAGATGTTATGAGGCTTCCTTGGAATTCTATAATTTGTATTAATGGAATGGCTTAAGAAAGTAGATTCCAGATGTCCCATATAAACTATACACTTAACATGGTTAAAAACACGGATCATGGATACATGTTCAAAATGTCTAGGCATAACAACCTCAGGCAAAAACAGACTCTCTGGAAAGTGATTGACATAGTGTACCGGGGACAACAGTGGCTGCTTATCTGCCAAATATTAAGAAATCAGACCTGGATCCAGGGCTCAGAAATGTGGGAAATGACATCTTATCATTTTGAATTAAAAAAAAATTGTATAAACATATTTATTTATTCAAGATTACAATCAGGTTTTCAGCCACAAAGTTGGTCTCCTGTGAAGGAATAATGAGAGATCAGGGATCTACACTAACTGATCTCAGGTAGTAGCTCAAAGGGCTAGTAACTTCAGATAAGTACTGGCCCTTAGCCTTGTCTTTCGAGTCCTTAGTATACACTTTATCAAGGGGAGTGGCATTTTTTCGTTGACCACCAGGGCCAGTATCTCAAGTGATTTACTGGCCCTTAGTGATTTTTACTGGCCTCGGGCCAGTGTTAGTGTTGATCCCTGGAGATGAATGAAATATTGTATGGATCAGCTATCAATAACCATACTTCTGAATGGAAGTTCGGTGCAGTATAAATGAGAGCACATGTATTCAAATTAAATTTGCTATGTAATCACCCTCAGATACATACTATGCCAATGTTAGGGTACCTGATTTTGAGGCAACGTTTTACTAACTTTTTATTTTACTTGGCTTGTCAATAGAAATATCTAATATGATGTCCAAAAAGATTCTGATCAAATTATGTAAACTGCGTTAGAATATAATTTAGCTCTCAGATGTAGTTTCTAATCAGCTGTTATTTCCACCATGTCTACTGGATGTGTAACGGTACATAGTCCGTCCCCTTGGATATAAAAGGATGTATCTGCCACTTCGTGAAGTGGCAGATACACCCTTTCATATCCAAGGGGATGAATTACTATGGAATAGGTTTTCAGCACTGTAAGACTTCGACCTTTGTAATTTTGATAAGAATCAAATTCAGGTAACATCATTTACCATTTGATTCACATTTTAAAGCTGTTCAGAGAAAGTTTAAATGTCATGATGATCTAGCCATTCAATTACATTTTCTGAATCACATCTTCAGAACTACTACACTTCTGATTTTCCTGATAATTTGCCACACAAAATCTGGGGTGTATTTGGGTAACTGTTCTTTGGCCTACTTTTTGTACATTATTACTAGGTTTAGGTTGCACATTTTTACATTAATTTTGTGTCTGAAATATATCCATGAAACTACTACCTACCAGGGAAGTCTAGTTTATAATTAATATATGTATTTGTGTTAACAGATAATGCAGAAGCAGATGGTCTGAGAAAAAGTGTTGATACCTTCAGGCATGACTCGGATCACATCAAAGACATGTCATGTGGAAAGCCCCCAACTGGTAGACTGCGAACATCGATTGGATTTCCATCGAAATCTTTAAGCAATATTAACAGACATTCGTCAGATGCATATTGGAGAGCTCCCAGCGTTTCCACAACAGATCGTGAATTAAGTGATGATGAATTGACTGGAAGAAAGGAAAGGAAGTTGATCAGCAATGATGATACTCAGTCAATGGCATCATCACGTATTGAGGATATGTGGGAAAATTTCTCCATTGATGATTATGCTCCACGTACAAGAGGACATAGCAATTCACAGGCTAACATGACTGCATCATCTGAAAAAAGGAGTAAAGGTGTGACTGAAAGTAATGAATGGCAACATAGAATTACAATACCACAACCTTTTCAAATGACCATGAGGGAGGTGAACAAACCTAAGACAAAAACAAGAGCAATGGTTGAAGTAGATGAACTTCAACGAGAAAAAGAAAGGCAAGAGGAAATTGAATGTCAGAAGAAATTTAAAGCGCGACCTGTTCCAGCACATATCTACATGCCACTTTATGATGAAATCATTGAAGAGCAAGAGACAAAGAGACGGTATAACAGAGTTAAATCACAAGAGCTGACAAAGTCTATCCAAAAACCATTTAAATTTGCAGAACGTGAACAAATGAAGAAAAAACACCGTAGATCTTTTCATGGCCCATTTAGCTCAATTGATAATAAAGAAAAAAAACACTTTAAGGCAAATCCTTTTCCTGAGCACATTTTCAGTGATGACGTAAATGACAAAGCAAAAGAAGAGGAAGAGTACAGACGCATTCGCAAACAAATGAGGAGTGAAGACTTACTAAAATCAGCAACATTACCTCCAACAATGTCTGCACGTGGGAAAGATTATACCGATGGGAAATCTAGAAGAAGAAGTCATGCTGATAAAGCTCGTAAAGCTGGTATTATCACATCGCATAAATTTCAACCTAAAATAAATCATGACATTCCAGATTTTGAAGAAATTCACAAGGATTTGATGAAAAAAATGTCTGATGCGAAGCAAAAAGAAGCAACTGTGTGCAAACCATTCAATTTAAAGACTGCTTATATTCCTACAAAAAAACACAAAGTCTATGAAGATATTCAATCAGATGAGCAAATGTTAAGAGAAAATCGATGGCCTTTCAAAAATTCAAAGTCACAACCATTGTCAAAATCATTTGGTATGTATGTTTTTTTCTTCCAAACTATGGCGTTTTTTTGCACAAGTTTTCTGTATTCTTTTTCTATGAATAGAAACTAATTTAGTATTACAGTGAGTATTAATTATACTATGATATGAGAATTATTGAACATAAGAATTATGAGTACAGTACATTGTTTGTTATAAGCTGTGCAAGTATCCCACGGACAAACATAATAATTGAAATTTGGTTGTCTGTCAGGATTCCTTAACTTTAGTGGAAGGCCTTACTTAGGTACCTAACAATCTTATGACAACTGAATTTTTATATCTGAGCATCCATGTTGATTTCTATGTGGTTCAAACAAACGGAAATCTCTTATGCTTACGCTGTGCTTCATATTATGTACCTTTTTGTCTTTTATTGCAGGATCATGGGCTTCATCTCTTGACACAATTCCCACAAAGACAACAACATCTGCTGATCTGAGAACATCTGCTAACAAGTATGATAACACATTGTTCCAACCCAATATTTTTCTTTTCCAAAAACCATTATTTCATTAATTATTGGTAATTATTTACCTAGAACAATGATCATAAGGCCATCCTAGTAAATATGTTTGTTTCCAATTTCGGACTGCATGGGTAGAAATGGCGGTGAAATATAACGCATGTTCTATTGTGTAGTAAAAGCAAACATTTCCGGCCGCACATGTCTAAATCAGTGAACAAACAAAGTTATTATTGCCGTCAAATACGTCTAGAATCATAGGCTTAGCCTAGTTCTGTTGAAAAAAACGGCCGCCCATCCCGGCGAAATCGAAGATTGTGTTCTCTGTTTTCAATTTTTTGTAAAAAAAACAACAACAGAGTCTTGTACGAAATATAATTATTCAATACAAAAATTCTAAAAAAAAAGACTTCTGCCATAATCCCTCATGCAACTTTTAGCAGTCTAAAATAAAACTGGCCTCATGGAATTTTTGACAGTCTAAAAGAAAAATTCCTCCTACATACCTCATGGAATTATTCCCACCATGAAATCGGAAACAAGGATATTTTTTAGGATGGCTTAAGGACCATTTGTAATCCTTTTCTAATTGATAAGCATAGCATGTGGACCAAGTACGATGCTTACAAATTGCCATACCTTACCCATACACTTAACACAGGATCTGCGGGTCCTCCCCCTGAATTTTAAAAATTAGATCTCCAAATTGATTTTAGTGCAAAGATGGCAAAAATATTTTAAAAGCCATGAAGTCCCCTGTAGAATAAACTGAATTTTTTGTTTGTTTTTGTTAGGAGCAGAATGGAAAAACGCATAGCACAGGAATTGTTAGAATTGGAAGAGGACCGCAAACGGCGATTAAAAGAAAAGCAATTGAAGAAACAAATAGCTAGGAAGGCTTCAGCTAATGACCAGACACTAAATATGCATCTAAGTACCAAAGAAAAGTTGAAGAGATATAGGTAACAATGATAAATTATGTAAACAAAACCTATTTTCTTAACCCTCGCACAGCTAAGCACGTCTATAGTCATTTTCAATCTGTTTTATTAGCCGTTTAGCATGTTTTGAAACTAAATTTATTTCCCGTGTGTGTTTAAACATCAAATATGAGTTATTTCCACCCACTTCACTTGAAGTTGTTGATCGCCGTACCGAGACACAATTTCAAGTGGGTGAAAATTTTAATTATTTTATCTAGCTCTTTGAGGGTTAAGGTTGAAATTAAAATCTGCTAAGATTAAAAAATAAATTTAATTATTGTTAAATAATCCAAACAAAACCTATTTTCTTAGCTTAAAATTAAAAGCTTTTAAGATAAATTGTTTTATGTGATAATTCAGTACTTATGTAGACAATTAAAAACAAATGATATTGTTTTTATGTTTAATGATTATAATATAACTTTAAACTAGGAAAGTGACATCCTACTAAAAGTCCTAAAATAGAGATTTTTTAGCTCATCCGGCCTTTTGGCCTAGATGAGCTTAAATGCCATTGTGAGTCGTCTGTCCACAATTTACAAGAAATGCTTCTTCTCCCTTAATTCTCATCCGATTTTAATTTTGTTGATGATGACATAGCCGGAAATGGGGGCGGGCTGAGAATTGGACACTTTTGTACACCTACCCGATTTTTAGAGAAAATATTCGCTAAAATATGATTTTCGCGTCATTCTCACTGTATTATAATGTTGGGCCATTTAAATGAAATATTTTTGGATTTATTTTTTTCCATTGATCAGGTCATATATCTGTGGAGATTAAATAGTAAAAAAAATTAAAATTTTGCACTAGCATCCTACCTCTGAGAGCTATTCTGTATATTGTAAATATGTCGCAAAATGCAATTTTTTTCATTTTTTTGCATATAGTTTAGGACAGCAGGTTCGTTTCTGTACGAAAGTCTCCATGAGCGGTACCATTTGGTTCAGATACATCCCTTAAGTCAGAATCAGGTTACCAATGCTTAATTTGTCGAGTAATTGATCATAATGGCCAATTTCAAAATGGCTGCCGTGAAATCCATGGTTTTTCCCGAAATGTATTATTGAACATGGTTTTCTTAAATTTTGCATCACAAGCACAGTTTGAGTGTCTAATCCCCCATTTTATTGTTCGTTCAAGTATTTACAAATGCTGGAATGTGATATTTAGAACTCAATCCAAGATGGCTGCCAGAAATGATCAAGAAAATGTTCAAAATTTCACATATTTTAGAAGCACATGTTTTGTCATGTAAGAAAACCCCCACGATCGGTGTGGTGTCATTTGGTTCAGAGACAACCCTTGAGTGAAAATAATATGATGAGTGCTTGATTTGTGGAGTAATAATCAGTATGGACGATTTTAAAATGGCGACCGTGAAATCAATGCTTAATCTTCAAATGCATAATTAGGGCCAATGATTTTCCGTTTAAAAAAAATAGATTTTCCGTTTTACGTTTTGGTGAATTCCGTTTCATTCCGTCTCAGTGCGATTTTCACAGATTGTTGACTAAAATACAGTGACTGAGTGTGCTACAAGTAACTCAGATCTGTAATTGAATAACAACACAATTGTTGATTGCCAAAATCATCAACAGGAAACACAAAAAAACATTATTTTTTCATGTTATAACTGCATATATTGGTATCTTACCAATGCCAAGCATTGATAAAAAAATGACTGGGTATAATAATCGCTGATGGAAAAAGTGCTGACCCATCAAGCCCCTCATCAACGCACACGCGGCGGTCATGGCGGTATTGATTATACTTTCATTTCCCAGTCACCTTAACCAACGTTGGCCCAACATTAAGTCATACCATGCATGCTGTGATTCGGGAGTCTTCGGCCAATTTCGGCAAGCTCCGGCTCATTTACATAATGTTTGCGCATGCGTCGTGTACCGATCCCGTACTATAGCGGGAATAATTGTCTAAAATAAAAATGGCTAAAAATAGTCAAGCTGAATGACGTCATTGCAATGGATTTCCGAAACGGAAAAATACCGCGATCACATGTAGACACGGCATATGCCGCAATCAGCACTGTCAAAGTCGCGGCAAATGCCGCGATCAACAGGATAAGGTTAAAGTCAATGAAAAACAGAGTGAAATAGGTGGATTTGGACTCATAAAATGACTTTCCATTCGAACTTTGAAAAATGCAAATTCCGTTTCACAGGGTATATTCCGTGAATTCCGTCCGTTATCCGCTATCGCGGAAAATCATTGGCCCTACATAATTCAACATGGTTTGCTTAATTTGTTATCTCAGAAACACGGTTTTTGTGTCTATTATTATATTTTAATGCCGAATGGATCCACTGAATATATCTATGTATATTTTAAGTGCTAGAATATGTTGTTTAAGAACCAATCCAAGATGGCTGCCGTAAAAATGGCAAATAATATTTTCGAAACTTTTGAAAAAAGTTCATGAGCCCACGTTCTGTTTTGCATGAAAACCTCAATGAGCGGTATTATTTAGTTCAGAGGCATATATTAGGTCAAAATCAGGTGATAATTTCTTGATTTGTCAAGTAAATAATCAATACATGGCGATTTTAAAATGGCCGACGTTGAATAAATGCATTATAATTGAACATTGTTTACCTAATAGTCATATCATAAACACGGTTTTGATATAATTTCTTGAAGCGACACAATCAGGCTAAAATCATCAAAAAATCGGTAATTTTTCTTTGGCTTCATAATATGACCATATGATGTAAACATGTCCATAGACTAGAACTGCAAAAGTTTTTTTTATTTTTTGTGCTGCACATTTACCAGTTAAGCGAGATGTAGAGACTAAATCCCCATATAAATTTGTTATTTTGGATATATAATACAGCAACAAAGATCACTTTCGTAGTGGCATACATCAATTTCAAGGTGGCTGTTATCACTTCTTCACTGGCCAAGATCAGATTTGTAGTTGCTGAGATAACTTTTAAAATTGCTGTGATCACTTCTTCAGTGGTCAAGATCACTTTTGTAGTGGCTGATATAACTTTTAAAGTGGTTCTAATTACTTATTCGGTAGCAAAGATCACTTTTGTAGTGGCTGAGATAACTTTTAGAATGATTGTAATCACTTCTTCAGTAGTCAAGATCACTTTGTAGTGGTTGACATAATTTTTAAAATGGCTGTGATCGCTTCTTCAGTGGCCAAGATCACCTTTGTAGTGGCTAACATAATTTTTAAGTGGCTGTGATCACTTCTTCGGTGGACAAGATCACTTTGCATTGGCTAAGATAACTTTTAAAGTGGTTCTAATCACCTTTTTGGTGGCTAAGATCACTTTTGTAGTGGCTAACATAACTTTTAAAGTGGCTGTGATCACCTTTTCAGTGATCAAGATCACTTTTGTAGTGGCTGAGATAACTTTTAAAATGGTTGTAATCACTTTTTCAGTGGTCAAGATCACTTTTGTAGTAGTTTAGATATTTTTTAAAATGGCTGTGTTCACTTTAGTGGCCAAGATCACATTTCTATAGGCTGACATAATTTTAAAAGTGGCTGTTATCACTTCTTTACTGGCCAGGATCACCTTTGTAGTGGCTGAGATACCTGTTAAAGTCGCTCTGATCACTTCTTCATTAGTCAAGATCACTTTTGTAGTGGCTGAGATAACTTTTAAAATGGTTGTAGTCACTTCTTGGGTGGTCAAAATCACTTTTGTCATGGTCGAGATAACTTTTAAAATGGTTGTAATCACTTGTGGTCAAGATCACTTTTGTAGTGGTTTAGCTAATTTTTAGCTCCCGCCGTCACCGTAGGTGAGCGAAGGGAGCTATGGATTCTACCTCCGTTTTTTTTTTGCCTCTTCTTTTGCCTATAACTTTGTGAAAAAATAAGCTAGGATAACAATTTTTGGTATGTGGGTTACTTCCAGGTGGCTAATGGACGGGTTAAAATATTTTTAATCTGAATTCAATACGCAAGGTTGCAGAGGAGAAAATGATGATGTGACGGCGTTGGGCCGTTGGGCCGTTGGGCCGTTGGGCCGTCCGTAAACAATTCGTTTCCGGAGCATATCTCTGAAAGTACTTGTCCGATTGTCTTCAAATTTTACACACAACACCCCTAGGGGGTCTAGTTGTGCCTTTTGGGGTATTTGAACTTTGACCTACTTCTGGTTCAGAACTATGACCTATTTAGACGTTTTGACGCGCACTTCGTTTCCGGAGCAGATCTCGAAAAGTACTGGGCCGATGACAGTCATATTGCACATACATGTTCTCTAAGGTCCCTAGTTGTGCCTTTTCAGGTTTTTGGACCTTGACCTTGAAGTTGACCCAGCACTTTGACCTAATTTATAACATCGGTAAATCCGACTGAAAGATTTTGCGGAATATCATGAAAACCGCTCAAGATAGCTACACCATTACTATAAAACAAATTGTGAGGTTTCAGGAGAGGATGCATCTTGAAAAATTTCAAGTCGATAAAATTAAAAATGGCCGCCTATCGGCCATTATTCACCTCGACAGGCCTGATATTGTGGAATATCATGAAAACCGCTCAAGATAGCTACACCATTACTATAGAACAAATTGTGAGGTTTCAGGAGAGGATGCATCTTGAAAAATTTCAAGTCGATAAAATTAAAAATGGCCGCCTATCGGCCATTATTCACCTCGACAGGCCTGATATTGCGGAATATCATGAAAACCGCTCAAGATAGCTACACCATTAATATCAAATAAATTGTAAGGTTTCAGGAGAGGATGCATCCTGAAGAAATTGAAGTTGATAAAATTCAAAATGGCCGCCTATCAGCCATTATTCACCTCGACAGGCCTGATATTGTGGAATATCATGAAAACCGCTCAAGATATCTACACCATTACTATAAAACAAATTGTAAGGCTTCAGGAGAGGATGTATTTTGAAAAAAATCATTTTGTCAAAGTTCAAAATGGCCGCCAATCAGCCATTATTCACTTTCACATGGCCGTTATTTAGTAAACCGTGCTAGATGGCTAGACCATTACTATAAAACAAAATGTGTGATATCAGGAGAGGATGCATCTTGGAAAAATTTGACTCGATAAAATTCAAAATGGCCGCTTATCGGCCATTATTCACTTTCACATGGCCGTTATTTGGTCAACCGTGCGAGATGGCTAGACCATTACTGTAAAACGAAATGTGAGATTTCAGATGAGGATGCATCTTGAAAAAAATTGACTTGATCAAATTTAAAATGGCCGCCTTTTCGGCCATTATTCATTTTCACATGGCTGATATTTGGTAAACCGTGCTAGATGGCTAGACCATTACCTGATTACTATAAAACAAAGTGTGAGTTTTCGGGGGAGGATGCACCCTGAAAATTTTAACTTACGAATTCAAAATGGCCGACAATCAGCATTATTTACCTCGATAGGCCTGATATCAGGTAAACCGTGCTAGATAGCTAGACCATTACTATAAAACAAAATGTGACGTTTCGAGAGAGGATGCCTTTTAAAAACTTTCGACTCAATCGAATTCAAAATGGCCGCCTATCGGCCACTATTTACTTGCACATTGCTGATATTTGGTAAACCGTGTTAGATAGCTGGACCATTACTATAAAACAAAATGTGAGATTACAAGAGAGGATGCATCTTGAAAAAAATTGACTCGATCAAATTTAAAATGGCCACCTATCGGCCATTATTCACTTCACATAGCCGGTTTTTAGTAACCGTACTAGATGGCTAGACCATTACTATAAAACAAAATGTGAGATTTCAGGAGAGGATGCATCTTGAAAAATTTTGACTTGATCAAATTCAAAATGGCCTCCTATCGGCCATTATTCACTTTCACATGGGCGATATTTGGTAAACCGTGCTAGATGGCTAGACCATTACTATAGAATGAAATGTGAGATTTCAGCTGAGGATGCATCTTGGAAAATTTTGTATTGATCAAATTCAAAATGGCCGCCTTTAGGCCATTATTCACTTTCACATGGCCGATATTTGGTAAACCATGCTAGATAGCTAGACGATTACTATAGAATGAAATGTGAGATTTCAGCTGAGGATGCATCTTGAAAAATTCTGACTCGTTCAAATTCAAAATAGCCCCCTATCGGTCATTATTTACTTTCACATGCCCAATGTTTTGCAAACTGTGTTAGATGTTAGTCCATTACTATAAAACAAAATTTGAGGTTTCGGGGAAGGATGCACCCTAAGTTTTTAACTAATTTTTATCGAATTCAAAATGACCGTAAATCAGCTATTAGTTAACTCGATTGGCCTAGTTCTTAGTCTAGTTCTTATCTTACTCTTAGACTGGGCTTCTTAGACCTAGTTGTCTTGCGTCTTGATTTTTGACCTAGACTAGGACTACATTAATAACCCTATACAAAATTGCTTAAATCAAATTCTAATTCGGAGCGGGAGCTCCTGGACTTATGTAGTCTTGTTAAAGTGGCTGTAATCACTTCTTCAGTGGCCAAGATCACTCTGCAATGACTTAGATAACTATTTTCAGTGGCTGACACCAGTTTGTTGGTGAGCAAAATCAACTTTGTAGTGGCTGACATAACTTGAAAAGTGGCTATGATCACTTCTTCAGTTGTGTAGTGGCTGAGATAACTTTCAAAGGGGATGTGATAACTTATTTAGTTGTGAAGATCACTTTTGTAGTGGCTTAGATCATTTTCAAAGTGTGTGTGATCGCTTCTTTAGTAGCCAAGATCACTTTTGTAGTGGCTGCGATAACTTTTAAAGTTGATGGGTTCACTTCTGCAGTGTACAAGATCACTTTTGTAGTGGCTTACATAATTTCCAAGGTGGCTGTTATAGTTGTGAAGATCACTTTTGTAGTGGCTTAGATCCTTTTCAAAGTGTGTGTGATCGCTTCTTTAGTGGCCAAGATCACTTTTGTAGTGGCTGAGATAATTTTTAAAGTTGATGGGTTACACTTCTGCAGTGTCCAAGATCACTTTTGTAGTGGCTTACATAATTTTCAAGGTGGCTGTTATCACTTCTTCACTGGCCAAGATCACTTTTCTAGTTGCTGAGATAACTTTTCATTTTGTTGTGATCACTTTTGCAGTGGTCAAGATCACTTTGGTAGTGGCTAGAGATAACTTTTAAAGTGGTTCTAATCACTTCTTCAGTGGTCAAGATCACTTTTGTAGTGGCTAGAGATAACTTTTAAAGTGGTTGTAATCATTTCTTCAGTGGTCAAGATCACTTTTGTAGTGGTTTAGATAATTTTTAAAGTGGCTGTGATCACTTTAGTGGCCAAGATCACTCTTCTATCTGCTGACATAAGTGGCTGTTGTCACTTCTTCACTGGCTAAGATCAACTTTGTAGTGGCTTATATCATTTTCAAAGTGTGTGTGATCGCTTCTTTAGTGGAGAAGAAAAAAGTTGATGGGATCACTTCTGCAGTGTACAAGATCACTTTTGTATTGGCTTACATTATTTTCAAGGTGGCTGTTATCACTTCTTCACTGGCCAAGATCATTTTTGTAGTTGCTGTGATAACTTTTAAAATTGCTGTGATCACTTTTTTGGTGGTCAATATCACTTTTGTAGTGGCTGAGATAACTTTTAAAGTGGTTCTAATCACTTCTTCGGTGGCAAAGATCACTTTTGTAGTGGCTGAGATGACTTTTAGAAAGGTTGTAATCACTTCATCAGTGGTCAAGATCACTTTTGTAGTGGTTTAGATAATTTTTAAAGTGGTTGTGATCACTTATTCAGTTGCTAAGATCACTTTGTGGTGACTGACATAATTTGCAAAGTACCTGTTATCACTTCTTCACTGGCCAAGATCACTTTTGTATTGGCTGAGATAACTTTTAAAGTCGCTGTGATCTCTTCTTCAGTGGTCAAGATCACTTTGTAGTGGTTTAGATAATTTTTAAAGTGGCTGTGATCACTTCTTCAGTGGCTGAGATCACTTTGTATTGGCTTAAATCACTTTTTCAGTGGCTGACACCAGTTTGTTAGTGGCCAAGATCACTCTTGTAGTGGCTGAGATAACTTTTAAGTTGGATGTGATCTCTGGAGTAAACACCAAAACAGTGTTTCTATAATGATTATTACGTAGTATATGTTTAACAATAACAATAATTAAAGGGAACTGAATGTTCATTTTTAGGAGACAAGGCTTTAGGTCACTGGGGCCAAAGCTGAACAAACGCATATTTTCTTGTCATTTTCACTGCTGTCATTTTAGATTCTATCTTAAAGTACCTCACATTACTTTTAGTGGATTCACTGAAAATTAAAATGCATTTTAGGAGTATTTATTGATTTCATGGCGGCCATTTTGTAATCGGTTATAAGTATTAATTACTTAACAAATCAAGCATTAATAACCTGATCTTGACTCAAAAAAACGTCTGGAAATAAATAATACCGCTCATGGAGGTTTTCATACAGATATAGAATAGAGCGTGTGCTCATAAATTTTTTGTAAAATGGTGCGACATTTTGACAATGTTGCGGCGGCCATCTTGATTTTGGACTTTTCTCCCATGTTATTATACTTTTAATGGACATGGTGAGGATGGAAAAGTAAGATTAGACACTTACCGGTAAATCGTGTCTGTGAGATAACTGTGTAACAAACATGTTCAATAATGCATTTTATGAGAATTACTGGTAATTGATTTTACAGCGACTATTTTCAAATAGGCCATAATTATTAATTGTTTTACACATCAAGCATTAATCACCTGATTTTTTGTTCATGGGTACGTGTCTCTTAATGAAATCTCCTGCACATGGAGGTTATCGTACACCATTAGAGCCTGTGCTCACAAACTATTTACAAAAAGTCAAATGTTGAGCATTTTCTTCACCATTTTCTGGCGGCCATTTTGTATTCGGTGGTATATATCACATTACAGCATTTGTAAATACATAAGCGAGCATTAAAATATAAGATTTGATACTAAAACTGTGATTGTGATGTAAAATTTAAGAAAACCATGTTTGATAATACATTTCAGGAGAAATCGTGGATGTTACGGTGGCCATTTTGAAATTGACCATAATGATCAATTACTCGAAAAGTCAAGCATTGGTAACCTAATTCTTACTTCAGGGATGTATCCGAACCAAATGGTACCGCTCATGGAGACTTTAGTGCAGAAACGAACCTGTTGTCATAAACTATATGTAAAAAAATTACCATTTTGAAAAATTGCATTTTGCGACATATCTACAATGTTCAAAATAGCTCTTCGAGGTGGGATGCTACTGCAAAATTATATATTTTTTTTACTATTTTATCCCCACATATATATGACCTGATGGATAGAAAAAATAAATACAACAATATTTGATTTAACTGGCCCAACATTGTGATAGAGTGAGAATGACGCGAAAATCACATTTAAGCGAATATTTTTTCTAAGAATTGGGTAGGTGTACAAAAGTGTCAAATTCTCAGCCCGCCCCCATTTCCGGCAATGTCATCAACCAGATTCTGTTTCTAGAGATCCCTGAGAACAATTCTAGACATGTGGACAAATGTTGTACCGCCGGAATAGGTACCTTGAAAATTTGGTCCCTCTGCTGCTGTACTAAAAGTCCTTGAAAAATCTGATTAGGTCCTGGAAAAGTCCTGGAATTATGTTTCTTCATGGTAGTATGAACCCTGAAAGAGTTCGTGCTTGTGCATAGAACCTCTTCACAGATTTTGTAAGTTTAATTATCAATTAAGGTTAATTAAGGTTTGACTGTCCACAATTCACAAGAAATGCTTCTCCTCCCTCAATTCTTATCCGATTTTGATTTTGTTTGGGTTGTTTGAAAGAGCTTGTGACAGTGCATAAAACTCCCTCACGGATTTCAGAAATTTTATTTTGTAATTAACTAATGCCCTAACAGTGTTTCATCTAGGATTCAGAAGGGGCATGGCGCCACCTATCATTAGGGGCACCTTATCATGCACGCCGGGCACCTAGTTAGGCTTTCCCAACACCCACCCTCCCCAATTAAGGGTATAAACAGAATCAGTTGAATTAACATCGCCAGTTATTACCACTATCATATGGACACAGGCCGTTATCGAGTATTGCGTCATAGGTGTGAATGCGCGACATCAATTACTGGGGTGTTTTTCACTGTCATAATGGCCTGGGTGGTTTGTATATCACTTAACAACAGTTCAAAGAGGCATTTCACCATTTGAATATTAGAAGGGCAACATGGCGCGCATGAATGGTAACATGGCATTCATGAAGGGCAACATGGCGTTCATGAAGGGCAACATGGCGCTCACAAAAGGCAACATGGCGCTGCGCCATGTTGGATAGAGCTAGATGAAACACTGCCTAATTCAGTCCTAATTAGGACCATTCACAAAAATGCTTCTCTTGAGCTCAATTCTAAGCTGATTTCAATTATGTCTAGTTTATTTCAAAGAGCTTGTGCCTGTACATAGAACTGCCTCACGGTTTTTAGAAAAAATTATTTCGTTATTAACTTATGCCCTAGTTAAGGATGAGCTTCTGTGTCATTGACACTATGGTCTTGACTCTCTCTAAGTTTCATTGTTAAAGTTCAGTTGCTCTAGACCTAACAAAATTCTGATCGAAATGAGAGAAAGCTAAGATTATCTTAGATTTTTAGTTGGATGGTTCCCAAGGTAATATTTTTGTTATTTTTGTGTTTTGTTTATTTCTGTATGTAGAGAATCTGAGAGAGATCGCCAAGAAGAGTATAGAAGAACGTTAAACGAGATTAATGAGAGAGTGGAGAATAGACCTCACCTCTTTGAGAGGGCTTCGCAGGTCTGTGCATTTATTGTGTGATTAGTTGATATTATTTATTATTGTAAAAACAAATTTTGTTAAGGTTTAAGAAAATGTTAAGGTTAAACCAGGGATCTTTTTGCCACCGGATAAAGTAATAATGTGGGCTTTATTCTCCTATTATAGATAGCACAAGTAGAAAGTAAAGTTTTCAAGTTCACACAGTGCTCAGTGTCGTACAATGTTATGTTAACATTTTTTCTTGGGTTATATTGTGCTTATGATTAAATGTCAGCAGATTTCTTGATCACTGGTGTAGGGAGATTTTTATGTTCCGCAATCATCCTAATTCCTTTCTCATGAAACATGACAGACCTTTGGGTGTGGTAGACTTTCCGAGCAGCTCCCAGCCCTTCCAACTAGTGTTGGGACCAAAGTTGACGAGTACAGTACCTGTACATTAGAATCTGCTATAAGCAGCCACCTTTGAGACACAGAAAAAGTGGCCTTTCAACACAGAAGGTTCATTTGTGTAGAAAATATAATTTTGGGGACTGGCCAAGAGGCTTACCATAGATAGGAGGTTGCCCGCCCATGAGAGTGGCTGCTCACATAACAGATTCTACTGTGTATATAATTGTGCCCTGCTCTTTCAGAGAATTACTTTCGTCTGTGTCTCCATCTTGGCAATTTTTGTTAGTGCTATATGCTCGCCGATATTTACAAACTTTCTGAAATGAAATATTTTGCATTTAACATTATTACAGGAACCACCCCGACCTTCTGAAGTATTTTTAAAGGTGTATTTTCTTGGAGGAATTTTTTTTTAAATTACCTTATTACTTTTATCTCTTAACCCTTTTAAGCCTGAATTTACCATTGTCATCTTCATCCACCACAAGCCCGCAATTCTCGACTTGTAGTGGATTAGAATGACTTGAAGTGGGTGAGAAATTGATAAAATATATTGTTATTGTTTAAACAGTTCCATGAACATTTTCGTTTTAAAACCCCTAGGTGTAGGAAATTAAGACATTTTTCAGAGATGCAAAATGATGCTTTGAGTTTGATGCATCGTGAGGGTTTAAAGAGTTAATTGAGGAGCTCATTCAAAAAATCATTTTGCTATTTACTTTGGGTGTGGTACCAGTATTACTTTGCAGTTTATGATGGTGCTCCTCAAATTCTAATGCCGCATGGAAGCTTTGTTTTCATTATATATTGCAAAAATAATTATTTAAAGTGTGAAGAATGTACTATAGCTATTCTTGGTGTGTAAGCCTTCCTAATTTTCTTGTTTTCAATTGCCTGTTTAGGTACTGACTAAGCTGCAGGTGGGAGACATTGTCATCTTTAATGACAGCTACTTGTTATACATAATGTACTATTTTTTTTAGTGTTTGAAAATAAATTGGAAGTTATAAATTATAATACAACTTGTTTTGTTCAGGTCAATGCAAAATTGGTAGCGGAGAGGAAATATAGAGATACATTGAGAGCATCTGGTGTAGATGAAGATTTTGTTTCACGTAAGAGCAGTGGAGCTGCGTCTTTGGCAGATATGGAGGATGATGATAGTGATCATTATCTCAAGCGAGAACACTACTCACACGACAGTGCTCCTGAAAGTGACCAGGGCTCCTACAGCTACCAAAATAGCTTCAGCAAAAGCCAGAACAAATCCTTAACAGGCTCAAGAAGATATAGTAGTGATCAGGAGTACTCTGAAGATTCACAGCACACAGACAATGAATCCAGTTTGATTGAGGAGGATATAGCGTAGTTGTGTTTTTGTTTAACCCTTGTCCTGCTGGGACCGTATGTTTTAAGCAAATTTTAAACCAAATATGATACTTTACAAAAATTGATGGTTTCCGATAGATGCTCAGATAATCAAGTTATTCCATTTTGGAGGTGTCTATTTTTCATAAATAGAAATATTTTTTCGTATTTTAAAGCTTAAAAATTGTGTCAGCTATTCCAGCTTCAAATGAATGAAAACTAGAAACAAACAATTCAGCAGCACAAGGGTAAATTACTTTGAAATGGGGTAGGCCTACTGAGATGTTGGGCACTTGTGATGCCTACCTGAGCATGTAGCTCTCTATTTAAAAAGTAGCTATTCTGACCGTATTTATTATTTCGAAATGATAAGCATTGTATTTACAAGCAAGCTAAAACAACTGTACTGTACTACATGTACTACCAGTAGCTATACTACTGCTCGTAACTATATTATTATACATACCGATGTTCGGAAGAAGTATTACAGTAGCCGCCCTCATGTCTTTAAAAGTAGAGTGGGTTATATCATGATATCTCTAAAAACCTTTTTCAAAATCAATTTACTTGTAACTAAAGGGTACTGGCACTTACCCATAACTGTTAGGTGTACTTAGTGGCTTATAACTTCATCTGCCTGGCATTGATGTGTTATTTGTTTTTCTCATGGTCAAGAGAGCAATAGGGTCATGGAGTGGCAAAAAAATCACCCACCAATGCAAAGGTGCTAATAATGCTTAGTGTTCCACGATGATGAAAAAAGGTTTGAAGTACGGTACTGTATTCAATATCTGAAGCTAGTCAGATGTGATTGTGATATTGAAATGGCATATGAAGAGATGATTTGCAAATATTTTTATACACACATAGCAGATGGGTAACCGTTTCATATTGTATTTTATCTTGAACTTTTATTATAATTTATTGCGTGTTGACTTTGAATAACGAAAAATGTATTCACTACAAGCACAGCACATCCATGAGTGGGTGGTTTTGAAATAACACTAACGTCAGAGCTATTTGAACTAAAATGTATTAACCGTTGTGCTGCTGGAGCCGTATATATCCGGTTTCGAGTAAGTTTCAGAGGAAATAAAATGACACTGAAATCCATAAAATAGTTTGTGATAGATGCTCAGTTAATCAAAATGGTAATTTTCACATATGTTTATTTCTCATAAATAGTCATAATTTTTGTCGAAAAATACAATTGAAACAATTCAACAGGACAAGGGTAACTATTTAATACCTGAAAAATGGTCATTAAGCAAATTATGTTTCAAGCCAAGCAATGATTATGTATGTGGCCCTTTTAACATGAATCACAAAAAAGAGTTTTGTTTTACCTTCTAAGATATCAGCAACATTGTCAAATGTTCACAATTGTAGATCACAGCAGCGAGACACAAATTCAAGTGGGTCAGAAATTATTTGTTAACCTTAGCACTTTAATGATTTTTAATTTGTGAATCAACAGTTTAGCCCAGGTATTTTTTTTTTGTCTTTTGTACTTTGCCTTTTCTATGATTGTGCTATATCAACTTGACTGATGTGAAGAACAGTAGTAGCCATGGTACGATGTTATATTCATCAACGACTGTGAGACAGTGAAAAGAACATAGCATATCAAACCTATATATTAACATTGTTCCTTGCATCATAATTCAACCCATATTTTCTTCATGGTGCATGTATCTGTTATTATCATGTTATTATTATGGTATTATCTAAAATGCTGCAGACTAAATACAAATAACGCTATTAGCATTGCTGGCTTTTACCCTACCCCTTCTTAAAAAGACTGTGAGAATCCAAGTTATGCATTACAGTTACAATAGTTATGAGCTAAACTTCTGGCTACTATCTATATAGTGGTTGATAAGTGAGCAATTTCAGTGCTGTGAATGATAACAGTGCTGTGAATGATAACAGTGCTGTGAATGTTATTTCATTATATTCACTATTTTAAAATATTGGTACTCATTGCTGTATGGGTTCCAGAAAGCTGGTTGTAATTTATATTCTAAAGGAATTTTGTACACAATATGTCGGACAATTTCAGAAAAAATACCTGAAAATATTAATGTTTGTTTTTATTTTATGAATATCGTTTATATGTATCATTGTTAAGTTAGATATCTTGAAATATCTTCACTTACTTAAAAATAATGTGGAATTTATTTTAAAGAACAATTTAGCTAATTTTATAATTCTTGTCTTTTATATACATTTTTTAAAGATATACCAGTAATGTACATCATGTATATAACAAAGCAGTGAATGCATCCAATTTTCTAATGAGCCTATATAGTTAGATAATGTAACATTTTTTTAACAAAGAACAATACTAATGAAATATAATATGATCATTCAGATTGTCTTGCTAAATAAAGCAATTTGAAAGAATTCTGCTAATAATCGCCATATAATTATTTATTGTACTTTTATATATATGCACTGCATGTCCTTGTTATTGTTAATATTTATTTTTGGAATCATGTCATTAAATATGTACTTGAAAGTTGTTGTTCCAGTTAATCAGTTGTTAACTTCCCAGCCCAGAATTAGTTTTGTCCCCCTTGCTGTGATCTTGCACAAGCATAACATCGCACAGGTGAGTTGTTGGACAGGAACAATCATCAACACTATCAAAAGATCTACGTGTCATTCCTAAATTAGGCTATTGGCGCTAAATAGTCATTTTGTTTAAATGAGCATATACCAGACGATAATTACTTTTCACGATGGTCCATAACAGTATCATCACTCAGAATCATTTATTCGCCTCTTCCATACCGCGGTAACCTCCCCTGTCCTAATTAGGTCAGTTCGGTGACGTCATGCGTGACCCGACTGAGCGACATTAGCTGTAGCTAGCATTGAACACAAACAAGCAGAGTGCTTGTATGCACGGCACGTGCATTAGGCCTCAATGCAGTGACACCGCCCAACAATTAAGGATGCACAAGGCATTCAACCAATACTGTTACAATGTTGGTCAGCGTCGCCATCGTTGGTCCAACATTGAAACAGTATTGGGTGAATGCCTCGTGTTTTCTGAGAGGACTGCATCATATTTCTACAGATCTGTAGAAAAACGGTACAGTCTTCCCACCTGCCCAGAAAACACAAGGTAGTACATCATCATGTATCTGTATCCCGTGATCTGTATCAATGCAGATACAGTCATGTTATTATGTCCTTATAATCTTCTGCCTCTATTCTCTGTCTACGTGAAAAGCTGAAAAGCGCGGCAAGCAGTTCATGGGGGATATCTTTTTTTTTTGCTAGGGCCAAGCAAACACTTACACAAGACATTCAACCAATGCTGTTTCAATGTTAGGCCAGCGTCGCCGTCGTTGGCCTATCATTGAGAAACTAACAGCTCCAACAATTTTCATCGTGTTTGTTGGGTACATAGCCAGCGGCTCCGGTTATCCCGGAGGTGTCGGTGACGAAATTTTGCTGCCTTAGGGGAGGGGCTGTCCAATTAAATTCTGATCATTATAATTATAAATTGTATTAGAGGTAGGCTAATCGTTTGTATATTAAATACATGTGGGCCTACACGTGTGTTTGCATTTTATATTGTTTATTAATTGAAAGTTAGTCTACATAATCTCATTCTGAAATATTATTTAACCTATTTATATATTGATAATATGATATTCGGATAAGATTGTAATATAGTAGACCTCAATTAAAAAACGGAGAAATAAAAAAATGACTAGGCCTAAAATAATTATAGGAATATGCAGGCTTATCGGTACAATTGGCCTGATATTGTCATAATTGATCCACAAACACACAATATATAATACCTGTGTAACAGCCCCGATTAACCCCCCTGACTGGACTATACCCGGGTCTAGTCTGGACTATACCATTATACAGTCTGGGAGCTCCCAGACTATACCTCAGGGTATACTCTGGGAGCTCCCAGGGTATACCCCACAAGCTCAGACTATACCCCACCAGATTCAGGGTGGGGTATAATCTGGGCCATGGGGGTATACTCTGGGAGATATCATATATGACTTGCAATCAATTATCGATATAATATCTGATCGTAATCTGATATAATTCATGTCTCTTGTATTGACCCTCTGAGGACTAGACTATATTATGTCCCCTATGCTAACCTTCTCATGGCCAGAGTATAATATGTCTGATGTATTAACCTTTTAGTAGCTAGAGCATCACATGCTTCATTGCTTAACCTTTTGAGGGCTAGATGTTCATATGTCTCATATATTAACCTTTCGATAGCCAGAGGTATCCTTTATTATCCCCATGGGGGCTACAGTATCACAGATATGTGATATTCTAGTAGTCTAGCACCCGGAGGGTTAAAACTTTAGACATGCGATATTCTAACCACCAGAAGGTCAATATAATGATAGTTAACACGTGATACATTTGATTCGATAGACCCCTGGTTAAAACTGCCTGTTTGTAAAGTCGGAGAACGCGGGTTCGTACCCCACTCAGGCCTTCAAGTTTCAAAGAAACAAAATGTTTTTCCCAGCTCACTCATAAAGATTCAATATTGTGGGGAGCCTCCGTGACCTTCTAACATAACGGACTGATAGCAATATTGTAGATAATTTTAAATCCACTTCAATAAGGTACTGCTACATCCGATTTTCAGCTTGCCGACAGACAAGCTTTTGGCTCAGTTTTTGGTACACATGTATGTCGTTAACTTCTGGTTTCTGTGTGTTTTGATTGTGTAAATCAATGTTTTTATATATCTGCTCCGTGGTAAATCAAGCATTTACTGCTTTTTAACTGGCTTTTCCGTCTCTTCCAGTGTGCAACAGTGCTGCCAAAAGGCCATATTTGCTTACTTTTAAATCAAGTATATATACTTCTTTTTTTCACTGGTGTCAGTGCCTCCTTCTTGCGTGTAACAACAATTCTAATAGACACCATCTGCACACTTGTGAAATAAACTGATATTTGCTTTTTACTGTGTGCAGAAGCGCTCTATATCATGATGTTGCTGCTCAGTCAACACGATGCACTGACCCAGTCTTGGTTAAATGGTCATCACGCTGTTCTAGCATTGATCCAAAATTGGGTAAGTGTATCGAGTTGCCGTGAGTCCCGGTAAAAACGAGATGTTTAGCCAATGCTGTTGTACTGCTTAACAAGGGTCGTGGACGATGGGCCGTCATTAAGCTAGCTTCGGGTGAACGTTTATTGTGTATAGGCCTACTGGCCTAGCGTTGTAGTCCATCATTAGGCTAATATTGAGTCAACATCACGTATTTGCTGGGTAGCTATAATATGCAAAACGGGAAGGTAGTAACTGTTTAATGGGTAAGCAGGCAGCTTACTGTCGGTCAGAAGCAGCTGTCACATCATGTGCTGTAAAACCCTGAATTTCAAAAAAGAACCAGAGTGTCAATGACACACAAGCTCATCTTAAATTAGGGCATAAGTTACAAATTAAAATTTCTGAAATCCGTAGGGGAGTTCTATTCACAGGCACGAGGTCTTTCAAATACACTAAACAAAATTGAAATCTGATAAAAATTGAGGGAAGAAAGGCATTTCTTGTGAAATATGGACAGAGTGCCTAATTAGGTCCTGATTAAGTCATAATTAAAATTTCCAAAGTCCGCGAGGTAGTTCTATACACAGGCACGAGCTCTTTCGAACAAACCAAACAAAATTAAAATCGGATGAGAATTGAGGGAGGAGAAGCATTTCTTGTGAATTGTGGACAGAATGTCCTAATTTAAGTCATAAGTTAATTAATAATTAAAATTTCCGAAATCCGCGAGGTAGCTCTATGCACAGGCACACAGCTCTTTCAAACAAAGTAAACAAAATTAAAATCGGATAAGAATTGAGGGAGGAGAAGCATTTCTTGTGAATTTTGGACAAAGTGTCCTAATTTGGTCATAAGTTAATTATTAATTAAAATTTCCGAAATCCGCGAGGTAGTTCTATGCGCCGGCACGAGCTCTTTCAACCAAACCAAACAAAATAGTATTCGGTTACATAAGAATTGAGGGAGGAGAAGGATTTCTTGTGAATTGTGGACAGAGTGTCCTAATTAGGTCATAAGTTTTTTATTAATTAAAATTTCCAAAATCCGCGAGGTAGTACTATGCACAGGCACGAGATCCTTCAAACAAACCAAACAAACAAACCAAACAAAATTGATAAGAATTGAGGGAGGCCGGAGAAGCATTTCTTGTGAATTGTGGACAGACGACGGACGACAGACGACGGACAACAGACGACAGACTCAACACGATGGCATATTGACATAAGCTCATCTAGGCCTAAAGGCTGGATGAGCTAAAAATAGCGTCATGAGAAAACTGAAAATAGTGTTTTTTCGTGGAAAAGTCCTGGATTTCTATGATAAATTAAAATCCACTGATCACAATCAGACCAGTTGATAATGCGCATATATTCTGATACACAAGTTTTCATACAGAACAATACAATTGTAATTATTATTTCACCCAAAAATAGAAGTGCTGACGATATCATAGTTTACGTAACGTAAATTACGTTAACTGGTAAATTGAGGCTGGTTGAATAGGCCTACTGTCTGTCACAGAGGGCTATCCCCCTCTCCTCCACCCCAAGACGTCGATCAAAAGTTGGATAGAAATTGGTCCACTGATTGCGATGCTTAGCAAGGTATCATGTTGTTGGGTGCCCCCCTCCCCCGTTGACCTCTAAAGCTGGTGCGTGATGTTTGCAATTGGTCCACGGAGCTCTATCTTTAAAACTATCAAATTTTGTATTATTAACAATAGATTTTTGGCCTTGGCGGCAAAAGGCAATGGAGATAGCTGTAATTTATACACTTATACACTAAAATGAAATACGACCGAAAAACGTCTTCTATTGTAATTCCCATTTATGTAGAAGGTTTACCCTTCCATTACGAAGATTTGACATTAAAAAAACCAGAGCTGCCAACCCCTACGATTTTGCTGTACTAGTAGCTACGTTTTCAGCTGCATAATACGCTGCTACGATACCAGTCTATTTTAGTACGTTTTTTAGTTTCCTTATGTTGGTTTTTTACATTATTGGAACTCATTTCAATAATGTATTATCATGGTTTATCATAACGGATTTCTGGGAACTGTTTTTTTTGTCCGTGTGTCCCAAATCGCGTTCACTGTCAAAATCGGAAACACGCATAGATTCAGCTTTTTGTCATCACATGGCCTATAGTAGGCCGACCAAATATTTTTCCGAATAAGCATAAATTTATGTATTTGCTGAGTTATTAAAGCGACACAATCAGGCTGAAATCATGGCTTCTTAATATGACCATATGATGTAGACTAAAACTGTGTAGGACCTAAGTTTTTTAATTTTTGTGTTGCGCATTTACCATTAAAGCGAAAAATTTAAATGAATTTCTTATTTTGGACATGCATGTCCAAAATAAGAAATCGGGAAGCCAAAATAAAAATACCGATTTTTTGATGATTTTAGCCTGATTGTGCCGCATTAAGCTTTTTTCCGCCAATTTTACAACAGTTAGGGTTTCTGTTTTTTGAGTTGTGTGTCGAGCCACCGGTTTATACCTTGTAAAAGCCCTTAGATTGTACTGAGAGCAATGTCTACCTTGAGATGAAACTATGCCGATATAATTTAAAGAAATGAACACAATGAGAGGTTTGAAACTGGGGGAAGCTAGCAGATGTTCTACTTTCGAAAGCAAACCTTATATGATATAAAAACAATATTTTGCAATAATATATATTTCCTTTGAAAATTTAACCCTTTGTCTTAATAGCATCTGATGCTATTGCCACAATTGTGGTAAAAACATTTTTAAAGTGGCTGACCTAGATCTTATGCACATCATTGGACGAGATAGTTTTCTTAATCACTCACACAAACAATATCTGGGTCAGTCATATCTCTGAACCTTTCAACATGTACGACAGACCAGTAAACAAGTGAGATTGATCCAGTGTTGTTTCAATGCTGGGCCAACGTCTGTGTCACTGTGGATTAAACCTATTTTATTTTTAAATATCTAAGGATTAAAATTACATATTTGCTCTTAGCCCGAAAATTGACGATTAATTTCCCAGCGAGCACAAAACCACGACCTTATGTTGTTTTATGTTATGTTATTGTTCATTCTGAGTGATGCAGATATCGCCATTCAGCCCTGGAACGCGGTTTATATAGTCTACCTGCCAGCACCTTTATTTCTGAATAATCATCGAAATAAAGCGTTGTTATGTTGGTACTCCGTCTAGGACACGCTTCCAACATTACAACAACATCGCCCGTCAAACCCAACACATTAATGAGAGGCTGGTTTCGCCGACGTCGGGTCAATATTAAATCAACATTGTAATAGAATTATATTGAGGCTTCACATGCGAAATGCCTAATTTAAGATGAAAAGTTAGAATAAAATAGAGAATCAAGTAGGCCTGCAAATTAAGGTATGTATAGATCGCAATTATATATTAACGTTATAGCATATTCTGCCAACAATAAATCTTTCAAGTTTAGTTTCTTCGACTTCCCTCGAGTTGGGAAGAGGTGTCAGCTGGATTAGGGTTATTAGGCAAAATTTTGCTTTAGCCCTACCTGGGCTTAATGCTTCAGCCCCATTTTCAACATGATTAATATAAAAAATGGAGCATATCTCTTCAGTATATCACTAAACGACGGCTATTTGGAAGGATGGCGTCATTAGTTTGCATTTAAATAAAAGTGTCTACAGGCCTAAACAAATCTTGCCTTTATGCCCAAAATAAAGCTCTTTGACTGATTAAAAAGGCTCATTATTAATTGAGAGACAATTAGAATGAATTACAGGAACGAAAGACAATACAATTAGGTGCAGTAAATAACTGAATGACGGCATACATGAATTACGGCGGCATTTAGTTAGATTTCACCTACCTATAGACCTGATAGATATTTCAGCAAGTTAGATTAAACTGTCTGATTTTACAGATATCTGTCTAAAAAATGATATAGTTACGGTACATGATGGTTTACCTACATGATAACGAAATGACGGCTATGTACATATCAATTATGGTCATTTAGTTGTTAAATATTCATAGGTGAAAAAAAAATTGACTTACTCCCCCCCCCCCTCCCCAATAAAAAAATGAAAACCATTTAACCTCGGGAAATTTCAATCATTTAAATTTTTTAGCATCCTTGAACATCTTGGTCCATAATAATAAGAACAAATTACTGATTCTCGTCCTTCAATTGTATATAATCTTCCTTTCTATATACCTTAAGCTACTGTGGGATTAGCTCCACCTGAATAATTTACTGATGATTACTATCAGTCAGTTTTACATAATCTTTCATTCTATATAGGCCTATTACTACTAATTGATTAACACCACCTCAATAATTTACTGACTGCCGTCATTCAGTTGTCCATAACTATAGCCCCATCATCAGTCAGTAATATATGGGAAATGGGGCTAGAACTATAGCCCCACCTCACATAGCCATTATTTATAAACTTGTGATCCCAAGATAAGAGATTTTAAAAAATTATAAAATATCTCAGAACTGCAAGATTTAGTCTTATGTATATACTGTTTAAAGATACAGAAAACTAACTGGCAGTTTTCAAATAGGAACAACTGCACAATTATCGCAATTTGACTGACACAACCTCGTAGAAATAAATTAAGCCTTTGTCAACACAGTAACAAACAGTTATGACATGCTTACCTAGCAAACAAATATTTGGTATTGTCCTGTTTTGAAGTTTAACATACTCAGCATACACACCATTTCTGGAAAATAAAGATTTTTTTGTAAAACCTTATGTTAATCCTCCAACCGTTCATTGTGACTATTTTTTTAATGCATTTTATCAGCCAAGTAAATCACTGTTATTGGAAATGAAATGTAGGATTGATTGTCAAGATTTTCAAACATTTTGTCTGAAATAATTCTCATCCATTTAATTAGTGGGCCACTGTACATAGCAAGATACAACTTGAAGTAGGTAGCAATTTTAATTATTTAATTCATCGGTTTAAGGGTTAAAGAGCCACAGTATTAGGACATACATCAATCCGCAAGGTTAAGAGAAAAAGTAATAGTTTTGATAACGGTTTTAATGCAAAACAGTTTGTTTTCATCCCCTGGATATTGTGAAAACATGTAAAAAACAAACATGCTAAAAAAGTTTTAAAATAAATTTCTTAATTATTTTATAAATAATGTTTGAATATGTGGAAAGTGACAAAATGCATATGGTGACACGAAGCAAATAATTGTTTTTCAGACAATTTTTCAATACTTTTTAAAAATTCAAGTGATGTGCCTAATTTTAATTGTTGATTCTCAAACCTCAATTAAACAGCTGGGCTGTGCAAATACATATTTTAAGTATTGTATGACAAATAAAATACAATACGAATTGATATTTTTAGACATTAATGCCAAAGTAAAAAAAACAACTTCGACCATTAATTGTTTTTCATCCTAAATGATGACACAGTGATGTGCCTAATTGCGTAATTTAAAATTGGCCATTGGCATGTGAATAAATTTCCCGCTGAAAGTTGGAGGTGAATGAAAGGAAGATAGAATGACAAGGCGCTATCTGACTAAAATGTAAAAGCTCTAATTGTCTAAGGTAGAAGAGGGGGGGGGGGGAAATAAAAATTAGGCACATCATGCACGATAACAGTCTGTGTAGGTTTGACAGAAATGCCACCTTCCAATTCATGATCAGATGATCTATTCGCGCATGGCATCGGAGGAGGTCCTGTTGACAATAATAGTAGATCTGTTTGCACCTTTTCATTGCTAATAATTATTTACTTCAAGTCTAACATTCCACTTTATGAATTTTTTTGTTTACTTGGTTTAGTATACGTCTAAAAAAAATTATCTGACGGTAAAAGGGACACAAAACTTATCTTAAAAACATCTGGGAATAAGTTGCAGACAATGTCGTAAGAACGGTTGCCTCAATCACTTCTTCAGACAGGTAGAAAATGGTAAAAAATGTATTTGAGACATATTCTATTAGGCACATCATGATTTCTAATTTCATAAAATGTAGTAAAAGAAATGCTTTGCATGGGGGTTATTTTTCGTAAGTTATGATACTCTTCCGTGTTCAATTCATCCAGGCCGCTTTATTTAACACGTTTTAATTTATTTAATCTGCTAAATGATTATATACAAAACGTGATGTGCCTAATAAATGTGTGTATAAAAATGGAAAACCCTGGCAGTTTCACCTTCAACTATGCTGCTTTATTTTGATTTCTCTGCTAATAATGTTACATATCCAATGTCTATCTATCTGTATACCCATTGAAAATTACGATCAATTTTTTTATGGAAGTATGCATTATTGAATATTATTTAGGCACATCACAGGTGAATGTGTATAGAGCGAGTAAGAAAAAACTGTGCATTGTTCGTACATCAATACTTGAAAAAACATTGCCTCATATAGATAACTTTCGCAGAACACTGTTGTGTGACAGCTAACAGTAAATATTTTAAGAATATAACCATTAATTTTGCATGTAAATGACAAAATCCTTCAATTTTAGGCCAAAGTCCTACATTCAATGATTGGTAACTGGTGTTCAAAGGTCGATAACATATATAACCATAGGCCTATACATTTTCTGAGCCTGACATGTCCACTGAATTTAAAAATGATAGTAAAGTGTTTTATATGACAAACATATATTTATGATATAGGCAGTATAATAAAAAAGGTATGGAAAATTGTCAATTGTACATTTTTGGGTGAAATGACCCATAGGCCACTAACTCAGACCTTAGTCTATGTTCTATTCCAGCAAGCGGCCGATTTGTCCTTGAACATTGCGAATCGAAATCGTGTGGAGACAATATCAATTTCCTGTTGTCCTGCTCCAGACCATAATTTGACAACACTCAACAGTGAATATGTTCTGTTGAAATAATAAAGTCAACAATTTGTCTTATATTTCCTTTTTCATCTGAAACTAATTGCTTACGCAATTACAAAATGTGGCAGAAAACTTTATACATGCTTTAACAGCCCTCAAGGTTGTACGCCTGATATCGCTAACCACGTTTTTTTTCATTTCAAAAACGAAATTGTAAGCGGCGGCCGGCTTTTTAATTGTTTGTAAGTGTAACGTTAAAGAATCATTCAGCTTCAAAACGCGCATGCCTGGGACGGTCAAGTGTAGGCCATCAGTAGCCTATTGAGTACAGATTGACGGCATTAATATAGCCACTGAACTGATTACAAGATACTACTCAAACGAGACATTGATCCGATGCTGTTTTAATGTTAGGCCAACGTCTGCGACGCTGGCCCATTATTGAACCAACATTAGATAAATCTACAATGTTTGAGAGAAAGTCCTCCTGCCCAGCAAACGCAAGACAGTTGTATGACATTTAAGCAATGTCGGCCCAACGTATTCGACGTTGGTCCAACATTGCATAAAGTCATACAAATGTTTTGTGTTTACTGGGTGACAATACAAATTTGGGGGTCAAGCAGTTTCCAAATCCCCGCAGTAATACAGTCAGTTTGTTTGCAAGTAGGCGACCAAGTAGGGGCAAAAGACAAGGGCTTTGAATTATCACCTCATAGATGTCGCTCAAGTATATATGAACTTGCTGTGATTTGAGAACTTGCTCTTAATGAGGCTTTGGGTATGAAACGCATATTTAGTATTATTATGGAATAGGGCCTTGGCTTACCCACGGACACTATTGCCTTCTGGGAGACCCTTGTCCGGCGAATTTTGACAGTTGACTACACCTTTAAGGCTAGGGGAGCCTAGGCCCTAGCCCTAGCCTGTAACGTTAGGCCTAGGTAGGTAGGTAGATTCAATAAATTTGAAAATTGTCCAATAAAATTATGCTTAGCCTTTTTTCGTAACTGTCGACATGCTAAAAGAAATATTTGACCACATTCCACAGGCTTCACTGAGCAAGAAAAATGCTGTGCTAGATCAAAATCTGAGCTAAATTATTTATGATTTTATAGGCCTAAAAACGTCCAAAAGATGGCACCTCAATAAGGCAAATTGTTATAGGGGAACAGAATCCAAAATGTCATCACCCAGACACTTGAACTTTTTGAAGCAGCTGAAGAAAACTACCGAGATGATGCCGCTGTTGAGAGTTTTGTTTTTAGATACACCAGCCTGACCAGGGCACCCAACGAGTGCCCCGCAATACAGTAACAGTAGCAAATATACCATATCATGCATATATGCACATAACAATCAGAAATTTGGGCATAGCCTCCGGCCTCGTCCACGAGGGGGTCATGGAAGAAGAAAATTTTTGATGGATTCTCATCCTTATAGCCATGAAACTTCCATTTTTACCCTTGCTGCGCCCCATGAGGAAGTGCAAACAAAACTTCACCCAGGTTTTACTATGGGCGAACTAGTGCTAGCCTTCCCCAGGTATCTCATTTCAAATTGTTTCTTCTTCCATGACCCGGAGGCTATGCCCAAATTTCTGATTGTTATGTGCATATGTGATATATTTGCTACTGACTGTATTGCGGGGCACTTGTGTTGGGTACCCTGATGCATCTAAAAACTAAAACTCTCAACAGCGGCATCATCTCAGTAGTTTTCCTCATCTGCTTCAAAAAGTTCAAGTGTCTGGGTGATGTTTTGGATTTTGTATCCCTTTGGCAATTTGCAACATTGAGGTGAAATCTTTTGGACATTTTTAAAATTCAGGTCAGATTTTGACCTGGCACAGCATTTTTCTTACTCAGTGATAACTGGGGAATGTGGTCTAATATTTCTTTAAGCATGTCGGCAGTTATGAAAAAAAGGTGCTCATTGTGAAATGTTGCTTTTTTGTATGAATGGACATGTGACCCTAAATTGCTCTGGCCTGCCCAAAATGCAATGGGTCACAGATGGGACTACCTGTCCAGCAGAGTCACTCCGTTTTTAAAAATCAAGAAGTCAAGTTTACAGCTTTAGACTTTAGAGGGGCAGGCCCTGTCTTTAGAGACATGATTATTGGACTATTATAATTAATAGTCCAGCTCCAAGTCTACCAAGATCTTCTACTAAACCTTCGATGACGGAGCTCAGAATACCCTCATGACTCATCAGCATGTCCCAGCGAAAATTCAATGAAAAAGGTCTACTGGCTGCCAGTACTGGATTATGTTGGGCCAGCCTCAAATATATATAGCTGTTATAACCACCAGTGTTTCAACTACGATTCATAATTCATAAGGGGCATGGCGCCACCTATCATTTGGGAGCACCTTATCATGCACGCCGGGCACCCAATTGGACCGGGTGGGCATTTCCAACACCAACCCTCCCAAATTAAGGGTACAAACAGAATCAGTTGAGTGTGTGAACTTCGCCAGTTATTACCACTACGTACACAGGCCGTTATCAGGTATCACGTCATATGTGTGAACGCGCGACATCAGTGACTGGGGTGTTTTTGACTGTCACATTGGCCTGGGTGGGTTGATTATTACGTAACAATAGTTCAAAGAGGCAGATCACTTTTTAAATATATGAAAGGCAACATGGCGCACATGAAGGGCAACATGGCGCTCATGAAGGGCAACATGGTGCTGATGAATGGCAACATGGCGCTCTCAAAAGGCAACATGGTGCTGCGCCATGTAAATAGTTAAATGAAACACTGACCACATAGGCCTAATGTATGACGCACATTCAGATAAAATTGGGAAGTCAACAATCCTATTTTAAAAGATGTTTGTTCTCTCTTATTGACATAATCATGTGACTATTTTTTATTACACAGATGAGGAAGAAAGTTCAGTTGAAGCATGTTAAATATATTTCACATTTCAAAGAGGTATTGATGAAGATTTGGTGTTGAGATTATCACCAACGTAGCAAAATGGATGAGGGATTACAAATTTCAAATGCGATTAACCCAGACAATGTGTGTATACTAGATGCAGGTGGATGTACTGTCTATGACGATTCCATACTAAATATATGTGATGAAAATATCATACAAACACAGAATGCTTCAGATATACTGGGAACTACTACGGATCAGCATAATCTTACAACTGAAAGCGGCCATATGCTGCTTGTACAGAGTGATGGATCTACTTGCCAAAACTCCATTGTGTTGCATTCACCTGTATCAGGGGATCAACTTCAATATCGTCAACTACTGGTTCTTTCTCAGTGTGATGATAAAAACTCGTATGAAGCTAGCGTCCTGTTGTCCGGACTTGAAGCACAGTCACAACCGGTGCCTTGTGTCAAGTCAATGAAGATGATGGAGCAGGATTGTTCTGGTGAACTCGAATTGTCAGTGAGTCATGAATCTGACAACCATTGTAAAGGTGAAGTGGGAGATGATGTGCGCTCTACCAAAACAGTCACAGTTCCAGTGACGCAGTTCAAAAAAGCTGGATCTGTACTTATGCATGAAGAAAAAGACGAGTCTGGTAAGTAAATATGTAAATTTAGTCCATCTTTTAATATTATGCCAAGTGCTATAATTTCTGATATGAAAATTTGTGTAAAATATTCAATGATCTAATATTAGGCACGCAATTGTTCTCTATATTTATATATTTTGCTTTTTTTTAGGAGTGGTCAGTTATATATGTGATGTTGAAAAATGTGGAAGGCAATTCAAAACTGCTGGAATACTGAAGTATCACCAGATGGCCCATCAGCAGCAGAAAGTTCTTAAATGTAACTATGGGAACTGCAATAGGAAATTTTTCTGGCCGTCGCATTTCAAATATCATCAAATGACTCATACGTAAGTAAATGAATGAAAATGTGTTATTCTTGACATGTTCTGATATTATCATGATTAATTAGAATAATAATGAATTGTATGTATTTTTTATTGTCCCCCACCTTTCTCACAAAGGGCGGGGAACCTAGAATTACCCTTCGTCTGTGAATATAAGATGAAGAGGATAGGATCCAGGCCGGGTTTCTGTTGATTCCAGTCGAAGTTGACTCTAACAGATTACTTTTCATTTATCTGTTTATATGTATAGATGGGGTGTGGCTAGCGAGGTTAAATGTGTACCAGTCCTGTGCAGTGCCTTTAACACACAATTTATGTTCCAAACGGTAGAGCAGGATCATATATGACTCAGGGTGTATAACACAGCTGACACGTCAAGGAGAATTATGACGATTCCGGGTTGAAATGGATATGTTGGGTTTTAACATGTTTAATTGAGCTTTAACCCTTCAAGTGCTAATCACATATGTTGTCATTTTTTACCCATTTTCCCATTATCCCC
Organism: Flabesymbios commensalis; assembly: GCA_964017125.1. Lineage (NCBI taxonomy): Eukaryota > Metazoa > Annelida > Polychaeta > Terebellida > Flabelligeridae > Flabesymbios > Flabesymbios commensalis. Next base: position 71,037,056 of record OZ024906.1, on the reverse strand, counting down.
CACCCAACGAAGTTGGGTCGGGGGTTATGGCTTCACCTCTGATGTTCATTTTTGTTTCCGGAGCAGATATCGGAAACCCATGGGGGGGATTTTCTTCTTAATGCACGCACACACATCCCTTAGGAGGTGTAGATGTGCCTTTTGGGGGTTAAGATCAAATTGAAAATGGCCACTTATCAGTCATAATAAACTTTAATATGCCTGATGTCTGACAAACAGAGTTAAATGGAATATGTATACAAGTGTGACAATTTTTAACTTGATCAAATTCAAAATGGCCAACTTGCTGCCATTATTGACTTTAATATGCATAATATCAGGACAACTGTGCCATATAACTAGACCATTACTATGAAACAAAATGTGTGGTTTCTGAGGGGTATATCCCTGAAAAATGTCAACTTGATTAAGTTAAAAAAATGGTCGACTTGGACCATCATTGACTTTAATATCTGTAATATACATGGCAAACTTCGCTAGATAGACCATTTACTGTAAAATAAAATGTGATGCACTTTGAAAAATTTTTCTCACATGGGCAGGGGAGTGGCCTCTTGTTACAATATTTGTTTATGTTTAATAAATGAGTCAGCGAAACAGTCTAAGTGTAACATGTGTAATTTAGAGAGATTGTGTGCTGTTGTATTTTGTATAAAATGCATTGACAACTGATGAAAGGTACAATGTACAATCATTATATAAACATGCCATATTAGGCATAACAGTTCTATTCGATCATGTTAATATACACGTATCTATATTTAAAATGACTGAAAGGGTGACAAGCTTTCTGAAGCACTTGACCAGGCAATTGGACAACTGATAGTGTTGAGCCACTGGTTCTTTCATTGGTTTAATGGTAGTCTCTAATCTACATGCAATTTTATGTGATGATATGGTAATTTTGGTATGTACAAATAAAATGTTAAGCCTATAGTTTCATCAAATGGCGATTTTTTTTCAGAGGAGAGCGATCCTTCCACTGTATTATTCAAGGATGCAACAAGTCGTTTTTCACTGCCCAAAGACTAGAAGTGCATATCAGATCCCATACGGGTACTAGACCATTTAGGTGTCAGGAAGATGGCTGTAATAAATCTTTCACAACAGCAGGAAATCTGAAGAATCATGAGAGAGTTCACACAGGTAGACAAAACTGCTCTGCAAAGCCCACAGTAGCCTATCTACTTACTTACTGCCTTTTGTCATAAATTATTAATTTAGGAAATGTAACAAAGAGGGTGATGTAACTTGAAATTCGGACTTCGGACTGTGATCCTTAAATGTTTAATTTTGTATCTGAGTACAGATATAAATCTACATTAACAAGAAATTCATTGATATTCGTTTCTTCATCCAATCAAATGCAGTTGTAATATCTTAAAATAGTCTCTTTTACCCTTTAAATTTCAGGTGAAAGACCTTACCATTGCAAGGAAGAGGGTTGTGGACGAAGCTTTGCAGAATATTCAAGTCTAAAGAAACATGCATTGGTTCATTCTGGTTAGTAAATCCAAGTTTCATTAAATTTGGAGACTAGTTATATCCGTTTTATATCAATTGGTACAATTTGAACTGTCCCGGAGTACTTAAAGCTGCATAACTGTTTTGCTTATTTTAATCAAAAGATCAATCCATGGAGAATGGTGTTTTATTTTTTTATTCTACTGCTCCGGTTACTGAGTTATTAAGGATTTAAGTTTTTTTTTTTTGATATTGTTGCCCCACCAAAACAAAGACCTGATCGCTGTTGACAGATAACGGTCATCATTAAAAAAAGAATGGAAGACTTTTAAAATTATTCTTATTTTTTAAGTGATCATAGATACATTTCACAGTACAAAGTGTATTGTCTCATGTCAGTTAGACATATCTAGAAGTTATTACTTTGTGTGATATGAGTCATATCTGCATATAATGTCATGTTTAATTTCGGTACCGGTACCGGTATAGAGAATGTCACTCACTTAAAAAGAGGACCCTGTTTGTGTATGGTGCTTTTAAGTGTTGGCCAGCCTCTGAGCCTTTGGCCCGCCATTAAGACGCTCTCCCCCGACCGTGTGAAATCGCGGTCCGAATCACACCAAATTCAGTGATGTAAATCTTTTTTTTTGCGCAGTCTTTTATTTGATATCTCACGGGCATTTCAAAATATAGTGGCAATGCTATGAATGAATTCAAAGTGAATTTTGAATGACAAGAGAAACACGATCTATAGTGACTATGCTATTCGAAAATATCAGACTATTTTATTGCATTGTTAGTCATCACATACAGTTATATAAATAGCGAAATGCGGTAAAATATAATAATTGTAAAAAAACAGCTTTTACGGTACCGGTAGCTGAGTTCCTAGCAAACAAGAGACATTCAACCATTGATGGGTCAATGTTGTACCAGCGTCATAGAAGCTGGATCAACATTGAGCCATGTGGCAGCGTTCAAGAGTCAACTGGTTGACTAAATCCACCAGCCCTTTCCCCCCTCCAGCCTGATACTCCAAATAGGAGGTGCTGCTGGATATGATTTCAAAGTTCAAAATGAGTCAGTGACTCGTGCTTGCCGAGTTATCATTAGGGCTGACCTAGTCTAACACGAGGCATCGATCTGATGTCAAACTAATTTGGGGCCATCGTCTACGGCTCTGGTCCAGCGTTAGACTAATGCGGCTCAACGTCTCGTGTTTGTTATTAAGGGGTTTGATGTTGGTCTAATGTAACATTATATTGGCCCACAATTAACCACTATTAGTATTACGTACATATTGTACACAGACGGACTGATTTACCACACCATATAACTTGATGGTGTATCGCGTTGTGATCTAATCCAGTTACATTTACATCGATTTTGTCCATTTATAAAGCCTTTAAAAATATATGAATGATTGTGTTGAACATTTTAGGTTATTTCGGTTGAAATAAACAAAACAGTTATGCAGCTTTAAAAAACTGGGGACATTTGTGATGGTATCTGCGAATTCTGGTAGTATTCATTGTGTTAAATTTATTTGTATCGTATGACAGCTATTTGTACACCTTAAGCCAGCTGTCCTGAACATTTCTGACCACTTTCACTTTGTCCACACTGTTACTTCAGCCTGGATGCTAATTTATTAGTTCACATTCTACAGTAAGCCTAACCAATGGGACCATGGGGGTGATATCATCAACGACATCTACTGTTATTGTGGGCACCGCAGGAAGTGCATGATGTGCCCACAGTGACAAAAGTTTTGTCTGCACAGCTTAGATAACACAAGACATTGACCCAGCGCTGTCACAATGTTGGGCCAGTAGCTTCAATGCTGCCCCAACATTGATACAACGTGTGAACGTCACATTTTGGTGGCAGCGGTACCGGAATTTGCCGGTGTATGAACACAGATTTCATAAACAGATACAACACATCTAGTAGAGAACATTATCAACCTCGAGCTCCTCAGAATCTTGCTGATCCTTGATTTCCCTTTCTCATGGCAACATAAATGCCACCAGAATCTGACCAAAGCTACATTGCCGCAGCAGCGGTGAGTTGAGAGCTCTGCATACCATACGTTCACGCGTCATCAGCTGCAGTGCTAACACGTGCTTAATAACTATGATAACGCTGTCAGCACTGGCCCTCCACGGCATCCCCACTGCTGCGGGACAACGTTGGGCTAACGTCCTATGTTTTCTGAGACTGTAAAGGCCTACATGGTTTGACATCTGGGCTTTCTAATTTGAATGGACATTATACTCATGTCTTCTGATACCATAGTTAGACATTTTTTGGATACATACAGATTTCTGTGACTGCGCCAGGAGGGCCCTGGTTCCAATCAATCAAGGGGATATTTTAAATATTGTTGTGGCAATGACACAATGCCGCGGCCTGTATTGAACACTGAATCTCACAAAATATTAAATTTATTATAAATATTCAATAGCAACTAAAATTAATCATAAAATAATCCTTTAGCCAAAATTAGATACCTTTGAGTGGTCGAGATCTTGACACATCTCAAAAAATCACAGGGCTTAGATCTACATGTAGGTCACACGATATCTTAATCCCTTATATTGTATATGTACATTGCTGTAACCATGGTAACAGATGTAACTGATCATACGTAAGCCTATGTAACAAGCGATAATGAAGTACAGTGTATTGATGTCTAAACTATTTCAATTTCTCTGTATGTACAATTATCAAAACAATAATCATCCAGTTTGCAAAGCCTATCATTAAGTTTATGGTACGTTTCTGAACAAAACTCATCAATACTTCACTCTCGATGTTATATGTCCGGGTACCGTACCCAATTGAGAGTGATAATTGTAAATTTGTATCATAAATGTGTATTGTGGACATGTATCAATCACTTCTGATTTTAGCCTTTTGGTTTCTACTTCCGATTCAAAGAAAAAAATTTGAAGGATAATTGGTAGTGAATTTGATATATTATTGACATTTTACTTTAATTCAAATTGTGCAAATGTAAGTAATTTTTACCCGCTTGAAGTTGCCATGTACAAAACTTCAAGTGGGTAAAAATTTAAAGTTTATAATGTAGTGCTTTAACATGTTTGAGGGTTATTACTTAATATGTATTACAATAACAAATACCCCGATATATAATACAGTGATTCTGTATCGTTCCAACGGTATGCAGTGAAGCACAGGTGAATGTAAATATGAATGTAAATGTGAACTTTTAGGCATCAAGCCATACAGTTGTTCTGTATGTGGAAAGCTCTTCTCACAGAGTGGCAGCCGGAATGTTCATATTAAGCATCACCATGGCGATGGGAAAAAAGTAACTTCACCAGCGGTTGCAATGGAACAAAGTGAGTATGATATTGACTAATCTCCGGCCATTTTTTTTCCCTCAAAATGATACCCTTGTTTTTAACTTTTCACTCAATATTATCTTTGCTTAAAATACTATAAATATAAGAAGGGGCTATACTAATATCATCACGTGGTTTTGGATCACATTTATAAACTACCCAGCAATACACGATGTTGGGCCAGCATCGTAGACGGAAGGTCAACGTACAGTCACCATTGGCTCAATGTCTCATGTTTGCTGGGTATTATATTGACTAAATCTGCTGAACGTGTGCTATTTTAAATCTCTCCTAGACTAATAGCCTCGTGTGTATATTATCGTGATTATATGATTAACTTATTTTAGTATGATTGAGGTAACTATAAATTTGAACTTCTATGATATATGTTTGCCTTATCTCATACAAAGCTTTGTACCAGATACCATATTTTTTACGGATGATTCTGTTCTGACGATTAAATGGGCACATTCAGTTTGCAAGATGTTGATGCAATTGTGGTGTAATGTGAGGCCAGCGTTGTAGGAATAGGATGGTGGACAAACAGTAAACCAGCATTGGGTCAACGTCTCCTACCTACGTGCCTACTAAAAAACTCGAGACTGGCCCAAGTTTTGGCCATGTTGGACCGATTTCGCAGACAGTGGACCAACATTTAGCCACCATCACATTAGGTCAACGTATCTTGACGTTCGTTCAGTGTTGGGCCATCCTCTATGTCGTCGGCCCACTATTGAATCAACATTAGATCAATTCTCGAGTCTGCAATGACTTGCATATTTTGTGAGATGTGAACGATAGACTAACCTTAAACTGGATACGCTCCAGGGTTTCAATATTGTTGAGAAATAACCATAGACGTCTAAGTGAACCTGTCGCAATGTTGTGGTAGGGGCTTTCGCTTGGGATCAAGCCTAGAAAGGGGCACTATAAAAATTATTCATCTAGATAAGCTGGGAAATTAGTTAACCTTTTGGAACAACTGCAGAAAAATCCAAGGGATCTGGTGTAGAATGCTCTGAGTTGCCTCTACTCAGGTTTCCCCAGGTGGCTATTGGCTAATATACATGCGTGTTTGATACAGCAATATATGACAACGGAACATTTTTAGCCAAATTGTTTGGCAAAGCAACCCAAGGAAAATTAATATAACAATAACATGATTTTTCAGGGCGATAGACACTTGTTATTAGGCCGACGCAGATGCCAGCGGCCCGAGACGAAGTCGAGGGACGCTGGCATCTGCATAAAAGCCCAGTGAACTTGCGGCCAATAGCCCCTCCGCCCGCACCTCCCCCGTAAGGTCTACTGCTACCAGCATATAGAACAGTCGTACATCACATGTACTTTACCAGCAGACACAAGACGTTGAATCAATGTTCGGTAAATGTTGGTCCACCGCCTGCGACGCTAGACCAACGTTTACCCAACATTGATTCAACGTCTTGTGTCTGCTGTGTGATCCATAGGATCTCTCGTACAGATGACTAGCAGCCGCCAGACAGGCAACAGAGTGTACACACAGATAGTCTAGCGGCCCTGCTGGTCGGGCCAATAGTCAAGTATTACGCCCGCATAAACAGCAATATTCCACTAGTTGCGCCCTGTCAAGTGGTAATAATGGAGAATATCTGTGATTGTTTCAAGTGTACAGACATTTTAAGCGTACATGTATTTTTATGTATAAAATCAATGTAAATTTAAAGGTGTAGTCAACTGTCAAAATACGCGGCACAATGGGGTCCCCAGAATGCAACAGTGGCCCCTGGACATTCCACAATGACATATCACCCCACATCCACAGTTATCAGCCAAGATAATAATACTATATGCGTTTCATACCCATCGCCGCATTAAGAGCAAGTTCTCAAGTCATATAAACTCTATATACTTGAGCGACATCTATGAGGAAATAATTCACCATTTCTCTGTGGGCTTTGTGTTGTGACACAAAAGGCTGTGCTACCGTGGGGCTCTAGAAACAGTTGACCTCCAGCATATTGACAATAAGAGCTTTCCCAGCCAACACGGCACACTTACCTAATGTTGGTTTAATGTCGGCCAACGTCGCAGACGTTGGTCTAACATTAAAACAGCAGTGGGCCAATTTCTCGTTGGAGTAGTATCTTGTAATCAGTTCAGTCGCTGATATTATTGCCAAAGTGTACTCTAAAGGCTAATGTAAGCCTACACTTGACCGTCCCACACATGCGCGTTTCAAAGCTGTATGCATCTTTAACCGCATATCATAACTTCATGCTCACATACCGTGATACGATTATGTGTTATGTTTGTCATATTGTTGATTTTTAAATAACGATCAGCTGACTAGCCTCTGGCTAATGTTTTCTGTGAAATGAACCAATCTAAAATAAAATTTATCTTATCTATCTTATCTTATCTTACCCCGTGGTATTGAATTGAATACCAATCAATGCATGAAAAGAGGTGGTGTGGTATTAAAAATTATCAATGTTACGAAATGACAATTCAATTTATAGTAGTGTGTTACTGTGAAAAGGTGTATCTAAACGTGGGGTGGTTCTAAACGTTATAAATTAAGTGACAGCTTATGACATTGTGTTCTGTGTTGAATTATGACATATTAAATATGTTCCCCTGTTTTGTTCACAGGCTATACGACAGCTGATTCTGTAATATTCTCAAGTGATAACAACCACATCGTTATCGTAGCCACAAAACAAGTCGAGCCAGCTTCTGAGCTGATACATACACTACAGTCGACATGTGGTAAGCTATCTGTTCACAGTGCTGATATTGAATTGTATGCATAAATGACCCGAGTTGACACGACCTAATTTGTCTTCCTTGTTTATCGCTGTTATCCTTTTCAGCAATCTTGACACGTTTTAGCTTTTAACCCTTATCCTGCTGAGTAAATTACAACCACTTGAGGTTGTGTCTCGCTATCGCGATACACAACCTCAAGTGGGTGAAAATTACTCATATTTGTTTAATCTAAGAGCAAACATTTACAAATGTTGATGTTTGAACAGTCATTTAATCCCCAATGATAGTGATTTAATCGACCAATAAAACCGGATGAGCAGGCAAAGGATTAAGAACGTTTTAGTTTGATATGCGTGTATATTGTATTAACCCTTCAAGCGTTAAATACGTCTATAGTATTTTTAATCTATTTTATTAGCAGGTTAAATCACAGGTATTGTGGATTAGATGGAAAGAGTGTTTAAACATCAAGAATTGCAAATATTTGCACTCAAATTAATCAAATATGAGTAATTTTCACCCACTTGTGGTTTGGGGATGCGGTAGCCAGACACAACTTCAAGTGGGATGATGACTTAAATTCTATAACTTGGCACTTTATAAGGTAAATGTGCAGGTTTACAGTCTGATATCAAGTCTGAAGACTTATAAGCCGACTTCACATTTTACCCCCTGGTCACTGGACCTGTTCGTTTGTGTGCCATTTCAACTCCACGAGGAACATACAGTCCTGCAGCCATTTCAGCGCATTGAACTTAACGTACACATTGCCATTTCGTGTTACCATTTACTCGTTTACATTTGAGTCGAGTGAATCATGGAGGGGGGGGGGGGGTGCCTTGCCCAACGAGGCACCATCGAAACAATGTCCCAATATTGGCAGGGGAGGAACATGATATTTCTCTTAAAATCTTGCAACAAGCGAGGTTTAAAACCGCATGCCAGTCAGCGACATTGGCAAACCGCCACATTATTGAGCCACATCCCTAGCTACATTTTAAGGATTTCAGGGTGCATTGGTTATTCTATAACTCAACTTGACGTGTGAACTACACATCTCATGGTGAATTAAAACCTGGGTGGTACTTCAGTTAAAATCCTTTGCCATAAAACATAACAGTTGATATGACTATGATGTTATATTCGCTAATATTTTGTTGTAGATTCTGGAACTGAAAATACTCTCTTTGTTGAATCGCAGGCATCACTAGACACCGCAGGTGTTGTGGTTATGCCGGAAAATATGGCCGCTTTATCTGTAACTCTGTAAGAAGAGATGGACATCAACAAATATCCAGCTTCACGCACAGATTTTATGTATAAATAATAAATATTATGTTGAAAATAACATGACTTGGAAATGCGTTATAAGTATGTTAGAACAAGAAAGCAGATTATACACTATTAACAAATATTTGATTTTCTATCAAAACCTAATAACCAACAGAAAACTAATTTTAAACCTACTGTCATATTCAGCTGCCTGTCGTTGAGACAAATAGCAGAAACATTGCATTTTAACTTAAATAATCGACATCTTGTATTTTTGAACAATACCATGAGAGATTAAAAAAAATCTAGAATAATATCAAAAATGATTTTCTGTTAAAAAAATATATACAAAATAGCTACAATACACATTTCTAGGGAAAATAGTTTTAAAAAAAGTGTTCTGACCTTAGGGCAGTGGGCGTCCTTTTAAATAAAACAAATAATTCAAATTGCTGAAAAGTGTGAACTATACACGCCTGGATCTCACTATGTACATCTCAAAGATGAGAAATCGGCAGTTGAAAAAAATTATCTGAGAATTCTTGGTTATGATAATAATCGCTGGCCCGCCATTAAATCAGCATTGGTTGAATGTCTCGTGTTTGCTGTGTGCCATTTAATCACATCGTGGCAGTCGCTGGTCAAAGAATCAAAGGGAAATCACATATTGTGTAATGCATGCTCTTCGGTCTACTAAAATGCTACTCATGTGATAATGAACGCTAGACGGTTGTTTTGGATCATAAAATTACATCATAGCAATGTCTTATATATGTTACTCAATCTCTGAAGATAAAAGCCTAGATGTGACGGGGTACTGAGGTTAATATGGAACACCAGCTTTATATCCATAACAACGTGTTGTTGATTAATTTTTTGCTTACTGCAACCACAGGGGCATGAGACTCCCTGTTGAATTGTAACAGCCCAGGGGCCGTGTTCTGAGACGATCTTCGTATGGTGCGCCCCAAATGTTTACTCAGCGAATCAACCGGGGAATGGTCTGTGGTCTGAAGTTCACATAAACTGTGACTGTTATGTACAGCGTTTATGAATAATTGTTGAATAATATTAACAACAATAACAATAGACTGCTATAGAACAAGTCTCCACAGCATAGTGCGTGGAGACTTAACAAGAACAGGGGTACAACTGTACAGTTTAGCTTGTTATAGTAGTAGGCCTACGTTTTTAACCTCTTGACAGCTCGAGCATTAGATAGTTTCATTTGGAGTATCAGAATATGTCTCAAAATCACAAAAATGGCCAGACCACACAGACGTCCAATAACAAAACGACCAGACTGCTATGAGTTAAGCCTATTTAAAACACTGACGCCAAGGTTGCGCATTCACACCTATGACATAATAACACCTGATGACTGTTTATCATAAGGAGTCCCTGTGCTTCTTGTGTCACAAATGTGGTTTACGGAAATGTAAAAAATATATTGGCAAAAAAATCTGTAGAATCGAGCTAATATAAGAAATCCGCCTGTAGAATTTAAAAACGTAGTATACAGAAAAATCCGTAGAATGGGCTATCCTAATGGGAGTTACGCTCAACTATTGTTACTCTGGGAAATATCCAACCCGAGGATAGTGGAGCGGAGCACAAGGCCACATTTCGGCATTAAATTTCACAGCAAAACCTAAATCTCCGGCCGGCATGCCTAGAACCCTTTATCAGGCGAGTGAAAGAAAACACTTTCAATAACACACCATGCCCTCAAGTTATATCAATTCTAGAAATTACTTTCACAAGTGAGGGGGATTATCACTGCCACTAGATTACAGACTATAATTATGGAAATATCAATCTCATCAACTGTGTTGGTACACCGTCTGCGACACTGACCCAACTACCCGGGCCGAGATTGCAGCAGGAGATATATGATCAACATATGTTGTTAAATTTAATATGAGTTATATTCAATATGAATTAAAGGGACTGGCCCAGGCTAAAATCATAAAAAAATCGGTGATTTTATTTCGAGTTCTTAATATGACCATATGATGTAAGCATGTACATAGACTAGAACTGCAAATTTTTATAATTTTTGTGCTGCGCATTCACCAGTTAGGCTAGATATAGAGACGAAATTCCTGATTTGTAATTATTGACAACCATGTCAAAAATAAGAAATGCGGGAATTTTGTCTCTATATCTAGTCTAACTGGTAAGTGCGCAGCACAAAAATTATAAAAATTTGCAGTTCTAGTCTATGTACATGTTTACATCATATGGTCATATTAAGAACCCGAAATAAAATCACCGATTTTTTGATTATTTTAGCCTGGGCCAGTCCCTTTAATACAAGTCAAATTTAATATGATTTAAAGGCCCGTACCCAGGCAAATGGCATGTCTTTGTTTTAGCTCTGTTATATCTTTTTGAGTGTTTGAATGAGTGAAGGCAACATTCCGATAGATTACAACTTTTAGAAACATCCGTTGGCAACGTGATCAGGTTTCGAAAAAGACGAATTATGAAAAATGTCAGTCATTACATTTTTTTTTTAGATCCACCCGTTTTTCAATGCCATGTTTTTCGGTTGCCATGTTTGACAGGAAAGTTGTATTGAATCACCCATTTCATTATTTCCTTCTAGAGTTTTTTTTATAATTTACTAGCCGTAATCTATGACAAAAAGTTCTTAACTTGTATTAGGATAAGTATGTAAGGTCTCAGATGTATCACATCGTCAATGACGTTGCTAGTTTATGCAAAACAGCATTGGATCAATGTATCGTTTAAGTAGTGTCTTGTAATCAGTTCAGTGGCTATATTAATGCCGTCAATCTGTACTCAATAGGCAACTGTTGGCCTACACTTGACCGTCCCAGGCATGCGCATTTTGCAGTTGAACACTAGTTTAAATGGCTCCTGTGGACAGTAAAGACTGTATTTTGATGTGGTGGAACCGTTTTTTATATCTAGTTGGGCAACACCTTACACTTTACAACGACTGTCATTCACTACCCTGACTGGCCTAAGATTCTGTATTAAGAGGAATTTATTATTCTGTTTTGGAACCACAGCGGTGTGCGAAACAGAATCCCCCTTCTCATGCGGCGGGGGGTAAAAATCAACCAGAGGATCTCAAAGAGCAATGATACGAGATGTTCAGCGCGAAAATAGCTAATATAGGCCTAATTAATTAACAGTGTCAACTTTCATTTATCAACATGAATAATTCATTTAAGGAATAAGCACAACTGAACTGTACTGGGTGTGCTCGGTCATCGATGCATCAGATGTTACCATGCGTCCATGTTTTCTGCTGAAGCGCATCTGACGAAAATCGAGTCGAAAATGGCTCTAATTTACCTGGAATGATGGTCTAATCTTCAGGCTTATTAGAAGAGTAAAGGGTTATGTGCTATCAAGTACTTATCTTTGAGACACATTAACTTCTGTTCAGAATGTGGCTGTAATTTTCTACCGATTTTAATAAATTTTGTACAAGACTGATCCGGACATGTTTTTCAAAAAGCATCAATGGCACAAAATTCGAAAATAAAATGGTCGACTTCCACCTGATTTTAGGGTGTCACTTCACATACATTAAATGTTAACAAAAGAGAAAGCTAGTGTACAATCACACATAACCATGCTTGATATTTTATTATGAATCAAATGTAATGCATGTACAACTTTATTATTATACAATTATACCATTGAGTGGTATAACAGAGTCACCTTATGTTATGGGTCGATTTTTAATATGCAAACAAGACATGAGAATATAGTAATTAACTTATTTTTGACAATCTTAAGCTTGCTTCAATGCCTAAATACTGCACTGACAATAAAGACACAGTAATAACTTAAACAGATTTAATTGATGTTTGTCTGGACGGGTCTAATTCACTGTGTTACATAAACAGAGGCACAACAACAAAAATGAACGGTAGGCTTAATGCGACAAATAATAACAGTGAGCTTATTGTTTCGACTGATACTACCCCAAATTCTGAACATTTTGTAGGCTAAATTGTCCTTCTATGTTAAGGTGCTGCTGCATACAAGATTTATTTTTAAACTATAATATGCAAATATATGGCTGATGTGGACTATTTCACCTATAGTCCGACTCATTTGCTTATTGGGGATTGCCTATTTTTATATGCATTAGTCTTTACACACACAGACATGAATGGCTTAGAGGTAAAGTGATCCATTTTCCAATATCCATTTCTAGTAACCGGTAATAGGTATATTGTTATTTAAAACTTCTGAAAATACTAAAGATTAATGTGTTGATGAAAGTTGTTGTTTATAACATTTTAGCTGTCATTTTACTTAAATCCCAGTGGTAAACTGAACCAAGTCATTATTATGTTCCTATTTGAATCCATTGATTTGAATCACTTTAACTTTGTGGTGTCTTAGTCTTCCACAATTGGGTTTTTTTTATTTTGAAAGTGAAACATTGCTGATTAATGAACAAAATTATAAATAGTTGGGTTAGATATTTTAATACAATATTTCCTATATAATAAAATTTCCAAACATGACGAAACATTGAAAAAAAAAATTGGATTTATATCACTTTACCAGCCATTCATATATACACACACATATGTACGTAGACAAGCATAATTATATTGTGATCGATGGAACAAAAAAAGATACTGTATACATGAGTTACTTTTGAAATAAAAAAATATCAAGCCGTTATCTACTAAAGATCATCATGAATGAGCAGATGAGATGAATATCAGCAAGTGGAACATAAATAATTCAACAGCATCCTTTCAGACAACGTCAGAAAATTATAAATTGGATATGAAATTCCCTAACCTAAACTGTTGAACGGAAATTTGCCATTTGTGACGTAAAAACAGAGCAGCTTTTGGTAACCCTTTCAGTCTGTGGATAGATTTCTGACATCGTGTTTTTTAAATGATAAAATTGAATATTACTGATAAAATTGTATATCATTATCTTTACAAATGTATTGAGTCCTGCATAATGTAGATGTTCAGTCATACAAATTTTGAACCTGAAAAAAACATTTTGTTGTGTCTATTAATGAACAAGTGATGAAAAGAAATGTATTTTTTTCATAGTAAAAAGTGAATAATAATACTGTACATGACATAAGTGATGGTAATTCAATTTGTAAAGCGCTTCAAAATATAACGTCTAATGAACTCTTAATTGCAATGCAACAAACAATTTCTGCATGGATTATAAATGTAAAAAAATTGGAAGCATGTTACGCACCATACGTATTCTGAAAAATTAGATTGAGTTAAGTACAAAATATCTTTTTTTACAGAAGGCTATTGTCGACAGCAGAAATTTCGGTCTAAATTTAAGAAAAGACTTATTTATTACAGCTTGGATGGCTACGGCTCATTCTCCTATCTATATACTGAGGTCTGAGGGCCGCCGTCATAGATAGCGATTGTACTCGCTACATAATTGACAATCCAGCTATGTGATTACATATTGATTCTACACTACCATCTTGCATGTACTAGAGGTTTATATAGCATACATCACAAGAGCAGCATGTGTGCACTAAAATGAAAAGCAGATAATTTAATGTCCAGATTAGCGAGGTTTCTTTTGTTCTCCTATTTCTTCATTTTACTGGCCTTACTTTACAATAAATGTACCCCCAAAAAATACTTGTTCCATTGTCAGCAGCCCTTATATTTCCTATTATTTCATAACACCAAGAAATAGTGCCTTGTCATCTAAAATTCTAACGCTAAATTCTAACTGTAAATACAAATTTAATAATTTCCTGAGTATACCCTTAAAAAGATCATAATGATAATATTTAAAGAATATTAAATTAATATCTTTAACGTTGCAAAACTTATGGTGCATTTACAAAATCTTAGTTTCAAGTAATGATTCAAAGCTAGTTTATAGAGCTGAGATTTTTCATAAAAATATTTACGAGTCATGGTAGCACTCGTGAAGGTAATAAGTAGTCATATATATATTACCATATTCATATTTGATGACTTGATGCAGAATGCTTATTGAGATCCACATGAATCTAAATAGTGTGCAGCAAGCAGTCACCTTTCAAATTACTTTACATTATTAAATTAAATAACGTCCATTTGCAGGTAAACCAGATATCCAAGCGATGACTTTCAATAAACACAATTTGACTAACATACACATGTTTAAATGGAATACTTTGTATAAAACGAACCAAATGATATTTTTACCAAATGGTGCAGAAAATGAAATGAATGAAGGTTGACTTCAAGAGTATAGCATTATAATAATATACCAATTGCACACTTCTAGGCGGGCAATGCAACAGTCTTAACGATGAAAACGATGTTGATAAAGGACATGAATATCATGACCAAGTTGTGTGTCTTCTCTATATACAATGATGTAAATGATAATGGCATGTTAAAAATGATGGTCTGGCTATATGAAGTCTACTTTTGTATGCTAATGAAAATATGATTATATTGAGTTTTTGTGGCACAGACAATAGTTCGGTTCACAAAAATCATATGCCAATGTCATTTGTGATTATAATGTTATCCACACTGAACACGAATGGCAGCACAATCTAATCCTCTCTCAAATAGTCACGTGGGACAAAAAGTGATGTAACTTCCAGTTCCAGATATGTCTTAAATATCAGCTGCATTTTGATCAAACTGGTTAACAATATTTTGATCAAGCTACAGCTTGATATTGCAAAAACACCTGGGCCAGGCATAACAAATATACACATCTGCCGACAGTAGAATGAAGGGGAACTATACAGAGATTAATCCTGCATTTCCTCTGGCATTTCATGTGGTCCAAGAATGCCTGGCACAGATAACTGAACCCGTCTCTTTTCTTCCTGCGCCTGCTGTATCGCTCCTTCACGCTCCTCAAGAAATAAATCTGAGTTGTCTTCTCCTGCAAATTCCTGAAAAAAAATAGCATATTATTATTGAATAAATAGAGTACGTAACGTATGAACAATCATTGGCTTCCCTCAGGGTGTCCATGTAAGATTCATAATAAAAAGCATCCACAATCACACATGTATCCTCTCATTTTTATAATAATTTTTTTGATACAGAAACTGTTGATTATTCCTAATCCTGTCAAAAAATTCCTGATCTTCCAGTCAGGCCTCCTTCAACTCATTGCTAGGGAAAGGTTTTTAACATATTTTGAATCTTTATTGCTAAATAAAAAAAAATAGCCATCAGTTGATAGCAGGACCATCAATATCAAGAAATAATGAGAAAAAAATGACCACAACTAACACCATGTCATTTTTTTTAAATGGCTGTGGCGGCCATTTTGTTTTTAATGGATTCATCTCAAAAGTTAATCAGATCATCAGAAATACCTAGAGAACAATCATACCAAATTTAAATACAATCCAAGCAACGGTTCATTAAGTTATCGTGCCCACAAGCTTTTTAGGTGGCCATCTTTTTAAATTTTGTTTCGTATGGATTCCCAAAAGTTAATTAGATCATCAGAAATACCTAGAAAACAACCATAATAAAATTGAATGCAATCCAACTAAAGGTTCATAAGTTATGGTGCCCACAAGCTTTTTAGGCGGCCATCTTATAAAATGGCCGCTTATGGCTTGGTGCCAAAAAAAATATATGGGATGAATTGCCCGGGCACATAGGTCATGTTTGTAAAAAATAAACAAAATACATCTGTTAACTTTTTAGTAAGAGCTGAATTTCTGAACTTAAATATAACTGTTAAATGACTAAAAACACGTAATTATAGTCCTGATTTTGATAGTTGAATAATAGCAAATAATAGTGGGCTGATTCGGGCGGGTCAGGGAAATAACACAGTGCGAATTTGCAATGGTACATTTTGAAAAAAGGTTTAAGAGAAAATGTCACAATTCATCAAAATAAGGACATTCTGAGCTTTTATACCTTAAATAAATGAAATGAAATGAATCGGGCTTTAGACCACCTTTGTGCACATATAGGCTAAACTGGGCCAGGAGAACCTCCTGAGGATGGTGAGATGACACTGTCCTCAAGACACAGGATTCGAAATTCGAGCCCTGGCGGTCTGAGGCCGAGCAAGCTACCTTAAAGCGCTGAAATATTTTTATATAAACCATGGAGACCAAAGGTTGTTTTTTTCAATTTGAAAATATCACAAATGTTTAGTTAGTTGTTTCTGAATTATTTGAATACCTGTGTTATGGGTCTACGACCATTGTAAATATTTTAATTCTTTCAGTGAGGAACGTCTGTATACATCAGAATCTGATGTCCACAGACCTCAGATTAAAGATGGTCCCAGTGCTAAAAGGGTTAATTGATATATTACATTTCTAATAAAATCTATTTAATTTTATTATTTTACAGAGAGGTTGGAATCGTTGCAAGTTAATGTAATGAAGAATAAAATTTTCGGCTTATGTAATTTACATTATTTAGTAATATTTAGTAATATAGTAATTTTGGTTACATGCATGAATACCTCATATATATGGGATATACCGGTAACTTGGAAATAGCAATTAAGAAGTTAACTCGTATTCAATTACATGCCAACATGTATTTACCCGAATTTGAACCAAGAAGTCCCTGAGATGTTCTTTGAAAGCTGACAAATCTTGATTGAAGCTGAAGAGTCCTTGAATGAAAACTTTTATTTGCGTACTGAAAAGAAAAAAATAATGTTCATGAATTATTTTTTTAAATGATAAAATGGCTGAGAAAAAAAAGTGTCACTCATCTGACTGATAACTTTAAATTAAAACTCTTAACAATGATGTTAACAAACATTTAGAAGTTAGGGTATCACTTATACAGTCATAACAAAGTAAATCAGCTTCAGAAGATTTGATGCTTGATAAAATAGGGCAAATAATAGGAATTAGGCGAGCCCATTGTATTTCAATTGTTTCACACAAATTTTGCAATAAACAATGATAAACAAACTGAAAATATCTTCAAAATAACGAAATAATTTTGTAGGTAGAGCACTAGCAGGAACTTTAGATTTAAAATGAATCAAGAAAAACTAAACAAAATGTATACCCTAGACCAGCTCAATTAAATAGTATTCATGAGTAAATTTAACATAGGGGAGTAACACTGAAACTGAGAGCTGATCATTTACATTTTTTGAGGTTTGGTTAAACACAAACACACATGAATTTTTTTTAAAGTACTGGTATCTATACAATTAAAAATTACATGAAATCATAAATATGATCGATCCACAATCTTGAACTTGAATTACAGTTATCAAAATTATTAGGTGAATGGTAAATTGCAGGAAATGTGGAATATCAATCCAGAGGCATAGAATACAAAAAAATGTAAAGCTAATAGTAAGCAACTCTGAATAATGTTTCATTTCATACATACTCATTGAGGTGAGGGAATGCAGCCTTGAGTAAGTTAGCCAAGAATTCTTGAACGTAAACAATGTTATTCTCTGGCAAAACATTTGGACTGAGGGAAACTGTCACTTTGTTCATTTCCACCAAACTGAACATGTAAGCCAGAATCTGTGCATGCATAGAGAGTCCTGCAAAAAAAAAAAATTGTGTCTCTCATTTGCAACATACATACAAAGTTATATAGGGTTTAAAGAAAATCTGCCAAAAATTACCAAATACAAAATGCAACCTGGTCATGCAGTATGCCGATTCCATACACTTTTTAGGCTGCCACTTCAAATGCAGGGCTTAATAATCGAGACTTTTAAACAATTTGAATAGAAAAAAAGTCTACGTCTGTTTCGGTGTTGAATGTATTGTGCATGCAGACACTTAATTTGAAGTGTAAAATATGTATTTCATAAAGTTGTTCCCCTTAGCCCCCCTTAGTCCTCTTTTCCAAACTTGTCAGAGCTATTAACACGTTTCACACCTGGTGAAAAATCAGAGCAAGCTTATAGAGCTTACAATAAATTGACCCTGATTGTTATAAAACAGCCCTTATCTCCAAACTTGTCTCCAGCAGCTGTTGGACGAGTTGGCCCTATCAGCGGATTGCCATTGCGAGCCATCAACTTTATTCATATACATAACTCATGTAAAATGCATAATTGTATACCAACCCGCCGAGTGTGAACTGTCTGTGACCACAGAAAATATGTGCTGCAAAATGTCTGTGTAATATGTTTGGTAGAAGCTCTGTGCAGCATCTTTTTCTTGTGCTACATTTTGGAGCATTTGGTATAATATGTTTAAACCTGTATCAGCAACATTACGCATCGTGTGTTTAAATGCCCAGATAACAGAGTCTAAAACCAGCTTAAACTGTTGTGGTGGGATGCTCAGGAAAGCTGAAAAATATAAACAGAAAATTTGAAGCTTCACCATTAAATTTAGATCTCAACAGGACTAACATTTAATTTAGAAAGTAAAGTATATCATGCATGATAATGTAGTACCTGAAAAACAGTGAGAGTTGACGGACTGTAAGAGGATGAAAAAGTTGGTTCTGTGCTCAGGAAATTCTTCAAAATCCTGTGAACAAAAAATAGTCAATTACCTTGAAATCCAAGAAGAGCAAATTGGAACAATAGATTGTTATAGGATAGTGCTCTGTCTCTGAAGTTGAACCAGAATAATATAATAATATGAAGAAATACCTTGTTTATCATGTCCAAAGTACATTCAAACACGGCATCAAATATCTGCGGTATACTTTTCGTAATGTGACCCTAAAAAACAAAATAACAATCACTAGAGTCAGTCAATTACACAACATACGCCCACTACTATCTGTAATTCTGTACTTGCCCTGACTCAAAATCAGTTGCCACGGGAACAAGGACATGGTCGGGAAATGATCAAAGAGGAGTCCAAATTTACTTATTGTATGGCCAGGATGGGGTCTCGGCTCCTCCCACAATGCAATTCGGTGGAATATGGCGATATTTTTCTACGTCCAGGCTGAAAATAGGCCGTCCAAATTTATAAATGAAAAATGGGCATGGTGACTATTCAATTTTGTTATAAAAAAACCCCTGATCTTTGATCTTCTTCGACCTATCTGCGAACAGTTGAATATTAAAGAGTGTATCATGCTTACAATATTTTTTTTAATAACATACTCATTGACATCATATCGAGCATTGAAAGAATTGTGCTCAGACACACAGACTGAGGGCAAGTCTCTCAGCCTTGTCCAGCAGGGGACCAAAAAGACAAGTTTACAGTGTTCACTAGATTGGAATCAAGGAAAGGTCAAATGTAAACTGGGTCAACGTTTAGTCATAGTTTCCCTGCATGTGAAGTTTGATGTACTTTTACAGTAACATGAAACAAGCTAGACAGACAACACATATGTACAGATTCTGCCGACAATCTAAAAACAAAAAATGATTTAAAAGCAAAAGAATACGTACCTCAAGTTTGTTAACTATAGTAGCCATTGTGCTAAGAACTTCTGGTTCTCTTGCTGTTGGAAAATTTCTCTGGTAATCCAACAATACTGCATCCAAAAGAGGCGGCACAAAATTTTCTGCAACCTGATCAAATATACCATTCCCGTATTACAATACATAGATTGGTTTCAGCAAGGATGGTAAAAATTAGTTGAATTTAATGCACATGGCTTACCATTTGTGGGTCATTCGACTGGCTGACCCATCCTGAAATGAGTTTTAGTGTCTCTTTCTTAACCGCTCGCATGCTTTTAATTAAAGGTTGTTTTGTAACATTTTCACCATTTGTTGCTATTGCGCTGCTGACATTTTCGCTCATGACTTTGTACACATTCAGCATGTCCAAGTAAATTCTTCCAAGCTGTTAAGAAAACAACATACAGGTAAAAAATATTGCTGACATCGTTTGGTGAAGCTGCCAAACTGGATGAAATCAGTAGAAGACAATAATTGTGTCTTCTAAATCTATTATCTGATTAACCTCTTTACATGTATTATTATTATGATTTTATAGTATAACAGGTCACTTGTCACTATTTGTTGTCTTGATTCAATCAAGTCTTATAAATTGCAGTGTTTACTTCTAGCAACAATGTCAAACTAATATACAAGTATATGTTACATTTGCATGGAAAATATGAAAGTATTCACCATGCGCAATTAGTTGATTACTACTGCATTATAGTTGCAGTCACATTTGTAAATAATTAAAGAGTTGTCACTGCAAACTTGGATGTGCAAATTAATCAATTTTCGAACATAAACAGGGCAATCAGTCAGAGTTTCTGGATCATTTACTATTTGCACTAAATTTTGAGAAAATTTCCCGGTAGACAAGCAAATTAGCCAAATTTTCGAAATTAACCAGGGTGATCCTTCGGAAAATGGTCCCAAATATTGGTGAAGATTAGATCAATATTGGACAATGTAGAGCATTTATGTCAACTTATTAAAGAGTAACAATAATAATAATAAATCATAACAGCAATGGAGAGCAACAAAACAATAAGTCTCATATCATGAGCGGAGACTTGATTATGGAATTTACATTTAAAAATATTGATCCAAGAATTCTTTACAAGAATAGAAGTTCCAGAAAACAATATGGAGGGAACCATTTTCTAAAACCCCCCCGAGTTTACATGATACATAGGGTACGGTGGTTAAAAAAACATTCTCACCTGAGAAACATAAGGATGCCCAAGAGCTTTGCAAGCACGTACATTCGTTTTTAGGATATTACCCAGTTGTTTCACAGCATCAGGATCTTTCAGCACTTCAACATTCTGTCAATAAATCCAAAAATAAAATTAGTTTTAACATATTATATGGTTCAAATATAAATACAATCCCGAAAAACGTCCCCCACAAATAGCAATTTCACACAATACACTAGAATACAGGTTCTATTCTGCTTTCCTGCTTCTAAAATTATTATTTGGGTTGAATTTGTACCTGAGTTCCAATTAGATTTAAACATTAACTTTACTTGCTAAGTTTCTTAATTTTCAACCACTTTAACTTTTATCTCGCTACTGCAACCCACAATTTCAAGCGGTTGAAAATTTCTCGTATTTGTTTAATTTGGGACCAAAAAGAAAATATTTTGCAAATATTGTTAAAACACTCATTTCATTCCCAATAACTGATTTCATAGTATTGTTCTCACAAATAAAACAGGGTACAGCACAGATTCCAAAATGCGACTGAATACTCAATAAGAATTCAATTTAATCTGGAGCAATGATACTATGTCCCATACATTGAATAACCGGCATATGTTTTATATTGTATTTCATTTCACTAGGTGATATTTGAGGAGAGAGACATATAGTGATTATGCAAAAATGAGAACATGTGCCAATTAGCAGACTTTGCCTTGGTACAATAAGCATGTAAACAACTCTTCACACCTTTTAATCCTATCTAATTCACCCCCCCCCCCCCCCCCCTGTTTCCATTCACCCCACTGTTTCTATTCACCCCATTTTACAGTAAAAAAGGTGAAAAAATCTGGATTTGCATATTTATAGCTACATAATATAAAATATAAGCACCTACTCATTTTTAAACTAAAAATCTAAGATCTCTTATTCAAAATAAGCCTCAATAGTTTGTCTACAAACAAACTCTTAACTCACCTGCGTAGCTTGAGTGATAATGCTATCCCATACTTGGTTCGGTAAAGCCATGTATTTTTCTGTTAAATGCTCTTGGGCTACTTGATCTTGCTGTGCCCCGATCATGAGTCCAACGGCTTCGTAAAATGTATGTACCTGCGTAAAAATAACAGATTGTATTACATTTCCCTACTGATTTGTAGTTTCAAAATGTACACATATTTTTTAATAAAACCAGCAAGGGTGCCAATAAGAATCAGAGTTTCAGTTGGAAAAGCAGAAGTAGGGGGTGGAAAATATTTGAAGGATGCAAATGCAAAACGGAATGGCCGTTACAACGCAGCATGACGAGAAGGTGCAGGAAAGATGTTAGCCTCCGGTGCGTAATTATTTTTAATTTGTTGTGCATTTTAGTGCTTATCTGATCCTCCCTTTTTATCCAGTGTGAAGCATATAATTATATTTATTGGTTTTTAATTCCTCAGACAGTCTCAGCCTATTCACAATTGTCCAGTCTTAATCAGGGAGTGTCTGCATCACATGTTTGTTTAAATTTTTGTACTGTAAAATGGTAGGCCTATGACTCTGTGTGACAATTGTGGTGACAGTACTGTACAGACTGGTCACAGAGATTGGACTGGTCATGTCATGTGTAAAAAAAGGTAAAAAAAAACTGTCCACAAAACATAACGGTTCTAAACAATGACAAATTAAAAAAAAACGCCCGAAAATCATGACAAAAACAGAGACAAATGCCAAAAAAACTTTGAATAAATATTAGTGGACATAAGCACTTACTAGAAGACTGTACAGTAAAATATCGTTGAGGACCTTTAAAAAGTAACCGGCACCAGGCGGCCAGTAGCCGGCGCTGGTGACGCCCCTGATACTATATGCAAAACAAGAAAATTCCAATAATCTCGCAAGTATTTGACCGTAACTTTTGATTACAGCTTTTTTACTAAGGGAATTTCACACATAAAAATAGATATTCTAAATTTGGCCGAAGTAGTTGTATTTTTGCGCTATAATCACCTGCTGAGGTTGTAGATCACATATAATGGTATTAATATTATTCAGGATCTCTTCTATGAAAGGCATAACCTCTCCAACCTGCACCTGCACAAAGTGTCGGCGACACTTCTGAGAAATCTTGATAAATGTGTCACAAGCCATATCTTGTACTCCATCATGTGTTTCTGCAATAAGACAACAAATGTATCACAGACAATAAGAAAGTGCAGTGGTGGCCATCTTCGGCATGCAAATTGGCCAATTTTTAACCATAAAAGCATAAT
Organism: Flabesymbios commensalis; assembly: GCA_964017125.1. Classification (NCBI taxonomy): domain Eukaryota; kingdom Metazoa; phylum Annelida; class Polychaeta; order Terebellida; family Flabelligeridae; genus Flabesymbios; species Flabesymbios commensalis. Next base: position 71,013,392 of record OZ024906.1, on the reverse strand, counting down.
CTATCGGAGAATGGTCTGAGCAACTATCCTCAAGATTAGATAAATATTAGAGAGTGTGGAGCATTTGCACCAAATTGTAAGAAAAAGCCGTAGCGGCCATCTTGGATATGCAAATCAGCCAGATTGACATCCTACAATCACCTGGGTGATTGCATGGTCATAAAATTTTCGAAAAAGTGAGTTGGAAATTAAATACCATATATTCTCACCAAATGCTCACTTGTATATAATACTAAAATCCACTTTTCAGCTGTACTGTACGCGATGCTCCAGATAACCAGATAGTCTGATTAAGTATTCACCCCCTCATTTTGGAAACTATGCGAAGATCCATTTTATTGCAAGTACACGGATATATCTCAAAATATTTTACTCTTTAAAATAATCATGTGTGCTGAAAATGCGAAATATCGGCAAAAGCCATGTTTAGTCAAAACAAATATGGTTATTAAAATCCTAGATATAAATGTTTAGAAACTCTTATGCTATGAAGATACAAGTCAGTGAAATTCTGTGAGAACTAAGAGTGACAAAATAAGCTTTACGTGGAAAAAGCACACATGACAAAGTAACAGCATGAGAACCAAAAACATGACATGTAAAGTTACACAAGGAAAAACTTAAATCAAAAGAAGCTGTGCATATCTGTACTCCAATGATAATTTATCACTGCACATAACCAAAATATGATGTGTAATGACACCTTATCTGGAGTACTGTATACAGACACTCAACTCTTTCAACTCACCATGCATGAACTCAAACAACTTATTGACAACAGTTTTTAGGAACTTCCAGTGAGCTTTGAGAAATCTAGGATATTGGCCCACAACATACATAATATTTGAAGCAATTATAGCTTTATTATCTTTTCCTTTCTTCTGCTCACACAAGCCAAGTAGATCCTGAAAAAAAAATTAAAATATTTCTCTGTGACTTGCTATTAGACAAAAATATATTATAGCTCTAAGCAAAGCATGCAATCGTTAATTATACATGAAAAGCACATATAGGGATCACTGATGAGCAATATGGTTCACCCACTTCGAAAACAAGTGTATGTGAAAATGTCTAAAATGGGCCAAATGTATGTACTAAAAGTAGGCAAGTGCAGATCCACCAAAATGTAAATCTGGAGCTTCGAAAATTCAATCTACGCCTTTGTTTGTGCGATACAGTCAAGATCGTTGACGGTGGATGCTATTGAAAGCATGAAAAATTGGAAAAATCTGGGAGGCAATAAAAAAGTAAAGCTGATAATCACAAACCTTTATAACAGTGACCAAAAATCTCTTCTCATCTTCTTCATGCATTGCCCCACTGATAGAACCGATAGCCCAGCACAACTGCAAAAAATTGAATTTACGTGGTCTTAAACTCTAGTAGGACATTACAACAAAGATGGAATAATTGTTTTAGAACTACAAAACTGAATAAACAACAGTGTGGTATGTGATTCCCACACCTGAAATTCCCAGTTTTTCCAGTGTTACTCAATGATCTTAGAAGCTGCTGATCAATAAATATATCATTATACAATAAAGCAGGGATGGCAAGTTGAAATATTGTGCCGAGTCATTGCAGCACATGACATCCAGTGAATAATGTACACAAGAAACTGTCTTTATCAGAGTTGCAAGTGCTGTTGTGACCAAGGCAAGCAGCCAGGCCTCATCGAGTAAAACTCATCGAGTGAAATGAAATAAACTTACAGTATTTAAGTTTTTCCATGACCACTCTGTACCATTAACTTGATTGTGCAGTTTTTCTGTCATTATATTCTCAGTATCATTGTAGTCCAGATGAGTTAGGTAGACTATAAAAAAAACAAAGCTGTTCATAAGATATGTGAATGACATTTGCATATAATTAAATACGCTTAATTCCTATATCATTCCAGGGCTTATAAACTGGGCAAAGGGTTCTAGAATTGTACTAGGCCAATAACGTGTTCTACATGACAACAATTTTATACATTTGGCCTGCAAGAATAACTGACCAGATTATTTTATAGGAGAGCCTGCTACATAATTTGCTCTGTCAGGCTATCAAACAAGACAAGACTTGAGTGGCAGGGCATAACATAATTTATAAGTCGATCAAGTTTTAGTTGTGGTTAAACTATATGTGATGTCTTTCAAGTAACACTCAACAAACTATGGTGCTAATGACAGCCACATGTGTCACGTGATGACAATAGGCTCTCACAAAACAACTTGGGTTGAGGTCTAAAATGAATATAATTGGGTTATTTGACCTGTTTAAAATAACTACTAACCAAGCGTTTCTCTCATATTCTTGTACATGTTTATCGAATCAGTGTCCTTCATGAATTCTCTCACCACTTCTCCTTGCTCATTTTCAACCACCAGTACTTCTTCAGGTTTGGCCATGCGAGAAATCATTATACGTCTCACCTGCAGGAAAAAAATTGTTTAAAAATCAGATTATAAATATTTTGCTAATAATATTCGAATTTGATAATTAGCTAAAATATATTCTCCCGCTTCCTGGTCAAATGCACCATGAGAATTCTAGCAGGAATTCACGAGACATGTTTAAAAATTCTTTCTTTCGACAAACAAGTGCTAGCCTACATAAAAAGGACACCCAGACCCTTTTATTTAATGATCACACAAAGTACACTCGCTTATTCACCAGTCTTGCCACTACAGACAGCTGACCGGATGTGATCTGCGAGATTTGAGAATACAGAACCAGATTAGGTCAGATTCCAAAGCTCCCTCTGCCACAACTACACTAATAGCAGGAGATAATAAGAACTGCTAACCTTTGAAAGCACTGGATTATATAGTTGTCTTCTTGATGGAGACTCTGTTGAAGTATGTCTAGTAATTAATAGTGGTGAGGCTGATTGAAATGGGCTTTCACGATACAAATCAGCTGTCAGTGTGTTCCAATACTCCAAACAAATCTTGAAAATCTCTGTTTCTTCTACTTCAGAAATCATAACCAAATAATGCAGGGCCTGATGATGAATAATAAATAGTTATGATACATGTTTATGTATGTACATATTAAGCAGCTAAGCTACGAAATACTAAAGATTCACTGTGTAATTCTCGGCATAACTCATTGCTACATTCTGTGAGTATGGCAGAGCCTTAATAATTGCCAAGCCAAATAGATGGTAGAAAATGTAACATTGTAATTGAATGATTATAATTGTCCGATATATATCTAGATAACTGTTGAGGTCAATATCAAATGAGCTACAAACTTACTCTCTCTGTAAAATTGCAAATTATTGTCTACAGAGATGCTTAAATTTGAATCACTTTGAAACAAAACTAATAAAACCTGTGTCCATAATTTGCAAGTGTTTTCAATGAGAATTATCTGATGGCAGGAAATTCTCGAGAAAAAAAATGTTCCTACAATGGCTCTATGCCAATTGATACATGTATACAGGTGATGTACTAGTAATTGTGTTTAGCAATACCTCAAGCAGATTTTCATTCAAATCAGATTTCTTTTCAATCAATTGTCCATGTTCTCGAAGGAAAGTGCAGAGGAACAAACTGAGGTTCTGTATAAAGTTTTGCTCATCATCAGTACCTTGACCATATGCCTCACGTATGTTTGTGGATGGAGGCAGCATCTGAAAACAAAAAGTCAGATGCTTTTAGAGTTAAGCAAAATTGTCAAAGAGCTACAATTGCACAAATCACTTACAGATCACAAGAGAGATCCACAATTATTCAATAAAAAATATTAAATTGTGACAAGTGTTCACATTAGGAAACAAGAGCACACTCGACAATAGCCGGATGCCATTAATGATTATTGAACAAACCTCTTTAAGTTGATTCATAGCCAAGGTGAAAAGTTGTACAAATTGTCCATCATATTGTGCCACTTGTACACCACCAATCTCTGTTAGACATTTCATCGTCACATTCCGAAAAAGCGGAACATTTAAAAACTGTAAATTTAAAACAACAAATTTTCAGTAATATTAATAACCATCTAATATCCTCAAAAATCATATCGGTGAAGATGGAAATTGGCAATACATGTACAGATAGAACAAATCATCTAGAAACTGATAGTTGAAGGCTTAAAAAAAAATTATACAAACCTTGTATATTAGAGTTGTGACAAGTTTGGTTTCAAATATATATCCTAAAGGAATCCAGTTCAGAAAACGCAGCAGTGTTTGCAATGTGGAGCCAACCAATGGTGCATTCTGTGAATTTTCCTGCAACAATTCATTTCTAATGAAAACTGGAATTACATTTATAGAAAACTAATGATCACCCAGGGAAAATTTTGTTAAAAAATCATTGATTAGCGATTTTTGTCTTCAAGCTCTGACACCCACTTTTTACTCATCATTCATGTGTAAATATTTCCCTAATCAATTTCAATTTTGATTAGCAAATGGCCAAAATTGATTAGCTTTTCGCTACGCGATACTAAACAAAATTGTCCCTGTCACCCTTCCAATATATATGTTATTTACAAGTTAAAAATTAAAGTCATAAATTTATGAGTCATACTCCTCCCCCCCCCCCCCGTTGATTGTCTGTCCAAACATTAACCCTTAAAGTACTAATCATGTGCAAAGCCAAAAAACAGTAAGTACATGTACTTGAAAAGTAAGCAGTTACTGCCTTATTTATGGCTTTGCAGTGCAGCATAACTGTTTTCTAATCTTCCTCAAAACAAGCAAATGTGAAGGAGAAAAGAGAATTAAATTTGCTGGATGGACATAATGTATATTGATTCAAGATACAAAAGGTAACCCACTTAAGTTGTCGATCGTAGTACTTAGCACAGCACAACTTTTAAAAGTGGGTAAAAATTAAAGTTTTATAACTTCTAGGATTATTAATTTCAAACGCCTGATGATTTTATTTAATGCTCCTGTACTGTAGCTGTGGAGATATGTGCTTACATTCTGCCATTATTGTAGTTCTACTGGCCTGCTGGGCGATATGCAAGCCAATGGGGACAAGCATTGTAAAAGAGAGCTGCACAGTCGGAAATTTTCCTCAATCTGTGTTGTTTGTTTATGTTATACACTGGCATGGCAGGCATGTGGGCATGTTCATTAAAGTTGTTCTAACAGCACACTTTTCGTAAAATTGACATAAATGATAAGATGAGGGTGAGAAAATATAAAAGGGAAGCTTGTAAATAGTGTAATTAAGACATCACAATAGCAATTAGCCAATGTTGCTTTATTTGCTCCAACAGTCTTTCAATTAGAGCCATGGAGGGGGCATCAGTCCTTAGATAAATTCACATTTAAAAGCCTAGGCACTGTTACTATCAGTAATTATCATAACATCATTGGTACCATTATCAAATTAATTATGATTTATTTACTACATCATAAATACATACAACTAAAAGAATATTTTTTAGTTTCCATTGCGAGACCCTGGCCTGGTTCCACTAACAGACTTTCAAGTATATTTTTTCATTTTGACTTAAAAAGTAAAAAGATTGTTTTACCCTTTCAAGCCGGAGCCCGAGCAGTTCTCTACTTGTACTTGTAGTGGATGAAGGTGACTTGAAGTGGGTGACAAATAAAAAAATATTACTGTTCCATGAAATTTTTTGTTCCAAAACCGCTAGGTTTCATGAAATTAAGTCATTTTTCAGAGATGCAAGACATCTGATGCTTTAATGCATCGTGAGGGCTTAAAGGGTTAAATGTCAACAAGTGATCAATGAGTGGGCCTCACAGTTTAGGACGACTTAGCTGAGCTAGTTGGTGAAACAGGCCCCAAATTTGCCCCAAAATGTGCTCCCTTATTAGTTTGGTGCCATGCCCTAAAAATCCTAGCTGGAACACCGGGACTGGTGCATAAGACACTGACCAGTGTCAATAGATTTACACCAGCCAACTTTATCATGGCATACTTACCAGGACAAATTGACAAAGCTCAAATATTTGAGAAAATTCACTGCACATGCTGTCTTTCAAATGTTTGGCCTTCATTTGTGTCATCTGCCCACTGGAGAAATCAAAAACTTCCTCGCTGTATTGTGAAGAAAAAGAACACAAGCAATTATATTATATTTTTTAATGCACATTTCTTATTCGAATTTGGCATTCAGCACATAAAAACGGGCTTCAGTGGTGAAAGGGTTAAAGGACACAAATGCCGCCAAAACTGGCTATAGAAGTAGCCAAGAAGGGATGTGATATCATCATTTTTAATGTCACAACAATATTAATTAAACCCTTAGAGATCTGAAATACTACATTTTTTTGCAGTTGTGACTCTCTACCACAATCCACAACTTCAAGTGACTAAAAAATACTTGGCACAGCTAAACAAGATTTCGCAATGTCACAGATTTAGGACATGTTTTACTTGAGAATCTGGTTACAGATGTGCAAAAACCAGATCTCTAGGGGTTAAACATTTTTAATATTGCATAATATGAAGAATCAACAGTTTCAAGATTTTGGTAATTAATTCCATAAAAGTAAACTGACCTCAAAAGCTTCAAAATGATCATGTTGTTCTGACATAAGGATTCATTGGTTTTACTCGCACCTACGATGTCACCCATGAAGGTAGGCCAGTTTTTAGGCCATTCATACTTTAGTATCTGTAAAGAATATTCATTATAGTACCGGTACCAAAAACTAGATGCGACTTTATTCAGCACTAAAACATTAATCCTAAACATGATCCAAACATTTTAAGTAGCCTCGACTAATTTCTTACTAATAAAATTTAAAACAATTGATCCAAATGTTCTTGCAAATAATATTTTTCTTTGCATGGATTTTCTGAGAAAATACTTAAATCATGAGAATTGTCTAAAAAAACTAAATTGAATTCAAAATTGAATGCAATCCAACTTTCAGAAGATAACAAGTTCAAAAGCCACTGTGCAAGCTAGGTTGACATAATACAATGACGAAAACTAAAGCAACTGCTATATATGCAAAAGCATTTGCTAGCAGTCACTCTCAATACATGTATGGTATTGTACTACGGTATCTGGAAATTCATAAATAAATATACTTTAAAATTCCTTCATGAACAGGTAAACTTGATGTTATAATTAATTTGCAAGATTTGGCAAATATCAGACTGCAAAGTTCAATTTGTTTTGAAAATTTTCTGTAGTGATTTCTAAAAAGTTCCGGATTATGTGGGTTTTTCCTATATTTTGCTAAGCAATTTTACTTAGCAGTAACCAATTTGTAAAAAGTTGTGTAGCTTTTCGCTGCAGAATATTCAAAATCTAAAAATAAGTGTTTACATCAAAGAGCTGTGGCAGCCATCTTGAGATATTGTGTTCACAAATCTCTGCAGGCTACAGAAGCAGAGAAGGATAGCGGCTATCAGATGAACACATACATGTCTGCATCCTAGGTGATGCATAATCACACAAGACAAGCAATTAATATCACAAAAATGTTGCATGTGCCTGCCAAAAACATACCTGTACCAATATCACATTTAGTTTCCCAAGGTATACTTTTTCTTTTTCCAGAAGTTCACCATCTGAAGAAGTCTTTATTATCAGGCCAACTATATATTTTTTTATACCTAAAACAAAATAAATTATATATATGCTGTTTAAAATTTCTCAAATTGCGTAAAACAACCCCTATAGATACTGCATCATGTAAGTAAGTTAGCTCATTCACTGCTGCATAAAATGTGCAGCATGCGAGGCTGCCTACTAAGTAATATATGGCAAATTTTTATTTAAAAAAAACATCTGATGAACTGATACTAAAAGCCAATAAATGACAAAATCAGTCAGTTAGCCATCTTTAAAACGCAAATAGAAAGACACCACTATAGTCACCCATAGCAGTGTAAGGGTTAAACTCAGCTAATTATCGACATAGATGTTCTCATTTGCATTTTCCTTCATCATAGGGTACCGGCATACAGAAATATAAGGTTACATGGCGGTGTACATCTCAACAGATATCATGGATGATTCAAATTTTGCAGTACTTGCAATGGGATCTTAAGTTCCACATTGAAATGACAAAAAAGAACAAATTTGTTTATACCTTCACATTGTTGACGAGGCAGGACCTTCCACCTTGTCTTAATCACATTCTCCAGAATTTGCAAAGCATAGTATTTAGTCTGTTGGTTATGGGAGAATTCAAGTATTGTATCCACACGTGTCCAAGCATCTGGATGTTCCTTCAATGTGGTTAAAACCTCTTGTGCCATACGTTGCTAAAAATACAAGACTACATAAGTCCAGGAGCTCCCGCTCCGAATTAGAATTTGATTTAAGCAATTTTGTATAGGGTTATTAATGTAGTCCTAGTCTAGGTCAAAAATCACAACGCAAGACAACTAGGTCTAAGAAGCCCAGTCTAAGAGTAAGATAAGAACTAGACAGTCTGTCAGAGATTGCAAACCTCCATTGAAATTAATGATCCTAATCAGTATCCCAGTAATGGTCTACCTATCTGGCACGGTTTACCCGATATCAGGCTAATCGAGTTAACTAATAGCTGATTTACGGTCATTTTGAATTCGATATAAATTAGTTAAAAACTTAGGGTGCATCCTCCCCCAAACCTCAAATTTTGTTTTATAGTAATGGACTAACATCTAACACAGTTTGCAAAATATTGGGCATGTGAAAGTAAATAATGGCCGATAGGGGGCCATTTTGAATTTGATCGAGTCAGAATTTTTCAAGATGCATCCTCAGCTGAAATCTCACATTTCATTCTATAGTAATCGTCTAGCTATCTAGCACGGTTTACCAAATATCGGCCATGTGAAAGTGAATAATGGCCTAAAGACTGCCATTTTGAATTTGATCAAGTCAAAATTTTCCAAGATGCATACTCAGCTGAAATCTCACATTTCATTCTATAGTAATGGTCTAGCCATCTAGCACGGTTTACCAAATATCGCCTATGTGAAAGTGAATAATGGCCGATAGGAGGCCATTTTGAATTTGATCAAGTCAAAATTTTTCAAGATGCATCCTCTCCTGAAATCTCACATTTTGTTTTATAGTAATGGTCTAGCCATCTAGTACGGTTACCAAAAACCGGCTATGTGAAAGTGAGAAATGGCCGATAGGCGGCCATTTTGAATTTGATCGAGTCAATTTTTTTCAAGATGTATCCTCTCTTGTAATCTCACATTTTGTTTTATAGTAATGGTCCAGCTATCTAACACGGTTTACCAAATATCAGCAATGTGAAAGTAAATAGTGGCCGATAGGCGGCCATTTTGAATTCGATTGAGTCGAAAGTTTTTAAAAGGCATCCTCTCTCGAAACGTCACATTTTGTTTTATAGTAATGGTCTAGCTATCTAGCACGGTTTACCTGATATCAGGCCTATCGAGGTAAATAATGCTGATTGCGACCATTTTGAATTCGTAAGTTAAAAATTTTCAGGGTGCATCCTCCCCCGAAAACTCACTTTGTTTTATAGTAATCAGGTAATGGTCTAGCCATCTAGCACGGTTTACCAAATATCAGCCATGTGAAAATGAATAATGGCTGAAAAGGCGGCCATTTTAAATATGATCAAGTCAAATTTGTTCAAGATGCATCCTCATCTGAAATCTCACATTTCGTTTTACAGTAATGGTCTAGCCATCTAGCACGGTTGACCAAATAACGGCCATGTGAAAGTGAATAATGGCCGATAAGCGGCCATTTTGAATTTTATCGAGTCGAATTTTTTCAAAATGCATCCTCTCCTGAAATCACACATTTTGTTTTATAGTAATGGTCTAGCCATCTAGCACGGTTTACCAAATACGGCCATGTGAAAGTGAATAATGGCCGATTGGCGGCCATTTTGAACTTGGACGAGTTGATTTTTTTTAAAATGCATCCTCTCCTGAAGCCTTACAATTTGTTTTATAGTAATGGTGTAGATATCTTGAGCGGTTTTCATGATATTCCACAATATCAGGCCTGTCAAGGTGAATAATAGCTAAAAGGCGGCCATTTTAAATTTTATCAACTTTAAATTTTTCAAGATGCATCCTCTCCTGAAACCTTACAATTTATTTGATATTAATGGTGTAGCTATCTTGAGCGGTTTTCATGATATTCCGCAATATCAGGCCTGTCGAGGTGAATAATGGCCGATAGGCGGCCATTTTTAATTTTATCGACCTGAAATTTTGCAAGATGCATCCTCTCCTGAAACCTCACAATTTGTTTTATAGTAATGGTGTAGCTATCTTGAGCGGTTTTCATGATAAAAAACCTGAAAAGGCACAACTAGGGACCTTAGAGAACATGTATGTGCAATATGACTGTCATCGGCCCAGTACTTTTCGAGATCTGCTCCGGAAACGAAGTGCGCGTCAAAACGTCTAAATAGGTCATAGTTCTGAACCAGAAGTAGGTCAAAGTTCAAATACCCCAAAAGGAACAGCTAGGCCCCCTAGGGGTGTTGTGTGTAAAATTTGAAGACAATCGGACAATTACTTTCAGAGATATGCTCCGGAAACGAATTGTTTACGGACGGCCCAACGCCGTAACATCATCATTTTCTCCTCTGCAACCTTGCGTATTGAATTCAGAATAAAAATATTTTAACCTGTCCATTAGCCACCTGGAAGTAACCCACATACCAAAAATTGTTATCCTAGCTTATTTTCTTACAAAGTGATAGGCAAAAGAAGAGGCCAAAAAAAAACGGAGGTAGAATCCATAGCTTCCTCCGTCTCACCTACGGTGACGGCGGGAGCTAAAAATGCAAAAATCTACAATAGTTGCTCAAGGATACAATTAATCAGGCCTCAAATTCAACTTCTCAGGGCAGTAGACGGGAGGGATACAACCTCTGAAAATTGGACAACAGGGATAAACACTGACAAAAATTAATAAGGGCCCATAATTCACATCACCAACTAGCCCTGTGTGGGAGGGGCCGTCAAGAAAAAAGTTCAAAACTAACTGAACAATACAGTTACATAAATTGTTTCACCTCAAATGTCAGGACATGTCTGCATTTTCATTAATTTCCAGATCTTAGAAACCCACGGGGGGGGGGGGGGGGGGGAGTAGGGTTTCTTCATATTGCACACATACAGGGTGTAGACCTTAGGGGGTGTAGGTGTGCATTTTGGGGGTTATGAACTTTCACCTACTTTTTGACCTACATCTCTCGGCCATAATAGTTTAAATTTTTCAATATTGCTGACATCTGGCTAACTGTAACAGATTATAGCTGGACCATCATAAAATAAAATGTGCGGTTCGAGGTAGAGATATGCCCTGAAAAATTTTGAGTTGAAATTTAAAATAGCCATTTATCGGCCATAATTCCGTCTTTCCCAATAATGTTAGACTGACAACTTTATAGATCAGACCTGCAATCCGGTTATTTTTTTGTCAGTTTTTGTGTTCACAAGGTAAGAATCAGCAATTTACCGTACTAACTGTCCGGTGAAAATTGTTCTGGTCTGGTAAAAGTTCAAGTTTACAGGACGGTCCTACTGTCCAGTTAATTTTTTTTAGCTTATTGGGAAAGACTGCATAATTACCTTTAATATGCAGCAAACAGTGCCAGATAGCTGGACCATTATGTCAGTAATATAAAACAAAATACTGTGCCACCCCGGGGCTACTTCGCCAGCCCCTCAGAAAATTGTTAAAATCCTTTGGTTTCCCATAAATACCACAAAAAATAACTTGTTATGGATTAGACTATGTTGTAGGAAACATTTTTTTTTCTAGACAAAATATGTCAAAAAAATTTCTACTCGATCAAATTAAAAATTGCAGACTTGCGGCCATTACTGACTTGAATATGTATAATATCAAAAAAAAATTCCTAATTAGCTAGACCATCACTATAAAACAAAATCTGTGGTTCCAGGGAAGGCTATGACCTGAAAAATGGCAACTTGCAGCCAATAAAACTAGGGATTATTTTTACCGGACTGACAGGTCAGGTGAAGGTGCAAGCTTATTGGACAGCAGAATTTTTTTCCTGGACAAGAATGTTTTAATGATTGCACTTTCCTTGCCGCTGCTGACATTTCTCCAATGACCAAGATCCATTTATTGTCATCCGACAGGTCGGGCAGGTGACTTGTCTATTTAAACCCTTACAGCGCAGGGATCGACTAGAGACGTTAGAATCTGACGTCTGTAGACGTCGATCCCCGCACTGTAATAATTTAAACGGTAGATCCATAACATAGGTATTCAAATGAATCGGGAAGAGCTGACTAAAACATTTATGATGGTTTCAAACTGAAAATAACCATTTGTTCTCTTGGTTTATCTAAAAACAGACTGCAAAACAAAATGCAAGAGTTCAGGGAAGGATGCATCCTAAAAAAATTATATCATGCAGGTGGGGGATTATGGTGGCTGGCTGGCTTCTTGTTTGTGATGCAGTATACGTAAGTTACCTCAGAGCAGTTATTGTCGATCCCTGCACAAAGTAGCTTTAAATTTGTTCAAATTGATTGAAATAATCATGATAATGAAACAATCAGCTTATTTTTGACAAATTATGAACAGGTCAGACTGACCCATAACACTCAAAATTAGATATTCTTCACTTTAAACCTTTATTAGGTATTTATTACTTTAAAGTCAACACACAAAATGACTATTAAAAACAAATCTTGAAATCTAACAAAACAGTACTAGAAATATATGATAATACTGCAAATGTTTCTTTTAGTTTTAAATATATTTAAAATATATCAATTGTTATATTATGGTACTTTTGAAGTAAGAGTAATCATGCAACAGATATTTTCTATCCATGTATTTCTAAATTTAAACCTCACACATACCTGTCTACCTTCCCCTCCATACATGCAACCAACAACATTGTCAAGGAGAGAAATGTCAAGTTTCTGACTAAAATCAAGAAGTTTTGATGCTTGTTCTGTCAAGGCAGTCATATTAGCTTCAGCCACCATTGGTATTTTTTTCTTTTATTCTACTCCACAAAAAAATCTGGAAAAAACCCCAAAACAATTACATTTAGTAATCAAAATGAAAACTGAGAAAGTAGATATTCTTCATGATATTGATTATTATATTACAAAATCACTCAGTTAGCCATCTATAAAGCGCAAATAGAAAGACCCAAAAGAAAGTGATTTTTTTTTTTTAATTTAAAAAAATATTCTTATTTTTTTTAGAAATTAGGCCATCCTAAAAGAACATTGTTCATGAGCTGATTTGTACATGTGCGGGCAGAAATGTTTTCTTTTACTACACAATAGGCCATGCGGTATCTTTCACCGCTATTTTACCATTGTAGTCTGAAATCTATAGCAAACATATTTTTTAGGATGTCCTTGTCGCCCACATTAGGCTGTGCTTGGTTTATTTTGGGTGACTATAGTCGCCCATAGCAGAGTAAGGGTTAATATCGTATTTTGCGGACCCGTATCTTCATACGGCAAAAGTATAAATGTTTTCACTCTGGTGTATATATATTAGCCTGTTATGTAGGAATAAAGGTTTATGGACATATCAAGAAGCAAAGCAGTACAGTCACAATATATCATATTCAGGTATCTATCATGCATTATGATTAGAGAAACGATAATGATTTTGCTACACTCAGTCAGGGTCCTGCACAGAGATTGGTTAGTGGTAGGCGGTCTTGACACCAAAATGTCAATTTTTATGCTACCGCCATGTTTTTATACTCAAAATACTCAGTTTTCCATGTTTTTTTCAGCTGTTGTGGTGGGCGGTGTGTCGGAGTGCTGGGTGCGGCCGCCCACCGTGGGCAAAACCCTGCTTGGTATCTAACTATAATAATGAGCGTGCATAATATCAGGACTACATTTCAGATAGAATATTATTGTCTTCGAAATAAATGTTATTTTTATAAGCATGAAATTGTGCTTTTAAATACTTCTAAAATTTAACTTAGGCATACCTCAAAATTACCGTTTTTAACTAAACACTTATTAACCAATGTACGTTTCCAAGATGGCAATTATCTGCATACAAAGCCTTCTAGAAAAGAAATTACACATACAATCCACCTTTTACGAATAGAGATTGACTGTCCAGACGAGTATATGTGCTACAACCTGGTCACATTGTAAACATATTGTCATCAGTACACAGGGGCTCTACAGATACAAAATAGTTCTTATGGATCAACAGCTTTTTTAACATATATTTTCAATATTTGTCAATCACAGTTTGCATTCCTTGTGGTCTAATTAAACTTACTGAACATTCTGGCAAAGCTAAACATAATAAAAAATTTAAAAGGCTGATAATATTGAAATAAACGTAAAAATTGAACCATACATAGCAGGTTAAGAGGGTCTAAAATAGACTAGACCCGAACCCCGGGTGAAAATATTTATCTGTTTGTCGTATCAAGATATAGCTTAGGCCTTTATCCGGTAAAGATTTCCATGGGATAGTATTATAAATTAACATGGTCATGCCACTCATAGTAATTGGTATCAAACCTGGTTAATGCCGGAATAATGACAATGTCAATGTTCTGTAAAAAATTCAGTCACTTACTTTGAAATTAAATGAAATGAATCGGGCTTAAGGCCACCTTTGTGCACATATAGGCTAAACTGGGCCAGGAGAACCTCCTGAGGATGGTGAGATGATGGAAATGACACTGTCCTCCAGACACAGGATTCGAAATTCAAGCCCTGGCGGTCTGAGGCCGAGCACGCTACCTCTCGGTGACGGAGGCTCCCCACAATACTGACTTTCACACGTGGATGGGGAAGAAACATTTTTGTTTCTTACAAACCACCGAGACCGGGCACTAACTTTGAAAACACACTAGGTTCCACAATTGAACAAAATTATAGATTACAAAATTTGTAGATCTAAAAACTATAGACTACAGTCTGTCCGACGGTGGGGAATGGTCCAAAATGAAAGTTAGCTTTTCGGTATCCAGTCAGTCAATTCTCGAGCGATTTTCATGAAATTTTGTAAACCTTTTTTTGTACTCATTTGGCATTGATCCTGAAAATTTTGTAAAAAAATATTGGATAGTTAAAAAGTTAGACCATTTGACATGTACTAAATGTCGATTTATAACGCTCCTCTATAACATGTATAAACCCATTAACTTCATTCCGGCTAATTCTCAGAAGTGCATTACGTGTCAAATGGTCTAAACTTTTGAAATACTAAATGGAATTTCGCAAAATTTTCAGGGTTGTTGCCAAATAACTAGATAATAATGGCTGCAAAATTTCGTGATAATCGCTTGAGAATTGACTGACTGGATACCAAACAGCTAACTTTAATTTTGGACTATCCTCCACCCTCAGACACACTTTAGTCGGATTCACATTAACCGTGGTGAATGAATTTCGCCGATTTCTCAGTCAATTCTCAACCAATATTTAAAAAGTTAGACCATTTGACATGCAAAAAATAAATAAAAATGTTGCCCTCTATAAACCCATTAGGCCTAATAGCTTCGTCTCAGAATTGTATTACATGTCAAATGGTCTAACTTCTATAATACTTATCAAAACTTCGCGAAATTTTCAGGGTAGTCTAGGCCTAGACTAGTCTAGTCACGACATGAATGGAAAATACATTGAAATAATAAAATTTCATGAAAATTGATTGAGAATTGACTGAGAAATCCGCGAACGTTAGTCTATCATCACACATCAGGTTGTCATTGCCATTCATTGACAACAATGACATTGCCATGGAGTGATGGACATGTCACATGGTCTGCTGAGGGTAGGCCTATGCTATGCCATGACTATGCAGGCTAACGTTGTGGCTAGGCTATACTCCTTGAACAAAATATAAACGTAGAGTCTACGTTTTTTCTACATTGTTGTTAATGACTTGAATCTCTTGTAACTTAAGCCTTGTTAACCCTAGCTATGTCCAAGATTTGGGCAGCTGTGTCTGTACAATCATGAATGACCTGAAGGCATTTTTGATGAAAAAAGACTTTTCAGATTCAAAGTGATAGGCTATGTTTTTCTTGTGAAAAAACATGTAAAACCATATATATTTAGTTTCAGTGGGTCCTGGGTATGACAACTCCCCCTGGTGAGCAAAAAATCCAAGATGGCTGCCCAAAATGGCCGCCAATCACCAGTCATGTCACTTAAAAGAGGTTTGAGTCCACATAAATGGTTGTTTACAAAAGCATTGTGTGGTACTTGACATCTAGGACTGATCACTGTTATAAACAGAGTAGCTTAAAAAAAAATTGGGGTGAAAAAAATCAATTTTAAGGAATTTAGAGCGATTAGTGTTCAGAATGGGAGTGCCGAAAGTAGCGAGCTCATACGTTATTTCTCATGAAAAATCAACAATCTAACATATACCTGTTATTGTAACTAGCCAAAAAAAATTTAAAACTATAAAAATGTGAATTTTATTTTAGTTTGTCCTTGGCTATGCAATGGTTGCTATAGCAATGCCACATTTTGGGCCAAAAACCCAAGATGGCCGCCCAAAATGGCCACCATTTGCTAAAAAGTGGCAAAAAACAGGCTTGTTGCCATACAATTACATGTAGCTCTAAGGGGAAGTCGATCACATTTGTTGACATGAGGTGTTGAAAAATGTCATAGAATAAGCATCTCTGAGAAAGAAGTCCCTAGACTATGTGTTTTCAACCTTTGATCTGTGTCAGGAAAAGACTGATTTAGAGCATAGTCATGATAGTGCAGCAATGCCATGTCTAATTGACCAGCCGTGCTATGTTTACATGTTATTGGGATATTATAGGCCTGCATAGTCTAACACGTGACCAGCCACACAACATTACTTTAAAACATGGGTGTGGCTTCAGTTACAGTTTAGACCAGGGAACAACTAACAATATGCCCATTCATATAAGAGCCGTTAGGCCAAGCCGCCGAATACGAGCCGATGTCCGCCGATTTCCACTCGGGTTTTTCTGTAATTCCAAAATAGCGGTGCCACGATTTGAGCATTTTCAATATTTGTTGGCAATTCATTGCGCGATTGTTGAAGAAATAGTAATAGCTATAGTAAACAGGGATCGAGGCTAACTGATTCTAGGTAGTAGCCCAAAGGGCCAGTCGCTTCAGATAATTACTGGCCCTTAGCCTTGTCTTTCTAGCCCATAGTGTACACTGTATCAAAGGGGTGTGATTTTTTCATTGGCCCCCTGGGCCAGTATCTCAGGCAATTTACTGGCCCTAAGTGATTTTTACCGGCCTCGGGCCAACGGGCCAGTGTTAGTGTCGATCCCTGGTAAATATATATGAAAAAATGATTCAACATATTTGTATTTCTAAAGTGACACATTTATAAAAACATTCAATAATCAGAACTTGATCAAAGTCTACGTTAAACATTGCAGCGAAACACAAATTGTCAATTTGTTGACATCTGGAGCGGAAGCGATGACGAACTAGGTCAGATTGTAAGACGATCTCTGATTGGTCCGTGAGGGCATCTATTGGACAATTAGAATATCGGCTACATAATGACACACGTCATGCATTACAGTCATTACATGACGGAATATGCGGGAAAAACGGTCTCAAAACAACTTTATTTTAATAAAGCCGATAAAATCGGCTTTGACAATTGTAAATTTTAAATAAAGCCGGCTTGGACATTTCCGGGGTTAAGGCCTTAACATGTGCGACCCAAATTTATTTTATGGATTTCCAAAAAAAAAAAAAATTTTTTTTTAAAAAAAAATTTAAAAAAAATAAATAAATTTTTTTTTAGGGAATTCATAAGTTAAGGGATGATTTACTGAATGTAATCAAAGTAACTCTTTTAAAAAACGTTACGAAAAGGAGAGGGGGGGGGGAGGTCAAAATGCATCAGAAAAACAAAAAATCGCTATGTAATGTACAGATAAGACATGAATGGAAGTGAATTTGGCGCCAAATAAAATAATAAAAAATTCTTACCTACCGATTGTTTGAAGTGACAAGAAATAAAATAAAAAATAAAATAAATTTATACCTACCCACTGGTTAAAATGACAACAAATCGGAAACAAACATATATTTTTTTTTGGTCTAAGCATAGTTAGCAAAATCTCACCCTCCACATGTTACGGGTTAGCAAGCAATGCCTATCTGAACCATAAGACCGAGCGTCATATGTGACACGCGATCGATTTAACCCCTATTACCGCCCTCGAAATATCTTTTAATTGACTTCACCTAACTTATGAAGCCACTCAGCTTATTTAGAAACATTTTGTCAGTTATTTATCGTGTGAAAGCATTTTTAAAACACCTCCCGAAAAATAATTCGGCCATTTTAACCATTTGTGACGATGTGAGTAGACTAGACCTATCTTACGTTTCAGATACATGCTGCGTTCTAACCCGGAACGTAGTGGAAGGCGAGATCCTTCTAACTACAGCCTCTGACACAATTATCTGGAGCGCATGCTTTTCGTCGATTTCTCCGTCAATTCTGAAATTTTGCACAAGACATTTTCTAGTCATGTCCTAACATCGCTAGAAATTGATATGCAGAATTGCAAAAGTTAGACCATTTGACATGTATAGATTGAAAATTTGACGTTCCTCTATAAACCCATTACGCTAATTCTGGAATTTTATTACATGTCAAATGGGCTAACTTTTGAAATATTGAAAATAAATTTGCTAATTTTTTACTGGTGTTAGGACATGACTTGGAAATGTCCTGTGAAAAATTTCTAGGAAATCGGTTCAGAATTGACTGAGAAATAGCATGCGATCCAGATGATTGTGTCATAACAGTTAGACTGTAGTTTAGCCTATTGAATATGCCTTGCTGGTCGCGCAGCGAGCAAGGCATATGATCGATCCCATAGAAAAACACGGGTTATTACTGGCCGCCCATTGACCGCCCTAAAATGGTAATCATTCAACTCAATATATTCATACCTACCTCGGTCACCTGCTTTAAATACATCCAAGACACGAAAAATGAAATAATTAGCAAGTAATTCTGCTAAGCCATCTCTGTAGATCTGAACCGACAATGGCGACTTTGTGTTTGGAATCGTCATCCGGGTAGCTGGTAGGCCTAAAACACGAGACGCATGATTATGCATGTTTGAAAATCGGAATAACCGGCGATTCAACTCAACACTGGGTATTATCGCTGGTTATTCCGATTTTCCAACATGCTTAGCCGAGCGTTTCGTGATTTAGGCGTACCATCTACCCGGATGACAATTCCAAACACAAAGTCACCATCGTCGGTTCAGATCTACAGAAATGGCTTAGCACATTAACTTGCTAATTATTTCATTTTTCGTGTCTTGGATGTAGACTATTTAAAGCAGTTGACCGGGGTAGGTATGAATATATTGAGTTGCCCAGACTGATTACCATTTGAAGGCGGTCCTGGTCAATGGGCGGCCAGTTACTCTAGTCTAATGAGCTTCCGTACGAATACATGCTGGCGCTTCGTACTACGAAGCCACCAGTTGGCAACCATTCGTCCGGCCAGACCCCTGGTTAAGGCGGCCAGTAATAATGCGTGTATTTCTATGGGATCGATCATATGCCTTGCTCGCTGCGCGACCAGCAAGGCATATTCAATAGGCTAACTCAGTAACTGTAGTGTAGTTAAGCAAGGGCAAGGATAAGCCTAAGGCTAAACCTAAGTTACAGTAGGAGTAAGGTCTTAAATTAAAATCATGCATGTACTGATCAGCTGATGTAGTCTGTAGATTGTAGTAGCTGGCATGACTGTCGAGTGTGGCTGCGCTTCTTCTGCATATTCTGACTCTGAGCTGCCGTGAGTGTGACTGTGTCAGTGTGCATGGTGTGTGGAGTGTGACAGTGACTGCACAGTGCAGTGGACTGATCTGGACTGAGTCTGACTCTGAGTGAATCACTGAAATATGAATGCATGCACACGCGGTTCTGTTTACAAATATATTCGGCTATTTTGAAAGGTAAAGCATGGTGACCACATGTTCAAGTCATTCTCAATTAAATTTGGAAGAACAAACAAACCTTTTAATATATTCGACATCGATAAAAATCAGAAAAAGTCAATATAATGCTACATATACGATTAACTGTAACTGCAGATCAAATGCAATTTTTAACCAAGAAACCAGTTTTGTTTAGGACCGGTTGGAACTGGCCAGGTGCGCCATGATCGTGATTCCTCGGAACTGTTCGGATATATGTGGAAAATCCCACTCATGTCGGCGAAATTCAATCGAATTTATCGTAATTTTTATATTACGTGATAAAGTATGTATGCCAGTAATAAATTTGCAGATTTCTTATGTATGTAATTCCTAAAAATTATGTCACGTTTTAATGTCAGTTTGGTCGGAATTTTCCGTATGTTAATTATGGGCAAGGCCAGACATCAAAACGGAAATCACATGATATTATGTATTGTAAACAAACCCACGTGCTTTCCTGATGCACCACTATTCAATTCTGGACCCTGATTCTGGACAAAATCAAAAGCTAGGCTTTACACAAGGAGGCATGGCAAACAAACGTAGAAAGTGGAAGCGTGGGGACATCTGTTATTAGGGACTTATATTTTCAGTGCACGTATGCCATTATAGTCAATGCACTGTCAACTACCTCAGTTGTCAGTGTTACTACAGTATAGGGTGTAGGCATATGCTAGCCTACAGCTGGCCTGTGATGATGTGTCGAGACCCTAGCTGCTCCTGATTACTGCTACTTTTATATGGGTCTGGTAACACTAAACTAGGCCAAAAGTGTTACATGATAAGACAAAATTAAAACACATTATAATTATATTATTTTTTTGCATTTCCTGATAGTACAATATCTGTAGTTTGTTGCTGAGATGTTGCAAGTCAATTCGCTCGGTGTGGAGCTCAGGAGATGATTTTTTCTGAGCCTGGGCCCCGTTTTATCAAGCTGAAAAGATACGAGATCTTATTAATTCTCGTGACCTTTGCCTGCCGCTTACGAGATTATAAAAAGCTCGTTGATTTTCCTCGTATGTCTCCCTCTTTAACATGTATAGGGAGGATACGAGCACTCTGAACCACTCGTTGAATCTTAACGATCCTCATATGCAAATGAGCTATTAATACGAGCTCATATCTTTTCAGCTTGATAAAACGGGGCCCAGGTGCTTACATAATTCTCGTTTGAAATGGGGGATATAAGCTGGTGAAATTGATGTGAAGAGGTGATCTGATACAAGGGTGATATGTTAAAACAAACAGGGTCGACAGAACGAGATATCAACAGGAGAAGCATACCTTTGAAAAAAAAACATACCTCCACCCCAACTGTTTTCAAATGTGGGACATAGACTTTTTTTGACATACTATGATACCTTTGATATATTGTTTATTTTTATAAACACGTGAAGATGGAAGCAAATTACTGAATGGAACAGGGAGAGTATTGTACAGTATGTGATGTTTGACAAGTCATGTACGTGATTCTTCTCAGTACGTGACTGTTGGCATGATTATGAGCGTCAGCATCAGGGCTATACATTTACTCTGGACAAGTCACTGAAAATGTCAATAATCACATACGTTGCTATAGCAGTCAAAGATCACGTACAAGACTCTTCTGTTATGTCAAATGTCACATACGTTTTTGACCTTCCTGGACTTAACCTTTCAGAAAGCATCAATTATTGCTCGTGCATGATAAAAATGTACCTGTCATTAGCTTGTTTGTCCTTGAACTGATATATCTACTCTGTACGCCCCACCTTCGACATACCAAGGAGGAGGCTACTTGAACAAAATATAAACATACGTTTTTTTGGTAACATACGTGATTTGTTGACACCCACAACTTACCACCTACATATCTCACACATGGCAGCACGTTTTGATTTGGCAGCAAGGCTGCTTTAAAGAACCATTCACCAAGTAACTTTTGCACACCCTTGCATAACAATTGGCTCATATGAGAAATGGTGATGTGTGGTTAAAGGTGTGGTCAACTGTCAAAATTCGCGGGACAAGGGTCCCCCAGAAGGCAATAGTGCCCGTGGGTAGGCCAAGGGCCTATTCCATAATAATACTAAATATGCGTTTCATACCCAAAGCCTCATTAAGACCAAGTTCTCAAATCACAGCAAGTTCATATATACTTGAGCGACATCTATGAGTTAATAATTTAAAGCCCTTTGCCTTTGCCCCTACTTGGTCGCTGGCTTGCAAACAAACTGACTGTATTACTGCGGGGATTAGAAAACTGCTTGACCCCCAAGCTTGTACTGTCACCCAGTAAACACAAAACATTTGTAAGACTTTATGCAATGTTGGACCAGCATCGAAGACGTTGGGCCGACATTGTATAAATGTTATACAAATGTCTTGTGTTTGCTTGGCAGGAGGACTTTCTCTCAAACATTGTACATTTATCTAATGTTGTTTCAATGTTGGGCCAGCGTCGCAGACGTTGGCCTAACATTAAAAGAGCATTGGATTAATGTCTCGTTTGAGTAGTATCTTGTAATCAGTTCAGTGGCTATATTAATGCCGTCAATCTGTACTCAATAGGCTACTGTTGGCCTACACTTGACCGTCCCAGGCATGCGCGTTTTGCAGTTGGATAATTCTTTAAAGATTGTGGTAACGTATGTGATGCTCAAAATGGTTTGCATCCCTTCAGAAACAAATGATTGAATTGAAAAGCCAAGGCTTATATAATACAGATGGCCTTCCATCGAAATAAAACTTGAGACTTCAGAGTACAAGTTTTTATATCTGTTATCTCATTTCAGAGAAATTACACAAAATGATGAGTACTTTCTTGGGAGATAAAAAATATTTGTCTGAACATCACGTACGTTACATGTGTTCAGAACGCATAAAACTATGTAAAAAGCAGTAGATTTCCCCATTGTGTTCCTAATTCAACTCTGATCATTATTGCACATAATTCAATGAAAAACAGTATGCGGTAAACTTTTTTCATTCTCTCTCATGGACATAATTTAACAACTGTCATTTTTTATGAAAAGTACTCTTCATAGTGTCTATTTCCTACCCACCAAATATTACGGCCACTGGCCTAGTTTAGTGTGACTAGACCCATCTGTTATCTCACTCCACATCCGCGAACATCTGCACAGACTGTTCTGCTACAACTGGGAGGTCATTTATAAATATCACAAATAATACTGGACCTGGGACCGACACCTGGGGTATACCACTAGTGGATGATTCCTCCCCATTTATGATGACTCTTTGTTTCCTACCATCCAGAAAAAAAACATTTATCCATGCCAGGCATTTTCCTGTTACTCAATAGCTTTCAATCTTTGCCAGTAAGCGTTTGTGCGGTACTGTGTCAAAGGCCTTTCTGAAGTCCAGGTAAATGGCATCCACTGCATTGCCACTATTCAAAATGCGTGTCCAGGCTTCGAGGACTGCTAGCAAATGGGAGGTACAGGATCGACTCTCCACAAATCCGTGTTGGTATAGTCGGATAGCAACTTGTTTTCCTACATGTGTCTTATTATATCTGCTTTCATCGGGAGTTCAAGTGTTTTACATAACACTGAAGTTAGGCTTACAGGCCGATAGTTACTTGCTTCACTTTTAGAGCCCTTCTTGAAAATCGGTGCTAACTTCCAGCTGGCTGGTAATTCACTCTCGCTCAAACTTTCCTTAAATATAATGCATAATGGTTATTAAGCCACTTGGCTCGCTGGCTCCCTTAGAACCCTTGGCTGTATTTTGTCTGGCCCTGGTGATTTATCTGGCTTTAGGGTTATCAGCCGCTTTTCCACATCTGAGACTGTGAATGTCACATTAGGCTACTGAGTAATTCTTTAACAATGCTTTTCTGGACTGCTGGACCTTCACTTTCCTCAATTGTGAAGACATTGCTCAAAAATCTATTAAGTGTTTCAGCCTTTTCCTTATCTGATCTGAATAATTCGCCAGGGTTCCGTCAGGTTTCTCCAAGTCGGATATACCTTGTCAAACTTTTTTTCCCTCAGAGGCGCAGCCCAGGCTGTGGGCTAGGCGTAGCTCGCTGACAGACAGGAACTTATCATCAGTTACTTAAATCAGAGATTTCGAAAGGGAACTAGACAAATTAGCTAAAAATAGCATTTTACAAATACGCTAGCAATGTTTGTCAACAGCCAGGTTCGCTCTTGCAAACTAGAGATTGTGCAGAGCGCAACTGAAGAAGAAAACACATATGTGACTGAAAAGTTCCCAAACCGACCCAAGATTGGGTCCGAGTAATGAGCAGCTGAGAAGAAGAAAATAAGGTTGCGGAATTCCTCTTCTCACTGACCAAGAAAACTACCACTATAGACCTCCAGAAAGCAATCATGCAGGGCTGGCTGAAAACACCAAACCCAGTTACCATATGAGGTGAGTTACAATGTAAGTAACTGATGATAAGTTCCTGTCCGTCAGCGAACTATGCCTATCCCACAGCCTAGGCTGTGCCTCTGAGGAACAACATATGGTGGCCAGTTCCTTGAAGGGCTTCAATGACAGGACGTACTTCACTACCGAAAATTGTAAAATCTGGCCATGCTGATACACTTGGGGGCAGCGGTAGAAGTATCTTCAAACAATGAAGCCCAGAGGGAGAAGATGAAATATATGTTTGGACATGAACCTATGTTGGGAGGTGTAACATCTGAAGACGCCAAAGATAAACTCACCATACTGTCCACAATACATAGGCGCATGGACCAAATGCAGGCTTAAATACACGAAACAGCTGATCACCTCAAAGAGACCGGCTCGCAATAAACTGCTCACTTGGGAGGTTGACAGGCGCAGATCGCGAGCCCCCAGATCAACCTACAGGGAATCTATCACATGGGAGGAAGACAGGCACAGGCCTGAATAATCTCAACTCGGTCAAATTTAAGATGGCCGACGACGTGTGGCTATTATAGACTTTTATATGCGTAATATCTGGAAAACCGTGCCAGATAGCTGGACCATTGCTATAAAACTAAATGTGCGTGTTTTAAGGAAGGATGCACCCTGAAAAATTTCAGCTTGATCAAATTCAAAAGTCCGATTTGCGGCCACATTATCTGTAATACTGCATATATATGGCAAACTGTGCTAGATAGCTAGACGATTATACTAGCACAGAGAGTTTAGGGAAGGATCACACGGGCACGGCGGGGGATTCTGGTGACCGGCCAGCCTCTTATTTTGTTTGGTGGTGGTTTTCATCTTTTGACTATACGTGGTCTCGAATCGAATTCGAGTCTGTGTCCTCTGTGTCCTCTGATCATTTTTTTCATCTTCCCCCAACATCCTGGAAAATTTTCTGAAATTTTGTTGCGCATTATCGAAAATAGACCATTTGATATGTAATAAAATTTTAAAATGAAATCTCTTATTTTAGGGTGAAACAAAAATTATATTACATACCAAATGGTCTAACTTTGAAAATACACATCAGAATCTCACCAATTGTTTAGCGATGTTGGGGGAAGGTGACAAAATCATCCGAAAAACATTTGGTTCAAAAAATTTAAACAGGGACTAAGTGTAACAGTGTTGAAACTGCCCAGCCCGGGGACCGAACCACCAACCCTGGCATCGTGATGCCTGAGTGCTACGCATCTAGCCAAAGAGTCGACTCATTGGCCAGAGTAGTAATCACTCCAGTCCGTCATACACACACCCGGCTACATACTCCCCTCTCAAATATCTGCTCGTCCCCGAGCAGCCTTCAACACACTCGTGGGTTAACTTCTCCTGCCTGCCTTTTACCGCAACCCTATCCCCAGTGTTCTGTACTGAGGTCAGGCCTATTGGTACTGCATTACCGGTAAGGAGAACCGTTATTGGGCGCCAATGTAACAGTGTTGAAACTGCCCAGCTCGGGGACCGAACCACCAACCCTGGCATCGTGATGCCTGAGTGCTACGCATCTAGCCAAAGAGTCGACTCATTGGCCAGAGTAGTAATCACTCCAGTCCGTCATACACACACCCGGCTACATAAGCAAATTGAGAAAAAGGCTACTCGAGGACCCAGGATCGGGTGAAACAGACAGTGGCTGTAGGCCTATCCTAAAAGCCTGTGACGTTTGGAAGTCAAAGCATCCCTGGGCAGACAGGGGACTTTACCCTGACGTCATTTCAATGTTGTGCCAGCAGTGGAGATGTTAGCCCAGTATTGAGACAGCGCTGGACGAATTTTACGTGTCATCGCATGTGTTGGTTTTGATGCCGTTACAGCGCATACATGTGTTCCCAACACTGAAGTCATAATCTATAAATAGCACACTCTCACCCCCAGCAAAGTATACAAGTAGGCCTTCAAGCACTCCTGTAGCATAGGCCTATTCTGTGATATTCAATTGGATAAAAAAATATTCTGTTGTAGGTCGAGGGGGTTATGGGTCGAGGGGTTGTGGGCCGATTCGAGGGGGTTGTGGGTCGAGGGTTGTGGGTGAGGGGTCGAAGGGGATATGAAGATAACCGATTCCAACAGTTCTCCAACAGCTGACAAGAGGTATGTGGAGGCCCTAATTCCTAGGTCTTCCAGGCCTGTGGTGAGTGCATGGGTAATCAGACCATGTCCCTCAGTGTGCTGGAATCTCATGTATGATTTAGCATAATTATCCAGACATCCACCCTGGTATGAGACTCAATAGTGATACCTCCTCGCAACTGTCGCCACAGAGTCAGCTGACGATTTGAAGGGGTAGCCACTGGAGTATCACTGCATTACATCGGCATAGAGATCTCCAATGGAACTTTAGGGTCTATGTAGGATTTAGCATAATTATGTTCTGTAAGACATCCTCCCAGGCATAATGTCAGCATAATGTCAGCTGACGATATGCAGGGGTAGCCACTGTAACGCCGAGTACACCAGGCTGCATGTACCATCCAGTTCCTCGATACCCTAGAAAGGGCTGTATTTTTCCTCTTCTGGGGGGGGGGGAGTACTGATAATTCGCGGCCCACTCGTCTTCTAAGTGTGTATGCTCACAATTGCATGCAGGTAACAGTGTCTGACCAAGTAGGAGCCCCTTCTGCGATTGCAAGTTATGTCCTTGTAATCTCGGTGCGGGCCCGGGGGTGCGGGTCATTCAAGGCTATAACCTTTAGGCTAGTGTTAAAAATATTGGTTCCCTCAAAAAATCGGTGTATTTATGGAGTGATGGGGTGCCCCTCGCGCCGAAGATACCTGTGAGTGACCGTTGGGGTCTCTAGTATGGGCTCGCAATGGCGGTTCCAAGTAAATTATAAAACTCTTCCTCCACTTGTCATGTTTATTCGTTACACATCTGGCAACTACAACGTACAACCCCGCGCACGGCACGTCCTACTTGACTCAGAGAGAGCGACCTACGGCACATCCGTAGTCGCCGAGCGTAAAGTCTGAAGTGCGGTAAAAGTACCAAGGCCGCATGGGCTCCGGCTGTGTGCTCCCGGCAAAAAGGTATGGAAACGAGGCAGTCGTCCACAGCTTCTCGCGTCCGGGAAGCCGGGGATAACTGCCACATAAACTTAACAAAGTAAGGATCCTACATAACCCCCGGGCTAGTGATAACGTAGGACCCAACTGACGTGTAGGAGACTGCTTCGTGCAAGTAACGGGGGTTGTAATAATATGTATCCTCTTATAACTAAGCATAGTTTAAAAAAATATAGCGTGTGTGGTTACAGCGTGGGTGGTTGACTTCGCAGCATTATAAATGAAATTGTCCCATCCTCTTAACACCAACTGTCCTTTATGTATGTATTCATATGCTGCAAACTGCGACCAACCGATTCATTTATTTAACATAAATTTCTATTCGTATTTTAGCAATTAACTTGCTGAAAAATGTCTTTACATTTTATATATCTTTACACAATGCTGCCAGGCCTGGCATATTCATTTACAATTTAAAAACATTATTAATACGGTGCATGCGGTTGGGCCCGCCATTGATGTCGTTAGGCGCCACTATGGCGTGAACCATCTGCACGAACCGGGCAGGAGTCTGGATTATTCGTCCGACTCTAGTTTTTCGCACTGTTTTGTCGGTCGAAATTTTGTCGCGATTAGCGATATTCGAACGATTGCTTTTGGTCGAGTCGATTACAGCGTCAGCAGCACCCGGGGTTTTACCCCGTAGATGTAAAGGTATGTGGGGATACGTTTGTAAACCACCGCCGTTAATGTTAGCGCGGGATACGGTGGGGGCTCGCGAATGCGGCGCTATATAAGTATTGTCTCTGTTAGACAAGTTGACTTTAACATCTAGTTGCTTTGGGACTGTGGCCAATTTTTTACTGCTTCTGACTGCCGTTGACTTTTTCGTTTTAACACTCGTCCCGTTGGACGTCGGAGTGTCCGCACTACCAGGTCTAGGTGGACCCTGTGGATTCCTACTAGATGTCTTGGTAGCCTTCGATCTCTGTGGTTTGTTTGGCGTACCTGTCGTAGGCGCGCACTCGAGATGTGCGGGTTTAACGCGATCTAAAGAGACCGTCTCAACCTTGCCTTTCACTAGGATTTTCATGACTCTGCCACTCCTCGCAACGACCTTATATGGTCCGTCGTAAGGGGTGGTCAGAGGCGGCGCAATTGCGATTCGGCGCAAG
Organism: Flabesymbios commensalis; assembly: GCA_964017125.1. Classification (NCBI taxonomy): domain Eukaryota; kingdom Metazoa; phylum Annelida; class Polychaeta; order Terebellida; family Flabelligeridae; genus Flabesymbios; species Flabesymbios commensalis. Next base: position 70,984,916 of record OZ024906.1, on the reverse strand, counting down.
AATACATGTGTGCATGTAGCTATTTCCTTGAATTGGAAAATGTTGTGTTGTTGTGTGTCACGTGGCGGACATAGACGGGGACGCGACATGGCCACGCGTAGCTTGTCTGAATAATCCTCCAAATCAGTGTTAGCGTCGACGGTGTACTGTTTCGTAAACTCTCCTGGGAGTCTAAGGGTTGTCCCGTATATCATCTCGGCAGCCGACCTGCCTGGTCTCTCTTTAACTGCAGAACGAACTCCTAAAAGTACAGCGGGTAACGTGATAGTCCACGGGTTCGGTGACTCGTGCACCATAAAGGCGGCTTTCAATTGACGGTGGAAACGTTCGACCATGCCGTTCCACTGGGGGTGATAACTCGTGGTACGATTCCGTATAATCCCGAATTGATTACATAAACTGTCCCACAATTTGGACTCGAATTGAGCGCCCCTATCAGTGGTGATAGTGGCTGGAGTACCATAACGTGCTATCCACCCGCTGAAGAAAGCATCGGCGACCGTTTCGGCTCTAATATCTACAATAGGTATGGCTTCGGGCCAACGTGTAAAACGGTCGACGCAAGTCAGTAGATACCTAAAGCCATCAGCATAGGGTAAAGGTCCGACTATATCTATGTGGGCATGATCAAATCGCTCGGTAGGTTCAGTGAACTTCCCGTAAACTGGGGTGTTGTGACGTGAAACTTTGGCAGTCTGGCAACCCTTACAGGTACGACACCATCAAGCAATGTCGATATTCATGCCATGCCAGACAAATCGGATATTAATCAAAGGTTTGGTAGCTCTATGCGATGGATGGCCTAAACCGTGTAAGTTTGAAAAAACTTTTCGGCGAAATTTCGCGGTAAGGTACGGCCGGTTGTGTCCCGTGGACACATCACACCAGATCAATTTATTATCGAACGATTTGAGTAGTTTGAAATTCATAGTGGATGTAGTCGAGTGTCTCAATTGCGTGAATTCCGCGTCTTCAGCTTGGTCGAGACTTAACTCTTTATAGTCTATCGCAGGTCCATCATGTATCGCAGACACTGATGGTCGTGACAGCGCATCAGCGACGAAATTTGTCTCGCCTTTTACATATCTAATATCGGTGGTAAATTCAGCGATGAAAGCTAAATGACGTGTTTGTCGTAGGGATGCGCGCTCAATCACGGATGACATTACGAATGTCAACGGTTTATGATCAGTATTAACGAAGAAATTTCGTCCTTCTAAATTGTGTCTAAAGTGTTTAATTGTGGCGTATACCGCCAAAAGCTCACGATCGAACGCGCTGTAACGTGTCTCTGCTAGGTTCAGCTTTTTGCTGAAAAACGAAAGTGGCTGCCACATACCATTTAAAAATTGCTGCAACACGCCACCGACGGCGACATCACTAGCGTCGCACGCGATTTTGATCTGAGCCGTAGAATCTGGGTGTACCAGAAGCGTAGCGTTTGCCAATATTTGTTTTGACTCAGAAAATGCTGACTCTGCATTTTTATTCCACTTCAAATCGAAATTTGACTTCGGTGACAGTCTTGTATGTCCTTCGTTGGCAGCTGTCAGTAAATTATTGAGTGGTGTCAACTTCGCAGCGCAATGCGGTATGAAACGGTGGTAGTAATTCACCAATCCCAGATATCTACTCAGTGCTCGTTGCTTTTCGGGCTTAACGAAATTAACAATCGCGTCAACGGCGCTGGGTAACGGCGAAATTCCTTCGGCACAAACATGATGGCCTAGAAAACTTAATTCAGTTGTACCGAACTGACACTTTTCAGGACCAATTATAATTCCGTATTCGGATAGTCGGGCAAAAAGAATTCGTAGATGGTTCTTATGCGTTTTATGATCTGGGCTGGTTACCAGTAGGTCATCCAAATAGACAAAAACAAAGTCCGCGTGTAACGTGGTCTATAAAGCGCTGAAACGTTTGACCGGAATTTCGTAGACCAAACGGTGTTCTAGTGAAATTAAATAAGCCAAAAGGTGTAGTAACGGCAGTCTTATGTACATCGGCCGGTTCCACCGGAATTTGGTTATAAGCTCTGACCAAGTCAATCTTCGAAAAAATCTTCGATCCGGCTAAACGCTGCGTGAAATCTTGTATATGAGGAATCGGTTAGCGGTCGGGTACAGTCTGTGCGTTTAAACTACGGTAGTCCCCGCATGGTCTCCAATCGCCGTTTTTCTTTGGCACCAAGTGGAGCGCTGAGGACCACTCGCTGTCGCTAGGTTCAATGACCCCTAGTTTTATCATCTCTCATCTCATCAAACTCGCGTTTTGCGGTAACCAGCTTATCGGGTGCTAATCGTCGTGGTCGTGCAAACACTGGGTGTCCTTTAGTCACTATTTTATGTGTTATACCGTGTTTAACGGTCTCACCCTTTGTCGTAGGGCGAGTCAGTTCCGGGAACTGGCCGAGGAGTTTGGTGTACTCGTTCTGAACAGTGTCTACTCTGTTCAATGACAGTGGTTTAATCGATGACAGTGAAGCGGCAATAGCTAGACCTGTACGCATGTCCCGGAGACATCGGCTTCTCATATCTACGAGCAAATTATAGTGGATTAAAAAATCAGCCCCGATTATGGGTTGCTGCACATCTGCCACTATGAACGTCCACGGATATTCGCGCTTTAAGCCGACATCGACGACGCGTTTACAGTTGCCGTAAGTATGTATAGTACTGTTATTAGCTGCCACCAGGGGGAGACTGTTAGCGTCCGAAATCCCGTTAGCGCAAGATTTCGGCGAAACACTGACAGCTGCGCCCGTTTCAATCAAGTATCTGCATTTATGTCCTTTATCTGCGACATATAATAACTTAGAGTGAGATAACTTTGGAGAACTAGCGTCCGCGAAGTCATGCCGCGTCTCAGTTATACCGCCAGATGCAAGAGTCGCTACCTTGCTCTGGCTTAGCAGTTTAAAGAAAAAGCGCAGGGGTTCCTGCACGTGCGTGCCTTATCACCGAAAGTCTGGTGAAAATAGCATACAGGTGCATTAGCCGTATCTAATGTTTTAGCGGCGTCGTTTCGCTGTGGATTCGGCGGCGGGATGAAAGGTCGAGCATTTTGTTGCACATTCGTCGGCGGAACGAGAGGTCGAGCATTATTCTGTTCATTTCTATAATGACTAGGTTGGTTATTAACAAAACCTGAGGCCTGAACATTAGGAGCAAATGTAGGCGCAGGAGCATAGTTATTATTTACTCGTCCACGTCCTTTATTTCTTTTCCTCTCTGATGTAGTCACGGTTTCTAGTTTTTTAATTCGCCTAGACAAATCCTCCAACAAACCAACTAGCTTGGTGGTTTCCTCTACTTTATTTCCGCAACCCCCGGCTTACTCTCTTCGGCGTCCTTTTCAGCGGCCAGTGCCCGGTCGGCCAAAACGGCCAAACTTTCAAGGGTGGCACTGTCTGGTTGAGTCGCCAAATGAGCTCTGATTGAAGCCGGCATCTGCCGGATGAACGCTTGACGTATGACAGCTTTCCCCACCACGGCTTTTGTACCAAAACCTGCTGTCTTTTGTAGACGCCGCAGGAAACGCGAGGGAATGTCAGTACCAATTCTTTCACCGGAGATCACTTTGTTAACCCTTTCGGGTGTGGTCAAACCTCGTCGCTCTATCAAAATTGCTTTCAGGCTTTCGTATTTATGAGATCTGAAAGGCTGAAGTAGCACGTCCCTCACATCTGATGCAACCTCGCCCGAAAGTGCAGCGCAGGTTAAGCTGTACCTCTCGTCATCATCGTTGATCTGGTGAAGAGCAAACTGAGTCTCTATTTGGTTGAACCAGAGTTCAACATCCGAAGCATAGAACGTAGCGATTCTGAACTTGGGTAAGTTCGTTGCACGTCTCTGGGACTGCCTACCGAGTGGTGAAGGGCTCCTTGAGGAATCGCTCCTAGAATGAGAACTCATTCTTTTAGCTCGGGCAATTCGAGCGAAATCTGCTTTGAGGCGTTGATACTCTTCGTCTGCCTCTCGGAATCGAACCTCATTGTCTTCACTGTCTTGATGGTAATTATCTTTAGGTCGAGCACCCGCACCTTCTAGGGGCGTAGACATGAAGCCTTCACTGTCGTATTGCTTCGACATAATGAAATGTTGTTTTGAAATTATCTAACTATTGAAGCATTTGAGATAGCTGGCCTATTGGCTCTGTGTCTATCTCAAACGTGTTTAAAATGGTATGTCATATTAACACATACCAACTATTTTGACGTGCCGTGCGCGGATAAGTTGTACGTTGCCGTCGAGGTTGTACGTTGCCGTCTAGACCAGATGAAAAAATGTCTGTAATATTCTGAATCTTAGAAATGTAGACTGTAGAAAATGTTCATGCTATGTCGCATGTTGCGAGAAACAGGGGTTGCAGATATAGTTGAAAATGCGTCGCTGAGGTTGCGTATATATTTATTTTAGTGAAAACTGTAGGTCTATATTTGACATAAAATGTTTTCACTTATTCACACATATGCATAATGGTATAGTGAAAACTGTAGGTCGAAATTGTATATAAAAAATGCCAGATACAATTATGACATGCTATGCTAAGCTAAGATAATAGTATAATGTAAATCGACCAGGGTGAAAAAAAAAAAAAATTCACACAAGTCGAAAAATACATGCAAATATTGGCAATGTTTCGCGATAGCGCAACTGTCAAATCGAATATTTCTGTATTTATAAAAAAATTTAAACTTCAGAAATAAACTATCGTGAGAAAATTTCGTTCAGAAACTGATAGACTAAATGTGACTGCGAATAAAAACAGTTACATTTATTATTTTAGAATTTTTTTTAAAACATGACTGACAGTAGTCTATGCTGATTGATGATATAATATATCATTTCGCTGAAAAATGATTTCTGTGATGAACATTCCACGTTTTTTTTTATAATGGCACGTTCATCACCGAGTCATTCTTATAAACGTCCGAATCAATCGCTCGCTTTGATTCATTGATTGATGTATAAATCGGCTGTCGTCGTAGCGGTTGTGTTTATTTCGTCTGTGTGTATGGTGTATTATCGGTACTGCTAACATGTGCGGCAGACAGCATTTGGCTGCTTGTCTGTGTCAGCATGCGTGGAACGGTGTGTACATAGAAAAATGAGTAGCGGCCGCGTCTCGCCTCACATTAGCATATTCATTACCTACTATGTGCCCAAATAAGGCGCTAAATAGGCTAGAGCAATTACAAACACCGGAGGGCATTTCAACGTGAAAAAAAATCTCACACAATTAGTGCTATAATTTCATTTTTGAAACAACTTATTTATGTTTCCTCTCTTTCAACCGTTTTGAAAAAGAAAATTTATAAATAATCTAAAAATTTATTTAAGACTAGTCCGTGTATAGTTTTGAACACGTGAGGAATCAGCCCCACCAAATCAAAATGGGCAGACAGCATGTGGCTGCTTGTCTGTGTCAGCATGGGTGGAACGGTGTGTACATAGAAAAATGAGTAGCGGCCGCGTCTCGCCTCACATTAGCATATTCATTACCTACTATGTGCCCAAATAAGGCGCTAAATAGGCTAGAGCAATTACAAACACCGAAGGGCATTTCAACGTGAAAAAAAATCTCACACAATTAGTGCTATAATTTCGTTTTCGAAACAACTTTATGTTTCCTCTCTTTCAACAGAAAATTTATAAATAATCTAAAAATTTATTTAAAACTAGTCTGTGTATAGTTTTGAACACGTGAGGAATCAGCCCCACCAAATCAAAATGGCGGCTTAATTTATGCTAATGTGATGTGGCGACACAGGTCCACTATCCAAATGCATGCCGGTTATGGCGGGACACGTGTTTGCCCACGGCGGGCGATCAGCTAATCAAGGGGAACCAGCGTCCAAAATGGCGCTCACCTACCAAATACATTTACAATATTCAGCATTCTCTGAAATAACATATTATAATAGTAATAAAATATTGACCTAGTAGTAAATCATTGCTTTACGTCACTTTTCGGCACAAAAGGTCATTTAAGTGACATTATAATACGATAAAAACGTTGTAGTCAATTGATGAGATGAAATGATGTACAGATGATGATGTGAGGGTGGGGGTGATAGGGCATGGTGGGTTATTGAGAGCGTTTTCCTTCGCTCGCCCGATAAGGGGTTCTGGGCATGTCTAGGGGATATACCCCCAGACATGCCCAGACGGCCGGAGACTTGAGTTTCGCTGTACAATTTAATGATGAAACTCTGTGGCATTTTGCGCAGCTCCGCTATCCTCGGGTCGGATAGTCCCCAGAGTAGCAATAGGAAGGATCACTCCCTCTGGGTAACTCCATTCATCCCACGTGAGAGACCTAATGTCAAACACGCTATTGCCGGTTATTTAAGGCTACCACAGCCTACATCAGCGCCAGCACTGATGCGGGTGCTGCATTGGCTCCGCTGTTGAGCGGAGGAACCAGGGTACGCCACTGGCAATCCGCCCGAAGATTATAGCCAGATACGAGGAGGCTGCAGCTGCCCTTGGATGATTGCTGTGGACTAGTGCTCCCGTACAATGCCGTAACAGCATCCAACAGACGAAACAGATCCCTAATGACCCTCCCCGGATGGGGGCGAAAAGTACTACTACTAGCAATCATCCCAGTACCCCAAAATATTGACCTACGGTCCTGGGAATATTTTTAACAGACCAAATAGGACCGTTTATTGACATTCATTTAGGGAAACAATTTTATTTTGGCCCTAAACCTAATAAAGGTTACCCGAGTCAAAGCGATATTTATAATTTCTAGTCGATTTTACTGAAAAAACGACAAAAATGACGAGGCTTCGTCTATGGACTTTAAAATCGAGTCACCCAATTATGGCAATCAACGATAAAAAATGAGTTTCCGAAAATACCAACTGTCTATTCGCCTACAGTGGCATTAATAGGATGAAAGCATTTAACAAACTCTTACATTGGAAAAATGATAGACTAGGTCTATGAGAAAATTTTTCAGGATTCTTCTAGAGAAACCGACTTGGTCGCCATCTTGAAAAAGCGCCAAACACGTGGGATTTCGTCGAAAAATTAGAAAATTACGCCGTTTTCGACGTAAAAAAACGTGCTCCTCCTCTGGTAACTCTTTCTGACTGATTTAAACTGGCATATTAAGAATGACCTACAGTTTTCACGTACCTGATGAAAAAAATGCTATTGATTTTTTTCAAAAAAACCCTAAAATTTAATCAAAACTATCCTTGAAAACAGCAGTTTTCAATTGGTGTCTTGGTGAAAACACGTTGCGTTGACTATCAGTCGTCAGGGGTCACCAGTATGGAGTGATGGGGTGCTCCTCGCGCCGAAGATACCTGTGAGTGACCGTTGGGGTCTCTAGTATGGGCTCGCAATGGCGGACGAGGGAAACTGCCCAACCTTAACCATTTTAACACAAACTTCCTTTCCCGTCGAATCGAAGGTTCCAAGTAAATCATAAAACTCTTCCTCCACTTGTCATGTTTATTCGTTAGACATCTGGCAACTACAACGTACAACCCCGCGCATGGCACGTCCTACTTGACTCAGAGAGAGCAACCTACGGCACGTCCGTAGTCGCCGAGCGTAACGTCTGAAGTGCGGGAAAAGTACCAAGGCCGCATGGGCTTCGGCTGTGTGCGCCTGGCACCAAGGTACGGAAACGAGGCAGTCGTCTAAGCTATTTGTCGTATTCGGGGTCTGACTTTTATAGAGAAGGAGTTGTCGTTTGTGGAGCTGGTGAGGAGCCAATTATTTGTCATTTTCACTGTTACAGTGTAATTATTGTCCTGATAAGTATTAAGGGCGGAACCAATTCAAGATCAATTAATTTCTCAATCCTAGGGATTTTAATATCACTTCTATCCTTGATCACACATGGTGCGTTGTGTGATTGTCAATTAAACTTAGGTTATCGCATTGTAAGATTGAAATCTTGCATATAAAGTAATTTGAAATGTATGTATATTTACGATATGAGATTACGGTTGTGCTATAGCTAAGTTGATGCTTGTGGTAGACTACCTCAAGCATCAACTTAGCTATAGTACAACCGTAATCTGGTAGTTCTTGCGAGGCTTCAATACAAGTGTGGAGGGTGTACAGGGTACAGTGGCGGAGCCACATTCTGGCTGAAAAAAGGGGTGTTCGCTTCACTTTATTAAAAAAATGCATGTAATCTGAGCAAGCGATTCTCTGAAGAGCTGTGATGTGTAACGTTACTCTGATGTTTAGTTCAAGCTTGAGTTAACAATTGGATCAAACAACATCACAAATACATATATTTCATATCATACCCGCCGTGATGTCAATTTGATATTAGTGATCTAACAATTACGTGACAGTGATAATTAGCATTCTTCAGCTAAGCGTTGGGTCACACTGATATCGTAGCAGCTGTGATATTAAAACTGTGAGATTAATGAGATGTCAATTGGATGTTACACTTTCACTTTCAGGTAAAAGTCACCTCAAATTAGTATGAGGTCATTATTGAGTGCATTATCACTTTGTCAAAACAGCCACATTCTTCAACATTAAACGAACTGCTATTTTTATGACCCCTTATTATTAGGGGATGATTCGGTATGGGGTGGGGGGGGGTCACCTCAAATTAGTATAAGGTCATTATTGAGTGCATTATCACTTTGTCAAAACAGCCACATTCTTCAACATTAAACGAACTGCTATTTCTATGACTCCTTATTATTAGGGGATGATTCGGTATGGGGTGAGGGGGGGGGGGGGGGGGGGTTGGTGCCATGCAAGCAGTTTACCGTCTGTGACAAGCCATCGTAAAAACGGCCTTCAAATGACGTCATTAAGAAAAAAGGAATCCCAGTCCTGTTAGAAATTGAAAACAAGCTTTTAATTTATCGTTAATTGATTTTATTATACCAACAAGGTATCATATTTGTATTTACGTAATGCGTTATTTTTGACATTAGGTATATATATATATTTAAACTTGAATAAGCTCCTTGATTATAACAGATTTTATATAGCACAAGTCACGACTTGGGCTAAATAAAGTATCACGTGACCGGGGAAGCCATATTGAGATTTTGACAGCGAATTCCGCTGTGCCAATCTTTTTATTTTTGTGTACAAAATGTCTGAAACATACGGTTTGTGTATCTTTTTTGTAATATCGAATAATATTTCTATAATCAGATAGAGGACTGAGGTTTAGTAAGACTAAAGATGAAACAAATTATCAGGATTATGAAGTATTGAACGGAGTGTGACAGTCTGTGAGTGTGACTGTCTGTCACAGTCACACTCACAGTGTCAGTGTCACACTCACACTCACAGTCACACTGCCCCACAGTCACAGTCTGTGTCTCACTCTCAGTCCCAGACTTACCTGCTCACTGACAGTGACACTAACTGTCACTGTGACTGGTCTGAGACTGAGACTCTGAGTCACTCTCAGTCTCACTGTCTCAGACACTGGCAGTGGCACTGCACCGTTGGCGTTGCAGTCTGCACATTCACACTCACATCACAGTCACTGAGTCAGTCTCACTCAGTCTCATTTTCAACATCACAAATTCATATATTTCATATCATACCCGCCGTGATGTCAATTTGATATTAGTGATCTAACAATTACGTGACAGTGATAATTAGCATTCTTCAGCTAAACGTTGGGTCACACTGATATTGTGGCAGCTGTGATATTAAAACTGTGAGATTATTGAGATGTCAATTGGATGTTACACTTTCACTTTCAGGTAAAAGTCACCTCAAATTAGTATGAGGTCATTATTGAGTGCATTATCACTTTGTCAAAACAGCCACATTCTTCAACATTAAACGAACTGCTATTTTTATGACCCCTTATTATTAGGGGATGATTCGGTATGGGGTAGGGGGGGGGGGTCACCTCAAATTAGTATAAGGTCATTATTGAGTGCATTATCACTTTGTCAAAACAGCCACATTCTTCAACATTAAACGAACTGCGATTTCTATGACCCCTTATTATTAGGGGATGATTTGGTATGGGGTGAGGGGGGAGAGGGGGGGGGGTTGGTGCCATGCAAGCAGTTTACCGTCTGTGACAAGCCATCGTAAAAACGGCCTTCAAATGACGTCATTAAGAAAAAAGGAATCCCAGTCCTGTTAGAAATTGAAAACAAGCTTTTAATTTATCGTTAATTGATTTTATTATACCAACAAGGTATCATATTTGTATTTACTTAATGGGTTATTTTTGACATTAGGTATATATGGTCGATTCCCACGAAAGTGATGCATATCGGCAAAAAAACGACTTTGTTGCACAGTCCTGAATTCTTCAGTTTATATCGCAGACATATGGAACTTTCACAAAAAATATATGCGAGCTCTTATTATATGATAGTTGCAACATGAATGGAGTTCATGCTCATTATTGAACACCAGAGTAACCCTACGAATGCATATTATGTAATATTTAAATGCCATGATGTAACTAAAACTTTGGTCGCAAAGAGTACAGCAGTTCAAGTGGTAACAATTAGGTGGTGATGTTTAGAACAGTTTAATAACAGTTGCGAAAATTTGATACTGCACATAATGATTTGTAGCCAACTTCTACTCTGCTACAAATAATCAATATTCAGAAAATATATAAAAAAAGACATGGCAAACATAATATTTTTTTCAATTCAAGGCTTAGAGTGGAAATAGCAGTTGAATATTAAAATGTAAATGGAACATCTTGTTTAATATCATGATTTCATATCATTTGTTCATCTAAACGTTTTTCTCATAGGTTTTAAAGGTGTATTCGTAGGGTTACAAATTGATATTTTATTGAAAAATAAGGCTATTAATTAACATAATTGTTGTGTTATAAACTATTTGTATCGATAACTGACATTACTTTGACAGCCACATTAATAAACAATCAGAGAAGGATGGAATAAAAAGTTTTTAGCAACAAGGTGCGCGAGAATCACGAGAATAATTTATTTATTGTTTGTCACTGAATTAATAGTCAACCTAAAAAATATACATACATATATACATATATCATTCACTTGTGAAAAGTATATGACAGATAGAGCTACAATGCACAAAAAAGGGTAAAACTGGCTGCTATACGTCGATTCAAAATGCTTATAACAGCTTTGTTTGTAGGGTTACGCTGTCATTTGTAGGGTTACTCTATCTAGGTGGGCTATGAAAAATCATCACAATACTGCAATTTTGACGGCTCATTATATTATTTAAACACATGTTTGCTCTTCCGTATGATACTGCTCAATATCCAATAGATTTACCACGCTATAATTAACTTCACATAGACCATTGAACAAAATATCTAATTTGTCAAATAGTTTTATGTATTTCAAACTGGTGAAGTCAGACAGTGATTATGTCGCTATTGTATCACACACGTTTTAAAATACCACTTGTTTAGGCTTGCTTGTATATATTGTTTTTGAAAAATATCGTGTTTTTAGATAAAGGTCTCGCAATGCCAATTAAACACGTATTGTGTTATACAACATAAAAGCTATTTGGGAAATTGGTAACCCTACGAATACACACAGTGGTGAACTCTTTTAGATGCTAGATATATTTAAATTAATATTTCCAATATTTGTAATACACATAAGAATACACGTTAGATATATTTTTGCTATGATGTATAACAAAGTATATTAACAGTAAATTAGCCTTTGCATTGGTAAGTTTAAATAATTTTCAAACGTTTTAAAAACGTGTATTTTATTTTTTGGATAGAAATATTTATTAGCTTGTTGAGTTTTACACCTTATAAGTGCTCACTATGATGTGAGCTTTATTCTTGGCCTGTTTTGCAATGAAAACAAAATATATTTTTTAATCATTTAGCTTGTTGAGTTTTACACCTTATAAGTGCTCACTATGATGTGAGCTTTATTCTTGGCCTGTTTTGCAATGAAAACAAAATATATTTTTTAATCATTTAACGTTTTTCTCTTGTAGATAGTAACCCTACGAATACCTAACATTTGTGTAACCCTACGAATGACAATATCATCAGTCTTTGGTGGCTCTTCTATTACATAAGAATGTTTTAAATGATATTGTCCACATATTGCCATGTCATGACATGATAATGCATCATAGATATTCAATTAGCTCCTGTATTCTCCACACCTACACAGTGAAATATAGCACTGTGATAATTTGTAGGATATATTAAAACTTCAAACATTGCTAACATTTCAAGATATCTATGTTAACCACTAAAATCTGACTGTCACGTACACTGTACCTTGGTTATTCTGTTAGACAAGGTGGTAAACCCCATGTCCTTTCATAGAATTCCACAGCTGCTGTTTCTTTATTTGAAATTCGTATGGTTACACATATTAAAAAACCCCGTAGTGTTCAATGGATTAAATTAAAAAAATGGTATAATTTTCCGATACGTTACTTTGCCCATATTATACATTGGTACCACAAGTGTATTCAGAGAAAAGAGCTTGTGTTAATCTGTAGTAGTATTTGTTTTATAGAACATGGAAGCGCATTTGTATGGTTACAAAAACGCACTTTAAATTATTGCACCTATTTTGCTATTACCAACATTATTTTGTGGACATGCTCCACAATGAATTCGGTTCAGCAAATAAACAGCAAGCACAGCTCAGGTCATATATATAATGTGTAAAATATTGGTATTGTGCATTATTGATTTACTCAGATAACATAACACAAGCTGTATTCTTAGGGTTACACGAGTTTTAAATTTTAAAAAAATATGAATTAAAAAAATTCAAATTTACAGAAGCAAAAATAGTGTTGACTATTGATTAGGTGCAGGTGCCGCGCTTTAGAATGCGAAATATAAAGGCGCTGTTTATTTTGAATATTGAGAAAATGTACTTTTTCAAAATAAGGTCCAAATGCATCACTTTTGTGGGAATCGACCATATATATATTTAAACTTAAATAAGTTCCCTGATTATAACAGATTTTATATAGCACAAGTCACGACTTGGGCTAAATAAAGTATCACATGACCGGGGAAGCCATATTGAGATTTTGACAGCGAATTCCGCTGTGCCAATCTTTTTATTTTAGTGTATAAAATGTCTGAAACATACGGTTTGTGTATCTTTTTTGTAATATCAAATTATATTTCTATAATCAGATAGAGGACTGAGGTCTAGTAAGACTAAAGATGAAACAAATTATCAGGATTATGAAGTATTGAACTGAGTCTGAGTGTGACAGTCTGTGACTGTCTGTCACACTCACAGTCACAGTCTGTGTCTCACTCTCAGTCCCAGACTTACCTGCTCACTGACAGTGACACTAACTGTCACTGTGACTGGTCTGAGACTGAGACTCTGAGCCACTCTCAGACTCAGTCTCACTGTCTCAGACACTGGCAGTGGCACTGCACTGTTGCAGTCTGCACATTCACACTCACATCACCTGATCACAGTCACTGAGTCAGTCTCACTCAGTCTCATTTTCTCAGTCACTGACACTGTGAATGTGATGTGTGAGTGTGACTGATTCACTGAGAGCAGTGAGACTGAGTGTGAGTTACTGTGAGGGTGTGGCAGTGTGACTGAAATACATTAACGTAAATATACGGCGTTCGCTCAACGGTTTGTGCTCGATTACTGAAGTTAAGCAACGTCGCGCCCGATTCATAATTGGATGGGTGACCGCTTGGGATTGCCAGGTGCTGTATACACTCGTGGGGCTCAGAGAACCACGTAAATCAGAAGGTCGTCTGACTGACTTTGAGTTGGACGTAAAAGAACCTCAATGGATGTAGGTGCAGTTCCCATCCGGCGAGACTTCAAAAAATCCACAACATGGAGTACTTGGCACATATAGAAGGCCATGGATGATATAATGAATGATAACAGGCCTTGCTAAGTTACTCCCGTGGCGCGATAGCACAATAGTGCGTAATGCCACGTAATATAAAGATACAGATACACACCACGATTCAACTATCAAATCCTTCCGATCAACCGCAAAGGGAATGAAACAACAATTCAATGACATTATAATGGAATCAAACAGACGAGAATACCTGCTGAGCGAGAACCAGAATAAAATAAATGAGTCACAACATGTAGTGGCAACCAATTGCAAATTGGTCGTGGTGATCACTTATTAGTAATTCACTAAAATACAATACATGAGCTACTCACTGAAAACGTTACAATAACATCACTAAACTGTACACATTGCAAAGAAACCAACAGTTGAATGATATATTATCAAAACTATTTCAACTAAATTCCAAGTTAACTATGGGGAGAGAGAGGTCCAGTCCAGTCACATCATTTACCCAGATATGTAGGCCTGAATAATTATGCCGGTGATCTAACAGCTTTTTGGACTTTGTTTTAATCATGTATTTATTTGTTCCCGTGTTGGCTGCTCTTAGTCTTGGTGTTTGGTGTCTTGGTGTTTGGACGCGAGACTGCATGATGATTATTGCTGCTACACCCTGTCACGTTGGCCGGGATATAGTTTGCACTGTTTCAGATGAATCCACCCGGTTATACTATTTCTGTATTTTTATTCTTGTCTGGATAAGCTATCATGCCTGAAATAATTTTATACGTCGCTTCTTGTGACAATAGCCGACGATTTTAGTAACGATAATCAAGTTATTTTCTCCGTGAATAAATCTCGCTGGAATTCCCACCGTTAAGAAGATATCTAACGTATATCTCTAACGTACCACTGCAGTACACCTGTATCATTATATCTCTTTATGTGTGGCATACTGCTGACTTTAAGCTGTTTGTGTGCCACACGCATGTACCTATTTATCACACAAACAGGTATATCTGTTAACACAGACATTTTAAACGTGCGTAATAATTATGATCACATCGATGGGTTAAAACAATAGTGTGCTAAGTGACATTTTTGGCCTTTAGAATAATAACCAGCTAAGTCACCTATAATATGTATAAAGTTTGAATTTATTTCAACTTCAGATTAAAACAACAGATCAAGTCAACTTAGCACATTGTTATTCTCGTGAAAAGGACCATATATCAGCATAATATCTGTCCAACACAGGACCAATTCAACTTGACACATTGTTATTCTGGTGTTATATATTTAAATGGGCTCTGTTTCTGGGACAAAAACGGTGCAAGTGCACTTAGCGCATTGTTATTTTGAGACTAGTGGAGACAACACAGGAGAAATGCATGGACTTAGTGCATTGTTGATCTAGGAACAATCTCTGCATAGTCTGTTGTCTTAGAGTAACAATGAGCTAAGTCAACTTGGTTCCAATTTTGCTTTCTGTAAATTGTTTCGGACGGTAAAAAAATACTCTGATAACTTCACTTGATCTACTCTCAAATTCCAATCGCTGTGTGTTTCATCAGTATAAGTCCAAGTCTACAAGCTGATAAGTGGATTAAGCAGACTGTTGTTCTAAGCAAAAAGATAAACACAATTTCGCCGTCAAGTCGACTTGACCCACTATTGTTTTAGACCATCGACATATAGAATGACAAGTTGAATCTAACGGTAATCAGATAAGCAGGGGTAGAGATAAGACCAAAATTGCTACTGGCCTGGAGAGCCAGCTGTACATGAAAGTTGCTGGCCCTCCACTAACTCCACTCCACTGGCCCTAATTTTTTTTATCAAGATGCCTGATTTTTTTGATCAAATATAGCGCAGTAAAACAATTTTAATACATGTATGTAGTCCGATTGATAATTATAACTTTACACAGCAAGGATAACAAAATCCAATGTGTTTTTTGTCCAATTTTGATAATTCGTATCAACAATGCTTCAATCAAATATAAGTCTGGCATAAAAATCGTATAACGTGCACTAGCAAATACAACCCACTCACAATGTGTTGGTTTAATGCTGGATAAGCATGACATTTGCCAACGTAAAAACCTGAACCCCAGGCTGAAGGTGTTAGGCAAAGGAATAGGGCAGATCTCATATTTCATTTTAGTAGCCTACTTAAAAATAAGGAAAAAAGAAATGTGGCGCCTTTTAAGTGGCAAGATTACTATATTATCAGTTATTCTATTAAGATTCCAAAGCCTTTTTCAATTATCCCACCTTTCTCCAGGCTTGATGTTTTATTGAATGAACAATATATTTGCCAACACGTCTCTAGTGATGTAGTGATAGGCATACAGCTGAGTTGTGATCTTTAATGGTTACATAAAGTGTAACATTACACCTCTTGATGTGTGATTTGTGTCACCTTTTTTTAGTTGCGATCATAAATTGTGCGTCACCACTTTTAAGTTGCGATCGTTAATTGCTGTTCCTAATCGCTGCTTCATCAACAACCACGCAATAGGATAAACTTTCACTATCATAGAGATAAATGGATTCACCTTTTCTTGGAAAATTACATGTACCATGTGTACTGTAGACTGCTCGCCTCCAATGTCCATTTTAGATATGAGGGCGCGTATTTTAGTTGAGGTTCTGCCTGTTTGAAGCAGCTTGAAATTGTGTTGAGTCATAACTTCATGATACACATAGGCCACAATGCTGCTGGGCTAAGAGAAGAGTGATAAGAGTGGAAATACAATGTGGCACCAACTTTCAAAACACAAGACGTCAGCAGCACATTTTGTCTGAGACCCAGTATGAAAATATCAGCTGGCCAGAGGGACAGTCATATGTTGAACTGGATGGCCCTCCTAGAATTTCAGTTGCCACGGGCCAGCGCTTAAATCGACCCCTGGATAAGCGACCATCATCCATGTATCACAGTCTAACTCATAAACACTGAGCTGAGGGTTTTTTATCCAGGGGTGATCTGTTGTGTAAATGTCTGTCCTTTTAGTTTGAAATTCTGGGAAATTAGTCCTGGTTATGGTGAGAAATTTCCTAAATAAAACGAAGTAGAATGTAGAAAAAAAGTGTCCAAGCCAGCATCGTCGCATTTTCAGTCCTAGTCACCAGGGTTCAGATCTGGTGAATGATTCCTATTCAGTCGTTGTCCAGCCCCCGCTGTGTCAAGGTGTGCCTGTTTTGCACCCTAGCAGCAGCGTACATCAGACACAGACAATGGCTCATTTAGTGCCAAGGTACTCTAGGTTTTTTACAACAATACTATGCTATAGTGGGCCTGGCCTGGCCTGTAATTATTTCGGTAAATCTGTAGCGCATGTTTTTCGTTGATTCAGAACCGATTTCCTTGAAATATTGTACAGGCCATTTGGAAGTCATGTTCTAGCGATTTGCCAAATGGTTTTGAATTCCGATATTTCAAAAGTTAGACCATTTGACATGAAATAAAATTCCAGAATTAGTGTAATGGGCTTATAGAGGGACGTCATAATTTCAATTCACTACATGTCAAATGGTTTCACTTTTAAAATACTGCATATAATTATGGTACTACAGGCTATAGCCTATTACAATAGGTCTACATGCTCCTGGAGTAACACAATTTAGTCTGAAAAAATGCACCAACCAGCTTGCCGAAACGACGCCAAAACAAGCTGAATTTTCTTCCTGGGTCTTTTAGTCCTATAAGTCAGCAAATTACAAAGTGGATGACTTGTAAAAAAACATATCTAAAAAGCTCTCCTTCGGTCCGACCCCTAGCGGCTACTCAAAGTAGCAGCCCGAGCCCGTTGGTGAATAGAGGGAAGAGACCATCATACAAGACAGGAAAGTTATTCTAAGCTCACAAGCAATATGTAAGATCCAGCACTCCAACTCCAAGGGAGCTGAGCACTCAAAAAAAGTATGGGAAAATTAGTCTACAGCCCAACTACTGGGTATAAGGTTATTCCCCGAAAAGCTGCCCATCACCGCGGATTACAGTCTCCTGAGTAGCCTACCACCACCACCTCAGAAATAGTTATAGACAAAATACCAGACCCACTCGAAAAATCTGTTTACCACTGTCCTGTAAAAAAATATATCCGTCTATGGGGGGGGGGGGGGGGGAGGATTGGAGGGGTGGCAGGCTAGCTGGATTTTTGCTGGAACAGATAGTAGGCCTAACAGACATGTATGAAAACTGTACATAGCTAATATAATCTGACAATGCAACATGACCATGTATACTGTAGTAGTTTGGCATGGAATGATCGACTTTCCTATGCTTTTTTATTTCAGATTTCCTTTTCAAGTTCTTGGTAATTGGTAGTGCTGGAACGGGAAAATCTTGTATTCTGCATCATTTTATTGAAGGAAAATGTAAGCAAACTATTACGAGTAGATCTATGTGTTTCTAATTATGCTTTAGGATAATGATTTTATAATTTAAATTTCCACCAACAATTTATTTTTTGTGCACAATGTTTTAAAACATACTTTCGAAACTTTTATAAATATGTATGTATCTTTAGGTTTCTACGCTTTCCAGAGTGAATTTTTTGCTACTACATATCATTTTTGTGTAATAAACATAGTAATTATAAATTTTATCTCTGGTTTTGCTGCGGGAAACATCTTATTGCCACTTAAGATTTTACTTCTGTATGTGATTCTAAGACCAAACTACCCATTCTGTTGTAATATTCACTATGACACATAAAACTGTAATGACTTGTATCTATTTCAATAATATAGCTGGTCGTCTGTCTGTCCAAGTGTCCAAAAGTGCTTCAAATGGTAACAGTTGCTCTTTCTTTTAAAGCTACGCAATCAGGCCAAAAATCATCATTTTTATTTTGGCTCCTAATATGTCCATATTATGTGAACATGTCCATAGACTATAACTGGTTATGTCTTTTAAATTTTGGGTTTTTGGCGCAACGTAACAAGTGTGCCGAAAACTTATACAATTCTATTCTATGGACATGTTCATGTATTATGGACATATCAAGGAGCCACAATAAAAATAATGCTTTGGCCTGATTGTGTCGCTTTACGCTTATTCCCAGGGGTATCATTTATTTTCTGAAGACTTATGTTGAAGAGATTATGAATGAAGAATAACATTTTTCGGTCCAGGGACACTTTTTTGCTGTACGGGACACTTTTTTGCTGTAAAGGTACCTTGATTGTGAATTAGGCGTTCTGTGTGCTTTCATGTGCCTCGAAGTTTAAGGACTGGAGGTGTGTGGGGCATTTTCACATACCTAAAGTGTCTAAAAGATATATACAGGGTTCCCATCCACCTTGGAAAACCTAGAAAATGAGTTTCAAGTTTTTCAGTCAGGTAATTCATCTGGGAAAATTTAAGGAATTTTGTTTCCATGAAATGCTGGGAACCCTGGTATAATTTGCTAACACACCCTATAAAACCATTCTTAAATTGAACATTTATAAATCAAACAAAATATGAATATTTTTATTACATCTTTGAAGTGGTATACTTATTACCATGGTTAATGTAGCGAGACACAGCTTTATAAATTGATGGTTTGGTACTGTTACTTCACATTGACTAACTTTGTATTTACACACACAGGTCTTTGCGTCAATGCTGGGCCAGCATAGCAGAAGTTAAACCAACATTGATCCAACATTGGGTTGATGTCTAGATTGTGTTTGATTTTTACATGACATAATGCAAATTTTGAATGGATTTCTTTTTTTTTCAGTCAAACAAGATTCAAATCATACAATCGGTGTGGAGTTTGGTAGCAAAGTTGTCAATGTTGGTGGCAAGTCAGTGAAGCTACAGATATGGGACACTGCTGGTCAAGAGCGTTTCAGGTTCATCTTTTATGCTTTTTTTTCAAATTAGTTAGAGGAATGTAAAATGTATGTATACCGTATTTATATGTATTCTAATAAATGTCCCGGGCATTACATTCACTGATGTAGGCCTGCACTATATTACCAATTATGGTAGAAACGACAAGCCCAAATTGTGCATCGTGATTCCGGAAAAAATTTTCACCCGAGATTTCAGCGTTCAAAACGACAAAAACTCATATCCCAAACATGTAGGTCATGCTTCTATCATACCTGTGGCCTCTGTCGAATTCGGAAAAGTCTGTCCTTGGCTCTTGCCAAACAAATTGCAGTGGCAATCGTCAGTAGCTAATTAGATTAAAGTAACTCCCTCCTTCAAGACATTCCAGAAAAGGATCTAGATTACAATGTGTTCATGACTGCCGTGCTAGAGTGATAACTGAAGCCCCACGTTTTAGTCATTCTGCTCTTATACTTAAACAACTGCACTAGCTT
Source organism: Flabesymbios commensalis (assembly GCA_964017125.1). Classification (NCBI taxonomy): domain Eukaryota; kingdom Metazoa; phylum Annelida; class Polychaeta; order Terebellida; family Flabelligeridae; genus Flabesymbios; species Flabesymbios commensalis. The sequence goes on along the minus strand of OZ024906.1, from coordinate 70,964,809 downwards.
TCAGTCATATTTCCCTTTCATTTTTAAATATGTACCATAAATTTACGAGCCCTAAAAACAACTAACCTGCATATCTCACTGACTTACTTGTTGACCGAATAAACACAAGCCAAAAGATGTGATCTTGTTACTTATACTTTCTACCCTCTACAAATTTTAATACATCTTTCATTCCCTGTATAAAAACTAAGACTAGGTCAAGAGCTTTCTCCATAGCCGGCTCAGCCTTGTGGAATACTCTGCCTGTGCTCATGCTAATGCGCAAACAATTATGACATTCTGGAATCGCTTTAAAAATCTGGTATGCCGGCCATGTTCAGCTAAATATTTGATATCATGTATATATAGATACACCCCTGTACGTATGTATGCAGTATATGTATGCGGTATATGTCCCAAAATTCAGACAACTAAACAATTTTGCGACTTTCTGAAAAGTGGCCTGGTGGTCCACTGGACTCGTGCCAGGTATATGTCTACATAAGTTACATACATCAAGCTGTTATATATGACACTTCCTTTTTTGCTTCCAAGGTCTGTAACCAGAAGTTACTACAGAGGAGCTGCAGGGGCTCTGCTCGTCTACGATATCACAAGGTGAGAGTGTTGTGTTATATATTATGATATATTTTCTGCATAGATTGTTGTAAACTAAAGCCAGAGAAAAATGTTGGAGCTACCCCAAATTCATTTTCACACTGGTGGGGGAATCTATAGTGAATCCTATAAATGTTATTTTTGAGCCAATTGATCAATATTATTAAATATGTTTACATTAGAGCTGATTTTTGTAAATATTTAAATGTTTATATTATTTCATTTCACTATATTATATTGTGTATAATTATGTGTCTGAGTGTATTCTGTATAAATATATTGTATTCAAGAAGAGAAATGACCATGAAACATTTGTCTGCAATATAGAAAGATGGCCCACAATTAATTAATTGGACCAACAAGCTTACTAACCCTTAAGAGCACTGAGCTATTTAATTTAAATTTTAATGACACAGATTTGTAAAATTAAATCGCATGATCGCATATAAATTCCACAGATTTAAGCCATACAGTAATGTGCAATTGAAACGTGTCATGCGAAAACAAATGCGAAGAAAAGAGAATGCAAATTTTGCACTTCCTAAATACATTCTAACCACTTGAGAAAATAAAATTTGCATATTGCAAATGCACTTTGGCAGTTTGCGAAGTTCATTTTTGCACTTCCTAAATACATTCTAACTACTTGAGAAAATAAAATTTGCATATTGCGAATGCACTTTGGCAGTTTGCGAAGTTCATTTTTCACTGTTTTTCGCGGCAATTAGAATGAATGAATTTGAGAAAGTGACATTTCAAAGTTGTTTGTTTGGTTCAGCTAGCCCGCATGCAGGCTGCCCGGGCCTTTCGACAATATATCGATGGCTGCGAATGCACCGTTTTTTATTACTCCTTTTTGGCCAAAGGGAAAGTGAGTCTCTCACGCAATCCATTTTATATTGAGACCAAAATAAAATTTGTTTTACCCAATAAAATTATGTTGGTAGTTAGTAGTTAGGCCTACATACTTGGTGACTGGACAGGCCAAGCAGGTTTCATATTATGTATGCAGGGATCGACACTAACTGATCTCAGGTAGTAGCCCAAAGGGCCAGTTACTTCAGATAAATACTGGCCCTTAGCTTTGTCTTTCTAGTCCTTAGTGTACACTGTATCAAGGGGAGTGGAATTTTCTCGTTGACCCCCAAGGCTAGTATCTTAGGTGATTTACTGGCCCTTAGTGATTTTTACCGGCCAGTGTTAGCAGCGTTCGACACTGACAGTGGTCTGGTGGTCCGAGACCCCAGAATTTATGTCGGACCACCAAAACATCATATCCAGTGGTCCGTTGGACCTCTAAAATATTCAGCCCTCAGAATTGTAACAAAATTTTTTAACATGGTAAAAAATTCAAACAATCTTTGACACTGGCTCTCGCCCTTTTCACAGAACAAAACATGTGTTCGTAATCATGAGTGGCATGCATTCTTGAGGTCGAGATCGATCATCATCCATGTTGTGGTTATGCAAAATTAATGATGTGAAAACACATCATGTATGTGAAGAAAATTGTTTCAAGAGTTGTTTTTGTCAGGACCACTAAAAAAATTGTAGGACCACCAGATCCTCTGAACTGGTGGTCCTGTGGACCACTGCTCATAAAAGTTTGTGTCAAACCCTGGTTAGTGTCGATCCCTGTGTATGGAGTGGCTATTTGTACGAGTTATAATGGCAGTCAATGGTAGCCCGCCATTCCGTAAATGAGGCTGTCCTTAGACACATTGTAAATATCGTCTGTTGTTGTTTACCGGAAGTTTACGTTTGCAGTGAGTTTTCGTGAAGCCAAGGCTCCTATTCCAATGCTCCATTGCACACCTCCTAAGTTTATTATGCTATTTTATTTTGAAATTTCTTTTGAAATTCTGATTTGATAAAGCTATTTTGATACCGGTACCGGAATTATGTAAATCATGTACAATGGGGAATTGTCAGCAACAGTGCATGTCAACACGTCAACACTGGTCAGGTCAATACAATATGGCGCCGGTTCGGCGGGAATTCTCAGCATTGGCCACGGCCTTGAGCAATTTGGGTCATTCACATTTAGCGATTTGCTAAAAACAATTTCACATTTCTCGATTTGCTAAGAACAATTTCGCGTTTAGCAATTTGCTAAAAACAATTCCGCATTTAGTGGTTTGAGAAAATGAATTTAGCAGATGCTAAAATGCTTTTAGCATTTTTAGCACCTGCTAAATTTCCATTTTCTCAAGTGCGAATTCCCAATTGCAAAATTGGCCCATGCGAAGAGAAGAGAAAAAAAAATTGGCCTTCTCTGACACATTTCAATTGCACAGTACTGTATTCACTTCTAAAAAACTGCTTACACAATTGCATAAATCCTGCTGTAGTCGATATCAGTGTTCTAGGGGTAAAATGGCAAATATTAACCCTTGTGCTGCTGGAACAGTATATAATGGTTTCAAGGAAGATTAAAACCAAATGAAATTTGACAAAAATTGATGGAATATTTTTCAGAAGTTGCACAGTTAATGAAATCTCTCAATTTTTGAGATGTCTATTTCTCATAAATAGAAATATTTTTCGTCAATTGAAGCTGGAAATTGCGTTAGCAATTCCAGCTTTAAATGAATGAAAAATAGTAACAAACAATTCAGCAGCACAAGGGTTAATACAAAAAATACATTTATCTTCTAAGTAATAATTAGTACACTGGGAACTAGGTGTTTGCATAAGATTACATGTCCACTTTAACATATTTCTAAAGTTCAATTACTTGAATTAAAGCAGCCCCTTGGGATGACATCAATTTTATTTTTACTTCCACACTGAAGTAGTGTATCCGACGGATCATGTTTTTATTTTTTTCAGAATTTTCATATTTTTATAAACATTTTTAATCAACATTTCTATGAAAACAAAAGTAACCCAAACAAACTATTTGTATACCTGAAGGACGATTGAATGTTTTCACAGCATTGGGCCACATGCTGATGGCATCGGCCCAGCGTTGGGAAGACAATCAGTGCTGCAGGTGTGTCCTCCTGTGTCCTGACTATGAGACACCAATTAGCGGCGACTGCTCTGATCTTACCGTCTGATACGTGGGAATATGTGATGTAAAGTGCTTAATATTGCTGATTGTTTTGTTTACATGGCAATATACGACCTGGAAATACAACTATTTCGCTCTTTTTCGGTGCTTTAAAATAGTTTTTTGACTTTTTCGTGTTTTTAGCTAAGATCAGTATGCTATATAGCTTCATATAAATTAAATTTTCAAAATTGACAACATTAAAAATGTCTCATCCCAAAGGGTCCCTTTAAGTTTGATACAAACCTTTTTGTTCCAGCCGTGAGACGTATAATGCCCTGACCAACTGGTTGACAGATGCGAGAACACTAGCTAGTCCGAACATAGTCATAATACTTGTGGGTAACAAAAAAGACCTTGAAGCAGAGAGAGAAGTCACTTTTTTAGAAGCTAGTCGATTTGCACAAGAAAATGGTATGTAATAATAATCTTTTTTTTCTCCAGCTGATCGCCACAGTCAGTTTAGCTAAAACAAGTGTATGATGGTGATAAAGAAATACAACCTGTTTTATACAGCAAATTAAAACTATCTAGGACTAGTAGTCATGTTCTTCTACAACTGCTGTATATAATTTGTTTTCACTGTGTATTATATTGCATCCATACATCTATATTATTATATGATAAAAACATATACTGCTGATATGTTTTTTTGTACTCCACATACCACAATTTATATAGATGTAAAATATAAATTACTTTATAATTTTCTTACGTTATATGTATTATTTGAATTCAGAGCTAATGTTTTTGGAGACCAGTGCACAGACAGGAGAGAATATCGAAGAAACCTTTCAAAAATGTGCTAGGTCAATTCTTACAAAGATTGAATCCGGTATGTTATGGTTTGAAGTTATTGTTACAGAATTTGGGTTTTCAAATATCAGGGGTGGATCCAGGATCTGAAGAAATGGGAAGCACAGGGGGTTTGGGGGCTTGCCTCAAGAAGATGTTTTTCCTGTATATTTAAGCCACTTAAAATCACCTTTGTAAATAAAAATGGTGGCCGCCCAGTCCTGCCTGGATCCGCACTGGAATATTTATAGTAACTTGATGCCTTATAGTAGCATTATTGTTCCTCTAGAACATCATTTTAACCCTTTAAACCCTCATGATGCATCAAAGCATCATTTTGCATCTCTGAAGAATGACTTCATTTCCTACACCTAGGGGTTTTAGAATAAATTTTTTTGTGGAAATTTTTTTAATAATGGGGACATATTTTCATCCACTACACATTAATAATTGTGACAGCAATGCGCGGCTTGTACTGGACGAAGATGACAATTGTAAATTCAGGCTTAAAAGGGTTAAAGGCTATTTAATTAACAATAAACCAGATATATCGGTCAATTTTAAATCAGTTTCTGAAGTGAAAATAATCGTTGATAAATATAGTAGGCCGATTTTTGATGATATATTTGTGAAATTAATTAACCCTTAAAGCACAGGGATCTTATTCTATGTATAAAGCCAGAATGGATTAGGAAAACTCACTTTATAGTGTATGCAGCTCCGGAATTAACCCTTCCAGCGCGAGAACTATCTTTATAGGTCATAATCTGACACCTGTAGATGTCAGTTTCTGACATATAAAGACGGTCCCCGCGCTGAAAGAATTAAAATATTTCTAATGGTCGTTTATACAAAAATATTTCAGGGTTGTAAGGGTTAATTAAGAGTTTTACTCTCAACGGATAATTGTAAACACGAGTAAGAATTTTAATTAATCTGTCCGTAGCTCTGTACACTAGATTTTAGTTCAGATATTTAATCGCTGCATAATTTACCTGCAGAATAAATGTTACAAAATGAAATAGATTGAAGCCAAAGTCACAATTAGATCTGTGTTGCGATTCTGGATGTGAAGGCATACACGACGTTAGAACCTTACTGAACATTGAATAAAAATACAGTAGTTATTCGTTATAACACGATCGGTGGGGTCCATAATTACGAATCGTGTTATAAGCCGATCGTGTTATACGAAATGGCACAATTTTATCTAGTACTACAAGGTCTATATGACAGGAGATACACGGGATGCGGTAATATAAATAACTGACACGGGACACTATACTAGCTTGTAGCATGAAGTTATTTTCCGGCCCTATTTACTGTACAAATATCGGAGTTTTAGAAGTTATATCAATTATTATTTGTAAATAATAAAAATGTGAATTGGATGAATGTGTCTAATATAAACAGTAAAAGTAAAATTAGTTGAATCATCGTTTTGAGGATAGATGTGTCAAAATCTCGTGAAATATCACTCTCAACGTGAGATCATACGAGACTGTCAATCATCCTGACACGGCCCGGTGCGATGGGAGGCGGGTGTTGACCAATCAGCGTTTGAACACAACAAACACGATGTCTTTGCATTTTTTGTATCATGCAATCAATTACTACAACACGAATATTATGTTTTTCCAAATCGTGTAATAAAACAGCATATCACTGATGTTATATTATTCATAGGATAACTACCGAGCCTGTAGGCTTGAAATGGTTTGACACGCTCACGTTTACTGACGGCGTCGATCATCGCGATACTGTCCGCAAATGAACCAGTGCTGATTTAATGCTGGGCCAGCGTCGTGGTCAGGTGAGATGGGAGGGAGATATTGACCAATCAGCGTTTTTACACGCCTGTCAATCAAACTTGTAGGTGAGCTGTCCATACTGACGGTGATTTGTGACTAATTATATCGGCATAAAAATATATTTATGCAACACCATTAGATCTAATATAATAACTTAATTTATAAATTATTTAAGAAAATGGCATGTTTATATAAATGTTCTTTAGATTTTCTTCTAAAGTTGTTAATAAACTAATCTAACACCAGTCTTTTTGTATGTTTTTTAAATGTGAAATAATTTATTATAACACGAATATGTTGCTCTTTTAAATCATGTAATAAAGTATTATATCCCTGATATTATATTATTAATAGGATAACTACCAAGCCTGTGGGCTTGAAAACGTTTAAGACGCTTCAATAAACTATCCCGACCATGGCTAGACTTTTACTAGCAACGGGAGGGGGGGGGGGGGTTTAACTGACTCCAAAATAAACTGAACAATACATGTACTAATCACTTGTCAAGGTTGATTCCACACACTTGATAGAACACCCGAGCTAATCCGTGTATTTTACATCTGCAATACACCAGTCTATATGAAAATATAACTAGCGCCAATACACATTGCCTACTGCAGACATTAACCTTGCGGTCACTAAGTCATCAAAGCTAAAATAATAATCATACACAATTAGAACAACACAGTCCTCATTGTAATATGAATATATCTATTGCATAAAATAACGTGCTGCAGAAACATGGTGTAGCAATTTTGTAGCCGTACTTGAGCAAAAACTGAGTTTAAAATTTACATGAATCGGTTTTGATGGGTGTAAAAAGGTTAACGTGGCCAAGCAAGCAGACAATATTGTTACAATGGCGGGCCGGCATCTGTAATGCTGGGCCAATATTTAAGCATCATCCAGCCACTTCTTTCATTTCACTGACGGCGCCGAAGATTGCGTAACAGCCCGCCAATGGTCGATAAACGTTTTGGTCCCAGGAGATCAAGTTCATATAAGATTTATGTTTATTTTAAATAATTAGGAATGGAATAAGACGGCGATAAATAATTCTAGAGTTAGCCATGTGGTACTTAACAGTGTACTACATGTCAAGAAACATGATGTGCTTCACAAAATTGTCGCGAACATAACACCTTGCAATACAAACGAGAACGCTGCGCGACATTGCACAATTTGAGTTGTGAAGAAGTTGCATTCATCAAACGATCGGTGTGTCATCACCTCTGGCTACCTATTTTAATACGTGATTTGAAAATAACCATTTTTCCGGTTAAACCTGCTGAATTAAGTTAATTTTATTTAATAACTAGGATTACTGACATCAAATCGTGCACGTCATATTATTCGTGTTATAATATTTTATAACACGATATAAAAAGCACCATATTCGTGTTATAATATTTTATAACACGATATAAAACACATCATATTCGTGTTATAATATTTCCTTACAGGCGATTTTAAACACTTGCAGAATCACCATATATTCGTGTTATAATATTTTAATACAGATTAAAAAAACATGTGAAAACATTATTATTCGTGTTATAATATTTTTAATACACGATTTAAATAAACATGTTCTTTTGCTAAACACGCCACATTAAGTTAATTTGATTAAGTAAATACTTCTTCTGAGATTAAATCGTGCACGTCATATTCGTTTTATATTATCTATTACACGATTCGTGTTTGAATTGAAGATTTAAGCTCAAATACGAAATGAGATACTCTTGTTCTAAAAGGGTGCCGTTATGTGCTGTGCGATATCACTTGCCGGCGACTTTGCGTAAGCGTCATGCGTGAAGGATTAGTCCTACCGCTACTGCACGATTAACATGTGACATTGGCGGACAATTCCATGAATAATTGGATGTTCAAATATTTATAACACGATTTTTCCAGAAAAATGGTAAAAAAGATAGTGTAAAATTTTGGGATCCATGGTTGCATCGTGTTATATCCGATTCGTGTAGTAACGATTCGTGCTATAACGGATAATTACTGTAATCTCATCGAAACCCTCTAAATTAATGTCTGCCACCAATAGATCATAAACCCGAGTGTCAATGACACTGAAGCTCATCCTCAATTAGCGCAATTGACTAAAAAATTTGAGATCGGTGAGGAATTTAATGCACAGGCCCGAGCTCTTTCAAACAAACCAAACAGAATTGAAATCAGATAAGAATTGATAGAGGTGAAGCATTTATTGTGAGTTGTGGACAGAGTGCCCTAATTGGGTCTTAATTAGTTCACAAGTTTATTATTAATTTTAAAATTTCTGAAATCTGTGAGGATGTTTGATGCACAGGCCCGAGCTCTTTCAAACAAACCAAAACAGAATTGAAATCAGATAAGAATTGAGGGAGGAGAAGCATTTTTTGTGAATTGTGGACAGACTGCCCTAATCGGGTCTTAATTAGGTCATAAGTTAATTAATAATTAAAATTTCGGAAATCCATGAGGAGTTTAATGCACACGCCCGAACGCTTTCAAACAAACCAAACAGAATTGAAATCGAATAAGAATTGAGGGAGGAGAAGCATTTCTTGTGAATTGTGGTCAGAGTGCCCTAATTGGGTCTTAATTAGTTCATAAGGTAATTAATATTTAAAATTTCTGAAATCCGTGAGGTAGTTTAATGCACAGGCCCGAGCTCTTTCATACAAATCAAACATAATTAAAATCGGATAAAAAATTAAGGGAGGAGCATTTCTTGTGAATTGTGGACAGAGTGCCCTAATTGGGTCTTAATTAGTTCATAAGTTAATTAATATTTAAAATTTCTGAAATCCGTGAGGTGGTCTAATGCACACGCCCGAGCTCTTCCAAACGAACCAAACAGAATTGAAATCAAATAATAATTGAGGGAGGAGAAGCATTTCTTGTGAATTGTGGTCAGAGTGCCCTAATAGAGTCTTAATTAGGTCATAACTTAATTAATAAATACAATTTCTGAAATGCGTAAGGACTTTTAATGCACAGGCCTGAGCTCTTTCAAACAAACCAAACAGAATTGAAATCGGATAAGAATTGAGGGAAGAGTAGCATTTCTTGTGAATTGTGGACAAACAACAGACAACAGATGCAACCCGATGGCATAAGCTCATCTTAGGCCTAAAGGCCGGATGAGCTAGAATTGATGTAGTTGGAGGTTCAGCAGGGTACAATTTTTAATGATAATCACTGCATTATATAAGGTAGAAGCTGTTATAGAATTGAAATTTTCATTCACTTTATTTCGTGTCTCTACCACAACTGCAAAGTATGGCGGAGCTATTGGCGAGTGTGCTTTTGTTCAAAATAACATTAATTTGTGAAAATTTTAAGACGCGAAATGATACAATTTATAGTATTTGCGTTTGAATGGTTAACTTAGCTCAATGTATGTGTATGTTTTAGGTGAGCTGGATCCAGAGAGAATGGGATCAGGAATACAATACGGTGATGCTTCATTACGAAGATTAAATAGGCAACAAGCACAGCAGAGGAGACGACCAGAGTGTTCATGTTAAGACAACAGATCTCATTTCACCACGTATACTATACCCATCCTTTGTCAGAGCTCTTCACTAATTTTAATTTTTTTTATTAAATTGTACGTTTCATTTCATACAGATATTGAGCACCTCACCATACTTACTTAACCAACGTATTATGATTATCTGGCATGTTCACTGACAACTGATATATAATACATGTACAATGCTGCAGATCTAAGCTACTTAATTCAACTCGAGGGTTAACATAAATTTTGACATCTAAAGTCGATCCCCGCAGTGAAAGAGCAAAATATTTATATTGACCGTAGACCCATAACATAGGTATTCAAATGAAGCGGAAAGAGCTAACTAAGACATTTATGACGATTTCAATATGAAAAAACCCCTTTGGTCTTGTGGTTTATATAAAAATATTTCAGCGCTGTTATGGTTAATGCAGTTGAGTAAAAGTGTCCTTTGTTCCACATCACTATTATGTGGCTTGACTGATTTCCGAACTAATTGGACATTGACACTTTTACACTTACACTGTAATACTTTTATATTATGTTTTAAAATGAGTTGATGCGAGTGGTGCAGTCTTTCCCAATAAGGTCAAAATTTGACTGGAAAGTAGGTCCTGTAAACTTGAAATTTTTACCAGACCAAAAGAAATTTCACCAGACAGTAGGTGGTCAATGGCCGATTCTCACCTTGTGAGACCAAAAAAAACAACCAAAAAACAAAACTGACCAAAAAATAACCGGATTGGAGGTCAGATGTGGCTGGGTATTTTGTTGGACCCACCTCTGTTTTACCAGGCATGTCCGGTCGGTCCGACATTATTGGGAAAGACTGGTGGTGCATAATATGATGTCTTTGTGGTCTGTATTTTTTATATTACACCATAATAATATCAATACCAGAGCAAATATTAGTAAATTATACAGCTTTTGCATATCTGTGTTATTTTTGTGACTACTTCTTCAAATATTTTATTTGAAGGTGAATTGCCTTGTGACCCTTCTAGCTGGGGGCCCAGCAAACATGACACACTGATCTCATGTTGTTTTAATGTTAGGCGACTGTCATAGACGGTGGACCAACATTCAAACAACATTTGGTGAATGACTCATTTTGCAGGGGGACCAATAATATACATTTTTAAGCAAAATGTTTGTCATAGTGCATATTTCTGATCAAAGAGAACATTTCAGACAGACTCAGAATAAAATGTACTGTGCTTTATTTAGATATTGACCTATGGAATTTATTGAAATATGTCAGTTTAAGAACAAAACTAGTAGATAAAGTGTTTAAATAAGTTTTATTAATTAATTTTAGGAGGTTTAATTTTAGAGTTACAGTGAACTTTCAATCATCTTTAGTTGGATGTTATTCAGGGATGCCATTTTTCCGGAAAATTCCCGGATTTCTAGATTTTTTCAGATTTTTAATGATACTGTATGACCTAAAAATGGCTTTTTTCGACCTAAAATGGCTTTTTTCGACTTCAAAAAAAAGTAAATCTGTTTTTTTCCCATGACCCACTGACATCTCTGTGTTATTGCCTTAGATGAAAAATCTTACTCACAGTTTATTACGTAAAGGTTTAAATTAGAAAAATTGGATATATTTAGACTTGAATTTAGGTGTTTGAGTCTTACAGTCTTGCTGTAGAATATAAAACAAAATTTCAAGTACCGGTATTGAAAAATTTAGCAATTGTCACCTATAAATACAAGGCATCTTCCTGAAATTGAAATAAACTTGGAAATTTTATGCTTACACATTAGAGAATATTGAAGACTATGTCATGGTTTCAGCCTCCATCTACAGGTCATTTTTCAATCAGTTCAAATTTCATTTTACTCTGTTCTTTGTCTTCGTAACAGATACATTCCACCTGATTTGTAAAATTACCAAAAAATAGACTGGCAACCGCATGTTTCCTTGTGCTGGGTGACACATAGGTGAAAAAGTAAAACATGCTATCAAGCAAACACGAGACATTGACCCAATGCTGGCTTAATGTTGGTCCACTGTCTACGATACTGGCCCACCATTGAACCAACATTAAGGCTAGGGCATCTCATGTTTGCTGGGATGGTCAGCCATACTTGGGACACTTAGAGAAGTGGCCTTCCAAGACAAGTGACTGCCCACAGCTGGTTATGTTTTATGTACACTGGCTACTGGAAACTTCAGTGCACTTATCTGTCAATGAAATGGCAGGTGAGACACATTAATTCCAACATAATGGTGATTGTATTTTTGTATTGCAAAAATTGTGTGTCTTTTTTCTTATTGAGTTTCTGGTGAATTAGATTCACCCTTAACCCTTTAACCGCCAAATTATTCAATTTAAATTTTCACCCACTTGAAATTGTGTCTCGCTGACGCGATCCACAACTTCAAGTGAGTGAAAATTATTCAGATTTGACAAAATGGAGGTCAACTCTTTTCAAATCTTGCTGGTTGATGTCACATTTTATCTTTAACATATATAAAATGTGGTACTAAATGTGCTAATAAAAAATGAAAACCTGAATATATGCGGCACCGGCAGTTAAAGGGTTAAGCTACGAATTATGTTAAATATATTACCACTTGTGTATCACATTTAGCATTTTATTAGTTATGAAATAATAACTGATAAAAGTTGAGGAGCAGTATATTTCTAGTCACAGCAACACATAAGCTGTATAATGTATATCACAAAATAATACAATCTTGTTCATGTTTTATCTCTGTACATCATGGTTGAACTAATAGCTATTTAGAGACTACCTGTAATGTTTTTCTATCCAACTGTAGTTTGAGTGAATGAATGCAGAATTAAAAAACTTGATAAGATCTGATAAGATTGTAACGGAAGACATAATCATAGGAATAAAATATCAAGTTTAACCCCCAGAGCACTGATGTTGACTACAGTACCCATTGCGTGTTTTTATTAGCACCTGTATAATCAGTTGTCAAGAGTAAAATATGCTGGGACTTGAATTTCACAAATCCCATAAATTTTCAGTCTCTTGACGTTGTGTATTCCGGTGGCGAGACTTAACGTCAAGTGAGTGAAAATTTAATTTAGATACCTCAGAGCTCCGGGGGTTAAAGAAATATCCCATTATTGCATACAGAATGTAAAGTGGATTCAAATGTTTTTATCTGAAACACGTTGATTATCATATACTGAGTACATTTTATCACTTGTGTGTGTAGTTAAAGCATTAATTTAATTGAACATTGAACACTTTAACTTTACTTTTTCTGGAAAATATATCCCTATGGTACATTTGATTGTATCAAATTATAGTCTATTTAGTTCTATTTATTTTTTTTGTCCAATTTTCTATTTCTACCATATTGAATTATACTGTTATAAGATAGTGATCAAGGCCAAACCTTTCTAAAATATATATTGTTTTATAAGCGAGCTTCACAAAATTAAAATATCTGGGATCGAAAGAAAAATATTATTTCTAGTTATAAAATTTATTTTATTACCTTTCTTTCAATTACAAATGTATTTACTAAAATTTATTTAAACTTAAACTATCTGACATATGTAGGTACAGTATTTCTATTGCCTCATAGAAATGATAAAAACAGTATTGCAACGATGTGTTAGCATCATGAAAAATATACAATATTTCGATACTAGTCTGATAAATGTGGCCATTTTGTGCAAAACAACTATTAATAGCTGGAACTGTTTAAATTACTAAATATAAATATCTTTGTTAAATAGTATAATTGTGTGAACTAGTGTACTCTTCAACTAACTGTTTATGTAAACACTTCTATTGAAAGTTTACTTTCTTTATACAGTCTTAGATATGTTTTCTTTATATTATTTGATTTATTTGGAGGTACAAATAAAGATCAAACTAAAATTTTATACAAAATCTGTGATAACTTGATGAACATTTTTTTTAACTATTCTCACTGGATTTAAACACATAACTTGTAAAATACAATGGTGATGAAAGCAATTTATGTATTTTTTATTATTTTCTACTACTGTGTGTGATGCAGGTAATATTTATGTCTCAAAAAAATAACCCATGTACTGCTATTGTTCATTGGATATATGTATTATATATGGCCTTACTTTATGAAAATTAAATAGCAATCGATTATTTAATTTCAAGTACTAATTTAAATAGTTTATATTAATGAAAAGACAGATCAAATTTTACTCGGCCTATGCAATTAAAATGATCAATTTCATTCTCTAAACCTAAATTTTATTTATCGCTTATGCAATTTGCCAATGACTCAATTTCCAGAGGTAAAACTCACATGACTTAAAATTGTACTTGGCCTATACATTTAAAAATCATCAAAGTGTTTCTCGAAACCTAATTGATATTTATAGCATGTGCAATTTGAACATGACCAAGGCCGATATAAATAAACTACATTAGCAATTGTAACAGGTCCAAAATAAGCATGATAAAACAGTCAAAGGGCCTGTTGTAAATAAAGTAAATTTTGGATGCTGATGTGGCATTTTGGAGTGAAATATATTTCATAAAAATGATGAAATAATCATGACGTAGGTAATTAACGTGGGTAAAGATTTATTGAAGTGGTACACCTATTGACTCTGGGGAGTACAAGAGTTTTTTTGATGATTTGCCTACATTTGCCAACTACTCATTCTTTTCCACACGTTTCAAAATTGTCTAGACACATTAGTAATTCTGTTGATGTTGATTTGCCATGTTCATACAGCTGTTTGTAATTGTTGTACATTATGCACAGGTAGATTTTCACAGGCAAAATCAGAGTTGTATAAATATACATGTGTAATACGTAACAATGTTACTTATTGTAATTATGCTATAAATAATTGTTAGATTACATAGTCTAATATTTTTTCCAATACTTGCTGGATATATTAGCGATTACAGTAAAACATATGTTACATGGAAGTCAAATTGTTTTCTTGTAATATTTGTAATAGATCAATGTGATCTATTTCAGCCTTAGCGATAAACATGTCAGAATACTGCAGATCTGGTAATATTCGTGAGGTTTTAATTCCCGCGACTTTCACGAGGAAGACAAATTCGTGAATTTAAGAATCTCGCGAAAATTATTATTATGAGCGCTACCTATCATCGAAATTTACAATTCGTAAATTCTAGACTAAGTAAAAAGTCCTAAAATCACAAATTCGCGAAAATCTACACACGCGAAAATTACCAGATTCACAGTAACCCAAATTTTGTTTAATGTTGTTCCACCATGAATGATACTGACCCAACATTAAACAAATATTTGTTCCACTTCTCATATTTGCAGAATAAAACGTTTTAGACATTGTTAGTGTTGAAAAAGTGATTTAATTGCATTGACATGTTGAACCTTCTGTTAGGTAAAGGTTCCACCACTGTGTGCAACATTGGCCTAACAGTAAACTAACATTACTTAATTAGTGAGAAAATCACTATTGGCTTGACAAAGTCACTGATGTATTTTTTTTAAGAAATAAAGTACCAGTAGTGCGTTGTTGAATCCCCACCAGTGAATACAACTTTATTTTCTCTGGAATTTAAAGTGTGACTTGTAATGCTTAGGGTATTTATCTTCAATAATATTGGGTTGTATCTTCGATAAACAATATTATATTTACCACAGTTTATTTCACATGATGTATTTATCTGGCAGCTGTAAAGTTATGATGACCATGTGAGAAAATGTGGACCCAGTGTCATCAACATTGAGGACAAACTTGTGTTAATCTTAACCCTTTAAACCCTCACGATGCATTAAACCATCATTTCGCATCTCAGAAGAATGACCTAATTTCCTGAAACCTAGTGGTTTTAGAATGAAAATTTTGCTGGGAATTTTTTGACAATAACAGTATATTTTTACATTTGTCACCCACTTCAAATCATCTTCATCCACTACAAGTCAAGAATTGCGACAGCAATTCGCGGCTTGTAATGGATGAAGATGACAATAGTAAATTCAGGCTTGAAAGGGTTAATTATGCTCACTGGTAGGCTCAGACTAAATTTCAATGTGAGAAATAAATTATGTCATAAACTGCATTGCTGATGGTCTTCTGCATGTCTGCCGCCTAGTTTCTTACATAGTGACATATCCCAGAACTGCTTGTTTGTCACACAAATTGATACATTACATACCATTGTGAAATTTGTTAGATGACTGTTTGATCCCATATATTCAACCAGTTAATAACCATGGAGAATAAAGAAGAAGCATTTGTTAGCCTTAGATATATTAAATTAGCATTGAAAAGCAATGTCCTAATTAAATTTTGGAATCTAACCATTTTTAAATGCCTGTTAGGTGTACATTTTGACTTGGCGGAGTTTGACAATATGTCTGCATCTTGAAAACCATGTACTTTTTTTTCTGAACAGCTTTTCAATGCGGACATCACCAACATAATTGCCAACTACAACTAAAAGAAAAATAGTAATATATGTAAATACTAGAACTGTGTTAACTGTCACACTGCTAAGCATGCCTATACTGCTGTGTGAAGCCAAAAGGCAGTATCAGTTATTGGAAACGAAATGTGTTTTCAAAGAAATGTGTGTTTAAACATCAAGATTTGCAAATGTTTGGTCCCGAATTAAACAAATATGACCAATTTTTACTCACTTGAACTCGTGGGTCTCAGTAACGAGGCACAACTTCAAGTGGGTGAAAATTTAAAAACAGTTCGAATTTGCTTAGAAGCGTTACCGGCACTGGAAGGGTTAATAAGGTTTCAAAGCGACTAATACATGTATATCCCTAAATTCAAAGTAATATTTATTCATTCCAAGTTGAAAATTGCAAACAGACCTCAATTCTGCCTTTCCAAAATCAGTTTAATCTTAAGTTTGTCTTATATGTTGGTGAAACATGGTTTCGAAGGTGTGTCCACTTTGTTTAATGTTTATGAAGGATATAGTAATTGTATCTTCTTTGTGAAGAAATTGTTGTTAGTCACATTTTAATATGGTACGAGCTCACCACCAACACATGACTGATAATTATATTGTATAGAATGTTCACTCTATTTACCTTTTACGCAGTTATTGTGAAATATGTCCAAAAGATCACACACTTTTTTGTACCATCGATTACAAATGTTTGAACTACAATTTTGCTTTTGGATTACCATGAAAATGTCGATAAGCCATTTCATCAGCGTGAGAGTTTGTCATTAGTTGATTACATTTGCTAAAATACGCTTTCCTAAGACTACTTTATTCTACAAATTTCAAGTTTTATTTCACTAGAACTAGTAACTAAGTAAATGGCTGCATTATTTATATTTAATAAGTTAATGAGTCGGCTATCCGTCCATCTATAACCACTTGGTTTTATTACTGTCATATCAAATCATGTACAATTGAAATGGCTTAGCAGGCATGAAAATACTATGAGTCTGGATATTTTTCTTCACTATTGGAATCTTTTTTGATGACATTTTAAAAGATTTGTTTATAATTTGCCTGATATATCATCTTTGCTGTATCATGCCAGTTACACAGCCTATTAGGCAATGTTAGAACAAATTTGATTGAGAATAAGGTATTGTAACCAATATAAAGCTCATTCAATCCTGTCTGTGATATGTGTCAAAATGAAAATTAGAAAATATACCATAGTAGATATCAAACAATGTAGGGAAGCAGATGAATTCATTATATCATAAAAAATTAGTTCAGGTTTCTGGCAGGTTGTAAAGGAGTACAATTTTGAAAACTAAATACTGTAAATCTGGTAATTTTTGCATGTTTAAATTTTCGCAAATTTCTGATTTTGGGACATTTCAGGAAGTTTAGAATTTGCAAATTTTAATTTTTCTTTAGTAGTACTATCATAATAATAATTTTTCTGAGATTCTGGAATTTGCGAATTTGTTCTCCTCACGAATAAAAAAAATTCGCAAAAATTAAAACTTCGCTAATATTACCAGATCTACAGTATTTGCTAGTTCACTGCTTGTTTTAGGCTGCAAACAATATTCCCTTTTTTGACAAACATTACTGGTATGAAATTCCTCAAACCTCCTTGTAATAATATAAATATCACAAAGAGATATACATTAAAAGTGATTCAGAATATGAACACATGTTACAATAAATGGCAAAAAGCATCGTAGTACATTGTAGAAGTGAGATTCACAATTGTAGCAATTTTTTTTATCAATTATGTTCTTGAAATGCAATCAGATCTTATATATACCTCAGTCCTGCCCTATGGCCTAAACAATTTGATTCTATTGTCTGTTTATTTCACACTTTCACAAACCAATATTGGTGGGGGGAGGGCTTTTTTATTATAAAGATTAATAAAACTCTTCTTGGGATTGTACATAGTGATAATGACAGTCCCACATTTGAACAATTTTTTTTTCTTTTTCTTGGGCGAGCGGAAGACATTCAGAGGGAACTTTTTCGCCCCCCCCTTCGCAGTTTTTTGGTTGCTTCGATTTTTATGTTGTTTTGAGTTAAACAAATCTATAGTTCAAGGATGAGCTACAGTGTCATTGAAACTTATATTTTATCTTCAAATTTATGTTGTTGCAGTTGGATGTATAAATAACTGAAAGTTTTTTATAAATAAAATGTGAAAGCTTGCTATGTACCCCTGTACACAGGGCTAGACACTAACTGATTAGACCTTCTTGCCCAAAGGGAAGAGGGCAAGAACATTTTTGGGGTACTTGCCCCCCAAATTTATCACTGGCCCGACTTGCCACTGACATGCGTTGTCTGTTGTGACAGTCGCTAAATTTTAAAATTGTGCACATTGAAGCTATTGCCCAGGGGGCCACTGTCTGTAATTTTTTACTTGCTCCCACCTAAAATCGGTTGCCCCGGGCAATCGGGCAACTGTACATAGCCTTGGTACATAGGAGTGGGAAATCCATCGAACATAGAATCAAATTATTGTGGCCGAATGGACAGATCAGGAATATAATATGTGTCCAGTGTTTTTACAGTTAGTCAATTTCTATTATTGAGACACCATCGATTATAATGTTAAGAGAAAGATGGATACCGCTCAGGACAATTTTTTACTTCAGATTATGTCTCATTTTTCTTTTTGAACCCACGATTATGTATAACTTGGGGTATTCACACCTGTTAAGCCATGACGTATATGTGAACAATATTTCAGAACCATAGCAGAGATTATGATCTTGGAACCGATCTGATTACATTACTGTATTGTAGATTCATGTCACTCTATGTGTAAATTTAAATTGTACCCGATATCATACTCAAGTTTAGTAAAAGAAATCTTAGGAAGAGTTCAAGAATTGTTCAAGCAAATAAATCAGCCTTGCCCACTCCTCCTATTTTTTGTGGGGAGGCGCTAACTTAAAACACACCACACATTGGAAAGGAATTGAATACCAATATATGGATGTCTGTATTTCCGTGCAAAGCCAAAAGGCAGTATCTGCTTACTCTACAAGTAAACAGATACTGCCTTTTGGCTTTGTAGAGCAGTGTACGGCTCCACTATCTTACCCGGGAAAGATATCACATGTGAGGCTGAAGACAGAGTAACTCTTTTCTCCACTAAGTTATCTCTTAAAATTTTCACCCACTCGAAGTTGTCTCGGGCTACTGCAACCCACGACTTCAAGCGGGGTGAAAATTTCTCATATTTGTTTAATTGGAGACCGAAATTTGTCAAATCTTGATGTTTAAACTCTCATGTTTAAGCTTTCAGCAATTTTAATATACACTTTCGGAACTGGTATTACCGTGGCTGCTGGCACCAGATTTGCCCTCCAATGGAACCTTGTCCAAGTTTTTACATTGTGTTCTGTATTGAAAATGAAATGAATTTCATTTTCAATAACTGATTCAACCTGCTAATAAAACATATTTAAACATGTCTGCATCCAGACAGATATATACACGTAGTGAGGGCATGATCAGCTCCCAAGCTAAATATCAAAATATAATGGTGGCTATTTGGCTGCCTGTGATACCTTGCCTAGCGAAGATTAGCAAAATCTGTGTACTTGTACAGTAAGCAGATACTGCCTTTTTGGTTTTGCACTGCAGAGCTACACACACTTTTCTACTGGAATTCAACTGAATAAGTGATGGAACAAAATGATATTGTGGGGTGTGTTTTAAGCAAGCATCGACAGTTTGTCAATATTTATTACTGAAACAAGCATTTAGTCATGTGATACATAATGCGAATGTAAATAAATAGTTGTAAATTATAGTGTTATTATCTTATGTAAATGGTTACATGTGATATGTCTTGCATTTGTAAAAAGCTACATATATATAAATGTGTTCAACGATGCAATTTGACGTGTTTTTTTTTTTGTTTTTTTTTCCACACACGAAGTAGGGTAAGGGATATTGTCAGCAGCCTGTCTGACCATACGGCCGTGCGCCCATTTGGCCATTTCCATCTCTGGCACCGCAAAGTATCAGGATTTAGCTCTTTCTGAGAAGTAAACTAATGAATTTTGTTTATTTTTCACAGATATAACCTATGTGCCTTGGCACCGAGCCGTAAACAGCCTATTTTCCCAGACGGCTGCCAAAACAGCTTGTGGGCACGATAACTTATCAACCATTGGATGTATCGCATTCAAATATTATTGGGGGTTCTCTGGATATTTATCATGATCTGATTAACTTTTGGGTAGAATTAATTAAAACTGAGGACGATATCGTAGAACCTTTGGTAGGATCTCATTTAAATTTGATATGTTTGTTCTCTAGGTGTTTCTGATGGTCTGATTAACTTGTGTGAAAAATTTATTAAAAACTTGGTCTGACGGAGGACATCTTGAAAAAATGGTCGCCCAAAAAGCTTGTGGGTGCGATATCTGATAAACCGTTGGCTGGATCGCTTTCAAATTTGATGTGGTGGTTCTCTAGGAATTTCCGATGATTTTATTATTTTTTGGAAAGTATTCATTAGAAATAAGATTGGCTGAAGGAGGACATCGTGAAAAAAAATTACATGGTGGGGGCATTATTTTTACTTAAAATTGTTTTATTGTGACAATCTCTCCAATTTTTTGATGAACAGACCTGGAAATATGTAACGGGTATGCTCTTAATGTTTTCGTGCCAAAAACTGTCACATCTAGTTTTCAAATTAAAGTGGTCAAAGTAACGTTAAAGAGCGTTACGAAGGGGGAGGAGGGGTCAAACATTGACCAAAAAAGCATTACGTAATAATATTATTGTTGAGGAGCCCCTGGGATCATAAAATAGTAATGGCCTAGTGAGAAATTATTTGAAAATTGCAATCACATTTCCAACAACATGGAGATGTGCCAGTCATTTTTAGCCGAAAGCCAGACGGCATGGTGCATTGTCCGTACGTCCCTCTGCCCATCCGTCTAGAAGTCCGTCCATAATTCATGACAGATTGCTCCAGTTGATTTCTTTTGAACTTGTACATACTGTTCACCATGCAGGTAGGGGTGTATATGTAGTGTGTATACCAGGTCCTGTCAGATTGCACGGTCGTTTTAACCCTTTAAGTCCTCACGATGCATTAAAGCATAATTTTACATTCCTGAAAACATACCTAATTTTCATACAACCAAGGGTTTTAGAATGGAAATTCCCATGAGACTGGTTTACCAATACATGCTAATTTTCTTTAATTTTAAAATCACGTCAAATCATCTTCATTCACTACAAGTTGAGAATTGCGACAGCAATTCGCGGCTTGTAAAGGATGAAGATGACTATGGTAAATTCAGGCCTGAAAGGGTTAAGAGACACTCTGTGCCAAACGCTATTTCTCTCAACAATTTGCGGGATTTAAATAAAACTCATATACAATTCTCCTTGGGCCTAGTCACGGTTATGGCTACAGGGTTGCCAGATGCATTTTCACCGAAAACGCTATTTCTCCTGGATTCATGAGTGGATTTCGTTCAAACATGTTAGGCGAATAGTATTAGGTTTTGAAGGGGAAAAAAATATGCCCAAGCTGAATTTTTCAGGAAACCTTCCAAATACCATTAGAAATAACATACTAAAACTCCCCGTGATTCCCGCTGGAGCCTTTTCCAATATTCAAGATGGCGTCCAAGATGGCCGCCAAAGTGTTAGCACAACTATATAGACGGGTCGATATACCACCTCACCCCCCAAAAAAATTGACGAAAGGTTTATAACGGTTTTCTGTCCTACTAGACATATAGTGAATGACAGTCGATCAAAATCTGACCCCCAAAAATGGATGTAAACTCCAAGATGGCCGCCATCGGCCGTGAAAATCGGTAAAACCACCCTAAATCGCATAAAATTTCACAATTAAACAATAATTCTTGTTTTTATTCTATGTTTTTAAAAGTTGGGGAACTCATTGGAAGCAATAAAAGTCTTAAGATGGCGGTGAGGCTAGGTGGGGGGGGGGGGGGGGGGAGGGGGAGGTATGGCAAAAGCAAAGATCATGGCCAAGGTAAAATATGATTTTTCGACAAATGAAGGTAGGAACACATGTAATACCTCTTTTTCGTCTAACTTTGATCGGAAAATCCATTTCTTATATTATTGTCATGATTCAAGGTCATCTTCAATGTCAAAAGGTTAATCTAAAGGTCAAATAATCGAAAATATGATTTTTACCAAATACAGTTAAGAAATTGTGTAATACCTCATTTGCATGGGATTTTGACTGATAAAACCTGTTATGATATTATGTTTGTGATTCAAGGTCACTTTTAAGGTCAAATGGTTAACTTTAAGGTCAAATTCCTGAAAATGATATTTTTAACAAATACAAATAGCAAAAAACTCCATATGTAATACCTCGTTTTGAGGTGATTTTTACTGGATAATCCACTTATGTTATTATTTTTGTGATACAAGGACTTCTTCAAGATCAAAAAGTAAATTCCGAGGTCAAAATGTATACAACAAATTGAAGATTAAAAGTCTTTAATGTCTAAACGTCAATTTTAAGGTCAAGTAAAAGCAAGTGTAATACCTATTTTTCGTGTAAAAAGAACTTCATCTTCAAAGTCGAAATGTCAATTTTAAGGTCAGATGAGTGAAAATATGATTCTAACAAATTAAAAAAACACAATGTAATACCTTATTTCAATTTGAGTATTTTAAACCAAAGTCTCATTCCAAACAACATTTTACACAAATAAAAATAGAAACAAGTGTAATCCATATCTTTATGTATCTTTGTGAGGTTTTAACTGCATTTCTTGTAGTACAATTTCGATGGTTAAATGTCATTTTTCGAATCCTGTGTCTGGAGGGCAGTGTCATCTCATTCATCTCACCATCCTCAGGAGGTTTTCTTGGCCCAGTTTAGCCTGCATGTGCACAAAGCTGGCCTAAAACCCCATTCATTTCATTTGTCATATTTATGGGTTTAAGGTTATTTAGCTATTTTTGACGGAATAAAGTGTTCTTCAACGCCTCCCCACCGTTTTTTATCTTTTTTCCGTTACCCTTTAACGCCACCAGATGCTCCGTAATTCCCGCCAATCGCATATCATCACATTCCAATCACCATTGAACGCCTCTCCGTCACCCTTCAACACTTACTCATCCCCTTTTGTTTCCCCTCCATCGCATTTTAGGCCATAGCATCACCATTTTTACACCTTTCCGTCGCCTATTAATGCCTCGTTGTCGCGCTTTAGCACTGCCTTGTCATTCTTTAACACCTCCCCATTGCCCTTCAACGTCTCCCTGTCTCACTTTATGCTTCTCGATCGCTCTTTAATGCCTCTGTGATGCCCTTTGCCGCTTTTTCGTTGCCCTTTAATGCCTTTTTGTTGCCTTTTAGCGCACCCTGTCACACTTGAACGCATCTTACTCGCCCTTTTATACCTCCCAATAGCCTTTTAACGCCTCTTCAGTGCCCTTTAACGCCTTTTCGCCGTCCTTAAACGCCTCCCAATCGCACTTTAACGCTTCCCCATTGCTCTTTAACGCTTTCCCATTGCCATTTACCGCTTCCTCGTCGCCCTGTACTGCCTTCCATACCACCTTTTAACACACCCAGTCGCACCTTAACGTCTCTGTGTCGTCCTTCAACGCCTTTACATTGCCCTTCAATGCTTTTTTGTCACCTTTTAGAGTTTCTCCATTGCCTCCTGCCCTTTTACTTGTAATGCCTCGTAATTCCTTGTTTAAAAAGACATTTTCACAATGTTTTGTTGACATTTTCACCTTGAGCATGCTTAATCAATAAAAACCTAGAAGAATTATATTATGCAGTCAAAATCACACCTCTACGAGGTATTATGCGTCTAATTTGTTGCATATAATATATTATGTTTTTCACCCTTCCCGGAAATTGAGAGGGGTGGCTGGTACACCAAAAGCATAGTATATAAGGCTCCTTTTTATGTCAGGGAAGGGGGTGGAAAAACATAAACACATGTTTTTAGTTTGATAGAAGAACTGAATAAAATGAAGGAAATGAATGATGTAAACACAATGTACATGTATTCTTTGAATTTCACCGTTTTTTTGTGGTATAATTCCCAGTAAATTATTGCTTTACGTCACGTTTTGGCACTAATGGTCATTTATGTGACATTGTAAGGCGATAAAAATCAGTACAGACAGATGAGATGTACAGATTATGACGTGAGTTTGGGGTGATAGGGCACGGTGGATTGTTGAGAGCGTTTTCCTTCACTCGCCCGATAATATAGGGGTTCTGGGCATGTCTGGTGGATTTACCCCAGGCATGTCCATACGTCCAGAGACTCTGGTCGGATTGTCCCCAGAGTAATAATAGTGAAGGTAACTATTTTGCCGGTTGCTTAAGGCTACCACGGCCAACATCAGTGCCTCCACCGACATTGACACTTAAACAGTAGGTATACACTAATTAGCCATAGCAATTTCCTACTTCTAAGAGTCATTGGCGGCCATCTTGGATTTGCCACTTTTCTGGTAGTCAGATTTTAAAAGACTTTCTCCTGCCATTAAATACATGTCATTGGTGACAAAACCTCTGGAAAACATCTTTGGCCATCTTTGGTATAATTTTCCGTGGTGTTCGAGTAGATGTTTGCATAAATCGACCAACTAATATCTCCGCTTGTAATCATCATAACTTTATGTTGTTTATATCAAAATCTTCCTTTTTACAAACGGATTACAATGAAACAGGCTTTGAGTCACGAAATAGTCACATATATCATTTATTTTCAATTTCTGACATTATGTTAATGATTGAAATAGTATTTAAAATGTCATACATATCAAAATCTTGCACTTTCGCTTATCAATATACCTTAAATTGCAAATAAATTATAGGCGTGACTATTTAGTGACTCAGAACCTGCTTCAATGGAATCCTTATGTGAATAAATGCACATGTAGACGTTTAAATCATAAAGTTATGTTGATTACAAACCGAGATATAGCGGTTTCGACATTTTGGCGGCCATCTTGGACGCCATCTTGAATAACGGAAAAGGCTCCAGCGGGAATCACGGGGAGTTTTAGTATGTTGTTTCTAATGGTATTTGGAAGGTATCCTGAAAAATTCAGCTTGGGCATATTTTTTTCCCCTTCGGCCTGATTACAGGTCTAATACTATTCGCCTATGTACACAATGTAGGACTATGTTCGCCAGGTATAGTGGTGTATATGAGGTGTGCTCCAGGTAGGGACACCAGTCTTATTTCTGACTTCACTGTCGTTTCAAGCTATTTCTCTCTAACCATTTGCAGGATTTAACTGAAATTTCTATATATACAATGCTCATAGGGACCTAGTCAATACAGGTGTGGCGCCACCTGTCTTATTTCACGGCTGGCTGTCTGTGTAATATATACCTGTCAATAACATCTTCCTCTAACCACCGATTTCTGGGAAACAATATTTGTTGCATTCACACTCACTAATATCTGAATTAATAAACTACCCTTAAATCCGATGCTATTGTGAACTCACCTAGGAAGACAATATCATGTAGAAAGTTCAAATCAAATACACCCGCGATTACAATTAAAGCTGCATAACTGTTTTGTTTATTTCGACCGAAATAACCTCAAATGTTCAACACAATCATTCATATATTTTTAAAGGCTTTATAAATGGACAAAATCGATGTAAATGTAGCTGGATTAGATCACGACGCGATACACCATCAAGTTATTGGTTGAATGCGTCTTGTTTGCTGGGAACTCAGCTACCGGTACTGTAAAGGCTGCTTTTTTTTACAATTATTTTATTTTACCGCATTTCGCTATTTATATAACTGTATGTGATGACTAACGATGAAATAAAATAGTCTGATATTTTCGAATAGCATTGTTACTATAGATCGTGTTTCTCTTGTCATGCAAAATTCACTTTGAATTCACTCATAGCATTGTCACTATATTTTGAAATGCCCATGAGGTATCATAAAAGACTGTGCGAAAAAAAGATGATTTACATCACCACCTGATCACTGAATTTGGTGTAATTCGGACTGCAATTTCTCACGGTCGGGGAAGAGCGTCTTAATGACGGGCCAAAGGCTCAGATGCTGGCCCACACTTAAAAGCACCATATTAAAACAGGGTCCTATTTTTCCAAGTGAGTGACATACTCTATACCGGTTCCGAAATTAAGTATGACATTATATGCAGATATGACTCATATCACACAAAGTAACAACTTCTAGATATTTCTAACTGACATGAGACAATACACTTTGTACTGTGAAATGTATCTATGATCACTTAAGAAATAAGAATAATTTTAAAAGTCTTCCACTCTTTTTTCAATGATGGTACTTGGTACTTTTAATGTCCTGGTTATACAGACAGTGTGTCTTACTCCGCTGTGATCAGGTCTTTGTTTTGGTGGGGCAACAATGTTAAAAAACAACAAACTTAAATCCTTAATAACTCAGTAACCGGAGCAGTAAAATAAAAAAAATGAAACACCATTCTTCATGGATTAATCTTTTGGTTAAAATAAACACAACAGTTATGCAGCTTTAAGCTGCAGTGTTTTTTCATCTGCACCAGTCCAGTCTCTATTCACGCAGAGAAAATCACATGACAGTGTGAAGATGTGTCATTGACACTTTTATTTAGGGATAAGAAATTATTAAAAATTTACAATCACTTTCCCCAAAACATTGACCAAAATTTAAATTGGTCCAGGGTTTCCCCCAAAGCATCATGGTACCATGATGCTTTAAACATTTACCCTGATGCTTCGGTAATTCCCATGTTGCTTTTCCAAATGCCATGATGCTTCAATAAAATCATTAAATGCTCTCCCCAAACTGCCATATTATTAAATACTTAGTTTTTATTTTCAGTGCACACATGGCTGAAACAGTGGTCATTATAAAAACGGTTTAGTCAATATTAAGCTTAATAAACAAACGAAAGACAGACCTTATGGTTTTCCTTAGAACTTTTTACTTCAATATTTTACAATATGACATCTATCAGTGCAAACAATGGATACAAATTAGTTTTATAAGTTACTAGAAGGTATATATGAAAAAGTTTTCATATTCGAATTTTCTCAGACGGGGGGTACGCCTCCGGACCCCAGTCTACGCGCGCCGTGCTGAACCGGAAGCGTCAGTTACCTGGGGGAAACCCTGTTGGTCGACTACATAATTTTTTGTGGGAGCAACAACTCGAAAACTAGTTGTCAGAAATTATTAAAATTTTACAATCACATTCGCAACAAGATGAAAATGTGGAACAGATTTTTAGCCCGCCTAGCTTTACCATGTTTACATTTTGATGAGGTGGACTAATGCAGTTGAAGTTCGGTGGTGTTTGTGTCTCTGTCGGCATTAACATTTTCTTAAAAAAATTTCATGTATCGTGCTCAAATTTGTTCTGCATATTGAAAATGACCTGCTCTCGGACAAATTCAATAGTCCAATGGATAAAAAAATGACCGATTTTTCGCACCAAATGGCTGATTTATCACATTTTACGTCGTTTATTTTTCAAATGCGATAATCACACGGCATATTAAAAAACACGTCTTTTCCCAGCAAATATGAGACGTTGGCACAATGTTGGTTTACTGTTGGGCCAACGTCGTAGACGGTGGGTCAACAGTGTTAACATTTAAATTTTAATTAACACATTATATTAACACTTTCATAAAACTATTTAATTATTAGAACTTTAATAGATTAAACCAAAACCTGCACAAAAAATCAGTTCAATCACCTTTTTTAGAAAATGAAATTAATATTTTCACAAAATGTTTATATAGCGTATTTATAACCAAATACAACTAGTCAATAATTCATTATAATAAAAATGAACAAAATTAACTATTTCTGTTGTCTTTAGTTCCAACAATAAAGTGTAATGAAGTGAAATGCCTTAAACTGAACATAAATTTAACACTTTAAAACATTAAGCATAGAAAAAATCCCGAAAAATATGCTCGATTTTAGTTTAGTTACCAAAAATGATGTAAACGTTGATTTGGCGCCAAGGGATACCTAGAGTTAGTTGAACACCGTGGCAAGCAACACGGGTTTAAATATACAGAAATATGAACAGGCATAATTATAAAGGTTGTCACAACTACTAAAATCTATCGATATTGAGGATCTCATAAAAGTGTGTTATTTAAGAAGGAAAACAAACTAAATTTAGTTACTAATATAATCTCTCACCAGGAAAAATGTGTTCATGAAATGTATTGCTAACTTATAAATAACAATTATGCTTATGCTCTGTTTTCAGAAGCCGTTTAATGAAATGCTGCTAGATTTAAGTCAATGTCAATACATATTATGACAAAAATTAAACTATGCTAAAAATGTGATCACGCACAGACATTGAGGTGTCTTAGAGGTTTTGTCGGGCGTGGGCCCTAGGGTATTATCATTGTATTTCTTTAGAGTAGTGGTTAGCACCGCTGCCTTTCACGCCAGAGTTCGCGGTTCGGTTCCCGGTCTCGGCGGTTTGGAAGAAACAAAAATGTTTCTTCTCCATCCACGTGTGAAAGTCAGTATTGTGGGGAGCCTCCGTGACCGAGAGGTAGCGTGCTCGGCCTCAGACCGCCAGGGCGCGAATTTCAAATCCTGTGTCTGGAGGACAGTGTCATCTCAATCATCTCACCATCCTCAGGGGGTTCTCCTGGCCCAGTTTAGCCTATATGTGCACAAAGGTGGCCTAAAGCCCGATTCATTTCATTTAAGGTCTTGTCAGGCTAAAAAAATCCAAAAATCCAAAAACTCGGAGGTGGGTGGGTGATTCAAGCCCCAAATCGGATTTTTCTGTACATGGTACAAAAAAACAAAATGGATATGGGGGTGGGTGGGTGTTGTCTGGCCGATCCAATTTTTTCTCGGATTTTTTTCAACTTGAAAAGACCCCTAATCAGATTCTTCAAAAAATACCTTTCCGAAAGAAAACAATACGTGCAGGTGGGAACAATGAAATCAACTGAAAGAAGCATTACCACAGGTGTCACTCAAGGCTCCATTTTAGGTCCCTTACTATTTTTAATATATATTAATGACATATCAGCTGCTACATCGTATTTTGATATCATTCTCTATGCCGACGACACCACCTAATTACCAACATACACTTAAACGATTTCAATAATGTTCATTCACTTTCGCAAACAATTAATACACAACTTTCGCACATAAGCAAGTGGCTCAAAGTAAATAAATTATCTCTTAATACCTTAAAGTCCAAATATATGTTGTTCCGTAAATCTCATCGAAAGTTACCCGTCCTTTCAATATGTCTGGATGGAGTGCCAATTGAACATGATACTTGTTTTAATTTTTTAGGTATAACTATACAAGAAAATTTAGGCTGGGAAACGCACACTAATAAAGTAGCAAATAAAATATCTAGAGTAATTGGAATAATAAATAAATTAAAGCATTTCGTCCCAGCATACATTCTTAAAACATTGTACAACAGCTTAATATTGCCACATATCAACTATGGTTTATTGCTTTGGGGATATCGATGTGAACGAATTTTTAAACTACAAAAGAAGGCAATCCGAATCATCACCTGCAGTAAATATAATTCACATTCCGAACCGCTTTTTAAATCTACTAATTTACTGAAAATTAAAGACATAATGAAAGTACAACAACTAAAATTTATCTATAAATTAATGAACAATTCGACTCCTGTATATTTTGGATCCATGTACCCTGACAACAGACGAAACATACACTCTTATAATACGAGGTCGAGACACCATTTCCAAATTCCCCGCATTAAACACGAGTTTGCAAGACATTGCCTAAGATATGAAATACCTATTGCCATTAATTCTCTTTCCACTGCAGTTTCAAGTAAAATTCTAACACATTCTTCATATTCGTTCGGCCAATATGTTAAAAGAACTATTATTGACAATTATTCGTCAACCTGTTCCATTGTTAATTGTGTCATTTGCAATATAAACTCGTAATATATATATACTGTCCTATATTTTTAGTCTTTAATATTTTACTCAATATTTAAATATTATGCTTATGCATTGTTAGCATCCAACCATTTATTATCTTCAAGTGTATATTTATACGGTTATAATGTACAAAATATTAATTTTCTTGTTATGTTAGTGAAGTGAATGTTCACCCCAAATAATGTAATATACCAACGGTGGCCCTCATGATAGCGATACATACAGTGTCGTAATGGGGGTCTCCTGTCCATAAAATTATATTATGAAATTGAATTGTTTTTCAATGTTTATACATGGCGAATAAATGTTTCTTGACTTGACTTGACTTGACTTGACTTGATTCCGCATTACTCTCTCACATGCTGTCTTTCTGAAATTCATCACTGCAAGATTCCTTGTGGGCAGACCCCAATTTTATTATTCTGTGGTACTAAAAAATCAAAGAGATGTACATTAATGAAAAACTTTTCATGACCGTATGAGATAGATATATCTCATTGGTAGCTAACGCAAACAAAACTTAGCCTGTATAAAGACAGGGACACACTAACTGACGCTAGTGGAAGGATAGGGGATCTGATGAATGAGAATGGCCCATGTCTATGCACCTCTGAACGGTTGCACAACAAAAAGATTGCAATACTGTAAACTTAGAAATATAGGCACCCGTACGTTCCATGTAGACGGTTTGATGAAAAATGCCTCTGTTTTTCTACACTTGTTCAGGGTTTCTGCCAGGGGTTGAATCCGCCAATATTTCCTGGTTTACATGCAGTATAGTTAACCCAGCAAACACGGGACATTTATCCATTGTTGTTTCAATGTTGGGCCAGCGTCGTAGTGATAGTTTTATCTATATTTTCCATGCCAGGAGAGATTATTCACTTCAAGTTGAAATTACAATTGAAGGGGTCCGACCCGTCCAAGCAAGAACATGTCAGTTTTTGCAGTTTAGGGTAAAAACTGTTTGTACTCGCCTAAAAAATCTATAACCATAGATATTACTGGACTGCCTGTAACTCCCTTGATTTTTATGCTAGTGACTATTATATAGAACTAAAGTGCAAACTGTTTGTTGCGTGACGGACTGTTATTTCTACATAAACGATTTGTAATATGCTATGGTTTCTTAAAAAAAAAAAAAAATTGTTTTGCCATCAGAAAGTAGCTCATCATGCAAGATAATTTAATTGCTGAGTGATGATACAACTACATTCAGTGTTGATGTTCCTCTCAAAAGAATAATTAGTACACATAACAACGACAATACATCAGTTCTTTGCATGCTAATAGGCCTACGTCAAAAACTAAGGTGATATATCTACGAGGCCCATGTTTTTCAAGCAAATCACATCTCATCTTTGCATAATATGAATTTGCTTGAATTTCACGAGTGTGTTATTTTCAGTTAACGGGCAGTTAATTTAAATAAAACATAGTTCCTTGCAGTTGACAAAAGTTTGTACGCAATTGATACAATTGTATTTAGCTAGATCGACTTCTGTTAAGAAAACTATATTTGACAGCATTAAAATTACTGCTCCCGAGATCTTGATTTTTTTACAGACAATGCAGCAGGCTGACCACCCGACAAAAAGCGAATACAGTCTATGACTTATATCATGTTCTTGCTTGGACCCCTTAGTTTTCTAAAATAGAAGCCGCACTTCAAACATCGATCAATTATTCTGATCCGAAAATGTTACAAGAGTGGGAAAATTATCTGATTTAAAGGGACTGGCCCAGGCTAAAATCATCAAAAAATCGGTGATTTTATTTTGGCTTCCTAATATGACCATATGATGTAAACATGTCCATAGACTAGAACTGCACAAGTTTTTACATTTTTGTACCGCGCATTCACCAGTTAGACTAGATATAGAGACGAAATCTCCGATTTCTAATTATTGACAACCATGTCAAAAATAGGAAATACGGGAATTTCGTATCTATATCTAGCCTAACTGGTGAATGCGCAGCAGACAAATTAAAAAACTTTTGCAGTTCTAGTCTATGGACATGTTTACATCATATGGTCATATTAGGAAGCCAAAATAAAATCACCGATTTTTTTGTGATTTTAGCCTGGGCCAGTCCCTTTAAATACGGTACAATCGCATCCACGGGCTTCGTGGTGCCTGCCAGGGCCGCGTGCACCAAACAGTCGCAAATGGGAGTATTAAGTCAACGACTGAGGTGGTAAGTCCGCCGTACGTGTGACGTTACAACGTGACAACGTGTACGATGGAACCATTACGCGGTGTGCATTATGGCTTTTTACAACGTGGCACTTACTACTTTTATACAACTGAAAGTGTTATAACACTGACAAAATGAATATACCCGCAGACTTGGAAAGATGTAGGCCGACTGATGTCAACCCAGTGTTATTTTATTGTTGGGTCACAGTCTGCGACGATGACTTAACATTTTTGGGCAAACAAATGCAGTGCTAATAACCCAAACATTGAAACAATATTGAATCACTACCTCGTGTTTGCAGGTCAAACATTGCGTCGGAAATCCACATGTGCACCAAACAAGACGTGATGACAGATGTCAAAAAAAATCTGCAAAGCTGTATCGTACATAATAATTATTTGAAAAAATATATCTGTTATTGAATCTTATACTGATGAGAATTGACCAGAATTTGAGTGCTTGAAATATCTGCGATATACTGGTAACACTAAATCACAGTTTTAGCCTAAATATAGAACATTTCGTGAAAAAATATCTGTAATAAAAAACATATCGGCAAAATGATGTGAGGGATAGAGAATAATGAGGGAGTATGAATAATAACGATGACAATGATGATAAGCGCCGAAATTTTGTGGTTCAAGTGTCGGTGAGTGTGCTATTTCATTGTGAATAAATATAAATTTACATTTCATCACCATCAAACTGTAGGATTTTTAAAATGTTCACCCCTTAATCAAAATAAAATATTTCGAGTTATTCTCTGAAAAAAAGCTTTAACAAGAGGCCTGAAGTCTTATATCATCCCCCGCCATAAATTACTTTAGAGTTTTTGCAGTCACAAATATTTAAAAAGTCGACTTGTGGTGGCCATTTCAAATTTCAGTAAAATCACCTGCATATTTCCAGATGGTGGGTAATGTGATTGTAAAATGTGAATTATTTCTGACTTCAATTTTTGAGTTTTTGCGCCAACAAAAAAGTTATGAGGTTCATCCATGGCGGCCATTTTGAATTTCTGTATAATCTTGAAAAAGTCACCTGCACATCTCCATATCAAGGGGAATGTGATTGTAAAATTTGAATAATTTACGACGTTAAGTTTTTGCGCTCACAAAAAAGTTTGGAGTTTACCTCTGGCGGCCATTTTAAATTTTAGTAGCACCTGTGAAAAATCACTTGCACATCCCCATGTTGCTAGGAATGTTATGGTAAAATAAAAAAAAATAAAAAATTTTTTTTTTGAGTTTTTGTCCCCACCAAAATTGAACTTGATCCGTGGTGGCCATTTTGAATTTCAGTAAAACCTTGAGAAAGTCACCTGCACATCTCCATATGGTGGGGAATGTGATAGTAAAATTTTAATAATTTCTGACCTTAAGTTTTAGCTTTAGCGCCCACAAAATTTTTTGGAGTTGACCTCTGGCGGCAATTTTGATAGCATCTTTAAACTAGAGCCTGACGACACTAAAGTAGAGCTTGCGTCGACCTTCAGGGTTATTGTTCTACGGACAGCTAAAATGAAGATGTCTCACAATAATTATTAAAGCTGCTTAACTGTTTTGCTTTTTTTAATCAAAAGATCAAGTCATAGAAAATGGTGTTTAATTTATTATTTGACTGTTTAAAGTATTAAAACCCAGTGGTGGTTTCTGAACTTTAAAGTCTAAAGTTTCAAGTCCACAGTTTGAACTGTTTAAGTACGAAGAAATCTGAAGTAGCCTATACTGTCCAAAGTCTAAAATTCAAAGACCGAAGCTCAAAATCCGAAGGACGAGGTCTGTCCGAAGTATATCCAAAGTCTAAAATCCGAACTCTATTAAGTCTAAAGTTAAAAGTTTGAAGTTCGAAATCTGATGTCTGAAGTTCGAAGTCTGTCCGAAGTCTTAAATCTGAAGTGTGAAATTCAAAGTCAGAAGTCCAAAAATCCGAAGTCTGATGCTCGAAGTCTGGCCGAGGTCCAAAGTCTGAAGTAGGAGTCTGACATCTGAAGTCTGTCCGAATTTGTCCGAAGTCTGTCTGAAGTGGTCTGCATGATAGCGATCACCATTGATCAGCAGTTCTCCTGATCCTCATAACATATATTATAATGTATTTCTTGAGCTTATTTTGGCTACATAATATGTAAAAACAAACATATATATTATGTAGGTTTGTTTTTATTGTGTGACAAATAAATTGTCCGAGTCTTTGAGTCCGAAGTTTGACGTCTGTACGATGTCTGACAATGAAGGCTACAATCCGACGTCTGAAGTATGTCCGAAGTCCACAATCCGAAGTCTAAAAACTTGTGTCCTAAGTCCACAATCAGAAATTGGAAGATGTCCGACGTCTGTACGAAAACTGTCTGAATTATGTCCAAAGTCTGAAGTACTACATGTCTGTTCAAAACCTGGAGTCCAAAAGCCAAAGTCTGATGTCCAAAGTATGTCCAAAGTCCAAAATCCGAGTCTGAAACCAAAGTCTGAAGTCTGTCAGTTGTTTAAGTCTGAAACCGAAGTCCAGAGTCTGACGCCCAAAATTTGAAGTTGAAAGTCTAAAGTCGAAAGTCTATCTGAAGTCCGCTGAAAGTTTTTTGCAATTAATATCACTTTGTCATACAATACCGGTATTGTATATTGTGTTTGTAGATCAATAATATGACAATAGCAGGCCAATTGTACCGATAAGCCTGCATATTCCTATAATTATTTTAGGCCTACATGTGGTCAAATTTTTATTCTCCGTTTTTTAATAGAGGTCTACTATATTACAATCTTATCCGAAGATCATATTACCAAAATATATAAATAGGTGAAATAATATTTCAGAATGAGATTATATAGACTAACATTCAATTAACAAACAATATAAAAGCCAAACACACGTGTAGGCCTACATGTATTTAATATACAAACGATTTAGTCTACCTCTAATACAATTTATACTATTTATAACTATATTGATCAGAATTTAATTGGACAGCTCCTCCCCTAATGCAGCAAAATTTCGTCACTGACACCTCCAGGATAACCGGAACCGCTTGCTATGTACCCAACAAACACGATGAAAATTGTTGGAACTGTTAATTTATCAATAATGGGCCAACGACGGCGACGCTAGCCTAACATTGAAACAGCATTGGTTGAATGTCTTGTGTAAATGTTTGCTTGGCCCTGGCAAAAAAAGGATATCCCCAATGAACTGCTTGTCGCGCTTTTCACGTACAATGGAGGCAGAATATTATAAAGACATAATAACATGACTGTATCAGATACAGATCCCGGGATACTACTACCTGGTGTTTTCTGGGCAGGTGGGAAGACATCTAGCTATGTCACTGCGTTGAGGCCTAATGCACGTGCCGTGCATACAAGTGGGGTCACACGTTACGTCACCGAACTGACCTAATTAATCAACTGGACAGGGAGTACTTGTTGACCCAGTGAACTATATACATGTAGTTCACTGGATCGACCTGTACTCTGCTTACTGGGCCACGCGTCATCTCTAAAGGCTGACATGGTATCACAGCAATACAAATATTTAACTGTGTTTATCTGAGCATCTAAATAGAAATCTCAAAATTGTTCTTTTTAACAGACACATGACGTTAAATATGTTATCAGCTAAACGAATTTAACGTCATTGTCGTGAAATAAATCGACACTAAAACACAATAAGCCCAGACAACTGCAACAGTAGACCAAAGCTCTACTAAAAATCACTTGCACATCCCCATGTTGCTAGGAATGTCATGTTAAAATTTCAAAAAAAATTTACAAGTAGTTTTGAGTTTTTGCGCCCACAAGAAAACGTGACGCCGGCCAGAATCCTGGCGCAACTAAAATTCCCCTTCCCCTACGGCCGGGGGATAAAAAGCGTGTGTGTTTGCGACTATTTGGTGCACAAATCCTATATTTGTGATGCAGTTGGTGCACACCACGTTTGCTTTATGATCCAATTACGAGAAACGTTTCGTTTGCGACTGTTTGGTGCACGCGGCCCGTGGACCACATAGGCTTACAATGGCACAGTTGAGTATTGCGCCGTCGCTCTGCATTCATTTTCAACTTAAATCACATAGGCCTAGGCCCTATAATCAGCTGAAGCGTGGGATGTCGGGAATATTTTTATTAACCTGTATCTAAATGTATTGATTACTTATCCAGAAACAGGTAGGCCTAGACATATTGGCAGTATTGCGTAATATTGGGAGGAGCGGGCAGAGATAAGGCTGGTCAGCGATGAGAGTCCCAGCAAACACGACACATTAACCCAATGCTGGACTAAGTTAGCATATACTGCCTTTTGGCTTTGCAGAGCAGAATTGTCAAAACACTGAATGTTCCAGTCACACAGGATCGGTAGTTCGACATTCATCACATTAAATAAACATTATAACAATTATCTGTCCTATCTCGACACCGCCGATCCAAGTTCCCAGACTGCCGAAAAGTATGCGATGGGGGAGGGGGGGTTGTTGCAGTCCCAACACCAAACACAGCGTTGAACCAATGTTAGCTTAATGTTGCCGCAGTCTTTGTAGATGAAGCAACATTAAAACAACATTGGTTCAGCGTCTCTCCTGCTAAATAGAATTTCTGTAACATTTTTTCTAAACGAAAATAAACAAAAAGTAACAAGATTAAAAATTAATTTTGTCTATTCAGCTGATGGAGAAGGGTTTGTTCGTGCTGTTCACATGCATTCGGACCTCAGAGAATATGCAGTGGTGGGTGACCTGAGCGACATCTATGTGTGCAAAATGGTTCACATGCATATCTACATGCAAGTGTTTAAGAAATACATCGCAATACTGTTGATTTTGAATAAGACGACCGACAGACTGAGTGGCTTTGTTTATAGACTATTCTGCGTTCCGCTTAAAGCGAGACAATCAGGCCAAAATCATCATTTTTGTTTTGGCTCCTTGATATGTCCATATTGAGTCAACATGTTCATAGACTAGAATTTAAATGACTCCCACAGTTCTACTCTATGGACATGTTCACATATTATGGACATATCAAGAAGGGAAAATTTTGGCTTTTGAGTGATTTTTGGCCTGATTGTGTCGCTTTAATTTTTATTTACCTCCAATAGCTTTGGGCGTGTCCTCCCATTGCAATGAAGATTAATTTATAGTGCGACGAATAATAAATGAACAGATTGTTATATATATATATATATTTATTAACAATAGGCCTATGAGCGACAGTAGCACACATATAATAATATAGGGGAAACACACATGATTCTTCATAAACTATGTTCTGTCAACTAGTACAATATATTACAATCTATTATAAGATGTATATTCAAATTTATTGTGAAAAACAGTGACTGATTGACTAACAAGTATGCGGTGTACTCTTGATCTTATACTGAAATCTAGTAAATTTGGTATTACTAACCTTTTAAGTTATGCTTTATATAAATGTATTTTTGCATACATTTCAAGCTGATAATTTTAGCTGCAACTTCTAGCTTGAGATAAATTTAATACATAAATTTTTCTTCAATACCTGACCATGAAAATTAGTGATAGGTTTTGCATATTCTCAGTAAATTTAAACTAACAGTTAATCTTGCTAAAAATCACTGACAGGTAAACATAGAGATTGGTAAATATAAGTAAAGTAGGTACTATAAAAAATACAGATCCTTAACCTTTAACTGCCGGTCCTGAATATATTCGGTTTTTCATGTATTTACTACCACATTAACATGATTAAGCACCACAAGCAGTTTAAACATGTTAAAGATAAAATGTGACATTAAATCAGCAAGACTTGAAAAATAATTACCTCCATTTTGTCAAATCTGAATAATTTATACTCACTTGAAGTTGTGGATCGCGTCAGGAGACACAACTTCAAGTGAGTGAAAATTCCAATTAAATAATTTGACGGTTAAAGGTTGATAAAATATCACTTTCTATTCTTGGGAAAGTGGGGGGGGGGGGGATCAACAGAATATTGAACAGTGTATGTCATTCAATATACTGAACAGTGTATGTCATTCAATGTACTGTTGTCCCCCTGCACAATTTTGCTTGGTTTAATTGAAATCTGTACCCCGTTGTATTCCTGTCCAACATGTCTCACAAAATTAAGTGCTATCAACATCTGATTAGATCTTGACTATCATGACTATGATCACGATGATAATATTAATAAATAAAGCAAATCTTTAAAAACTAGAACGTAAATAGCTGCTTGTGTGCTCCGGAGGAAACTGTCCAATTTCGTCATGATCCACAGCCCGAGGATGAGGTGCCCGGGCCGAGTTACTACGTCTGTACTCGTTTCTGTCATAACCTACAAAGTGACTATTATATTCAGTATCCCATTGTGAAGTCTCTCTCTGCATTTTCTGATCAAATTGGTTGAATCGGGCTTTCCTCCGCTGTTCCTTCAATGACGCTGATTTTGCCTGCCTTTCTCTTAATGCGATAGCGACTTGTCTTCTCTTTTGAGCTCGAAGTGCTGCTGGGTAAACCTGAAAAATATAATTTCCTTCATATTTATTGGAATATTTACAATTAGAAAGAGATGGGAACGATTAACATGATTAATCAGCTACTGAGAATTTTTGGAAGGTAAAGTTTTTTTTACATTATCTTAATATTATCATGCCATGCCGCAGTGCTAATTATTTTGAGCATCTATGATGCTTTTTCAGTACAGCAAGCTTGTAATAGGCAATGAGATTTTGCTTTAAAACATGTGGTATTTAAGTAACAGAACAAAATGAGACAAAGACTTTCATTCTTCCCACAGTTTTGATATAGTGGTCGATTACTGTCAACTTGCATTCAGAAATAACCTTAGTTATAATGCTTAGCTATGGTCTAATTGGGGTTGTCCAAGGGGATAATAATCATAGGTACAATATAGGTCAGATTAATGGATGGATGGAAATTTTTGTGGCTAATTCACAATTTCATTCACCATTTTGATTCCTTACAATACACAGCAAACACCAGCTAATGATCCAATCTATAATTATTGTTGTGCCACCTTAGAACTGCGACATTAGCCCAAACAGCATTGTGTCAATATCTCATGTTTACTGGTGTGGTGTATACATACAAACGATGCTTGGATAAATCTGAGATTTCAACATTAACCCCTATCCTGTCAAGTTAATGTATTTAAATTTACGCGATCCACACCCTTAAGTTGTTGAAAACGGATTGAAAACGACTATTGTCGAGATTAGCAGGCAAAGGGTAAATCAATCACGATCTTTGAATAGAAAAAACACTGTTTTAACCCAGTGCTAATCACATTTATAAGCTGTTATAAACCTTTTATTTCTCCTTCAAACAAGACCATTTGAAGGAGAAATGAGCATTAAAACTGTTAAATTGGAAAATGTTTTGATCTAAATTGTACAAACGCAATTAATTTTTACCCACTTGAAAGGGTCACTGTAGAGAGACACATACAACACTGATTTAGCGCTTTACCATGTTTAACATGAGCTTACAGTTGGTACACATAGATCAATACCCCATATAAAGCAGTGTTTATATGACATAGAGATCTAACCTGTGGCCAGCCAATGAAATGACCTAATACAGAACCGATTTTTAGCAGCTTTTCAAAACACGATGTTGGAAACATGATTACAAGAAATTATGCAAATTAGCTCCAGAGCACTCAACTAATAGTCTATAAATCTAGTGATGATGCACTAAACTAAAAATCAATGAGTTGAGCGGGCACACAAGTCAAAGCTGTTAAAGTCTGAGAGGTGGGCATTTTGAATCAGGTCCCCTGCATTTCTGGCAGTTTGTATGGTGAACACAAATTTCAGAACATTCTGAGTGAAAACCCGCAAGTCAATCTGGCTTACAAGGGAAAATTTACAAACTATTAACCCTTAAAACGCTGTTATAGTATTTTTGTATAAACCATGCAAAAAAACTTTTTTTTTAATTTGAGATAATCTTTCTGCTTCATTTGAATACCTCTGGTATGGGTCTACGGCCATTATAAACATTTTAATTCTTTCATTGCAGGGACTATTTTTATACATCAGAATCTGACATCTGCAGACATCAGATTCTGACATATAAAGACAGTCCCCATGCTGGAAGGCTAATGGCCTTCAGCCAAATTGACTGTCAGGGGCAAAACACACTTCTTGTGCATTAGTAATAGTATGCAATATTTACATTTAATTGAAATAGCAGTTATCATTGAACCAAATTTGGTGTGGCTTGCACTGGTCATACATTGATTAACACAAATTTTCTAGACATGCCACCTTTAGTCTGTGATTCTAGAATCCCTTGTTTTATCAATTCATGAAGTGTTTTTTTTAGCCTAATGTTACTTTATTTGAAGCATGTTATATTAGTTACTCATTTATCTCCTGGGTATAATTGATTCACATATAAAAATCTCCTGAAGTTATCATTGACACAATGACTTGACATAATAATTTTAAATACAATATGTATTATAAGCAAAGCCACTTGTCATAAAATATACACAAACATGCAGAATAAAAATCACATTTGCAGCTAAGGTGGTAAGGGATAATACTAGCATTGCATTAAACCTTGTCCTGCTGAATTGTTTCACTTGGATTTTCTTGTCATTTGCAGCTGGAATTGCCGAGACAATTTTCAGCTTCAAATGATGAAAAATATGACCATTTATAAAAAATAGACATTTATTATTGAATTATTGGATCAACTAAGCATCTACCAAAAACTAAATTATCGAATTTAGTGATATTTTTATTGATCTAAAGCATGCTTAAAGCTGTATATATACAGGACTAGCAGGACAAGGGATAACTGCACAGGAATGTTTATGATATTTTGTAACCTAAAGTACATTTTCTTGGTCTATTACTGAATAATCATAAACATTTTCTCACATCCACTGAGGCTTTTACATTGTGCGTTCTTTTGGTTCCAACTTCTTGTTCTTTGTCTTTACAACCATAAGGAAGGAAAGGCGCCTTCAGGTTCTCTGAACTATTACTTTCTTTTTTTGAAGGTCGACCCAATGGTGCAGACATAGGGCGAGTTTTCGGCAGTATCTTTTTCCCAGAGTGTAGATTTTGACCTGGCTTTCTTGGTCGTCGGGCTGCCTTTTCATCTGGAATTTAAAACAGTGCAACATTATTAATTGCAGACATATATTTAAAATTATTAGGCCTTAACAGTAAATTGCTACTTCAAATTAGAAGGCAAGGCATAAAGACATTTAGTTAAAAAAATTATTGATTAGTGATTTCTCTCCCAATTCACATGGTTAAGCTTCGCTCGGAGTACATCCATATTATTGTTGTACCAATATTTCCTATTTTCAAATTTGATTATCTGTTGGCATAGCTGTTCGCTTCGCAATAATGCATGAAATATCCTCTGATAGGATAAATACTAAAATTACTAAAATTTAAAAATATTAGATGAATAAAAATCTATTTAAAATAAATAACAGTACACTTAATTCATATTCATAAGTTTTGTTTAAGTTATGATTGTTGTAATACCTTTGCTCACAACGGTTTGAGACTTCTCGAAACCATCTTTGTGTGAGATTTCTTGACATCGCAATGTTGATTTATGTTGGCCATGTCCATGTTTGGGACAGGTAACTGCATGGCTCACTCGCTCATCCTCATCTAAATATAATTTTTCCAGCTGCAGCTCAGGGATAACCTCGTGACAGCTCAGTGAGCCATCATCTTTAGGGAACTTTTTGCCATGCACTGTATCATTGTTCACTGCTATGTGTTTCTTTCTCAGTGGTCCGTTTCCCACTCGTACATATTTCTTATATTTCTCTCTTTGTTGAGGTTCCTCAGCACTTTGTATCACATTTGGTGGGCCAGGATGAATGTCAGTACTGTTGGTACTCTCCGA
Source organism: Flabesymbios commensalis (assembly GCA_964017125.1). Lineage (NCBI taxonomy): Eukaryota > Metazoa > Annelida > Polychaeta > Terebellida > Flabelligeridae > Flabesymbios > Flabesymbios commensalis. The sequence continues at coordinate 70,922,573 of OZ024906.1, read as the reverse complement.
ATCAGAGTCGACTTCAGGCGACCATAAGAATGGATCAGTACGGTGCACGTGTTCTGTCTGCCTTCTCTGAAGTCTATAGTCAACATTGCTCTCGTACAAATGAACCGATTCAGCGGAGGATCTGAAGGCTCGTCTATATTCTGTCTTCACCATGGCTTATGGCAGCACTAATTTATCGACCACGCAACAAAAATATCTGCAGATGGTCACCAGTGCATGCAATCCATTGCCAACAGCGTCACCTGTAAAATAAAGCAAATTAACCCTTTGACTTCCAGGCCGGGGTGCATGCCAGGATCCAGATATACTGGTGTAGGAGTTCTATTTTTCGTCATTTGAAGCTGGAATTGCTAACGCAATTTCCAGCTTCAAATGACGAAAAATACATAAATGTATTATATATTTGACGAAAATTTGTGTCATTTTATGGTTACGTTCATTGACGAATGACGACGGAAATTTCCGTCATGTATGGTAGTGAAAAGGTTAAAATACTGTACATAAAGTACCATACTTTGAGTTGATGATATTCTGCCTTATCTCAACACAGTAAACATGATGCATTGACCCAGGGGCGGCTTATTGTTGGCCCAGCGGCGAAGACAGTGGGAAAACATTCAACTGCCCCTGGGTCAATACATTTTGTTTTGCTTGGAATTATAGCCATGAACATATGAATCAATACTATGCTAATTCATTCAGCTTGCTCCTATCTGAATATGTGTGTAGACATAAGTTATTGAAACGACACAACAATAGAATGATTGGATGAGAACAGGCTAGATAAAAACAAATCAATAATTGATGGTTTTGGGCAGACACTGTATAGTGAACAGAAACAGTCTATGATCGCGTCATGATTGGAGTAATGTCTCTGTTTGAGTGACCAGTGTACCGTGATATATATTAATATTTAATGTACAACATAGTGAAACATTCATACATTTTTGCTAGTCATGTGGTGTTAGTGGTGTTTCTGTACAGTTTTAAAAGAAATATTACATTACACAATATAGATATATTTTTTAAATATTATATAATGATATCGTTATAAATAGATTGACCCAATTAGGCTCAGCCAGAGGTGTATCCAGGGGATTGCTCAGGATACTTGAGCACCTGGGGCCCATCCCGCTCAGAGTCATAAAACTAACCCTTAGAGCACTGATGTTGACTGCAGTAGACATTCTGTCTTTTTATTAGCATAGATCTGTATAACCTCTGATAACAAGCTGTTCACTGTAAAATATGCCTTCAATCATGAAACACTGCTATATATTGGGACTTAAAATTAGGAAAAAACAAAAATTTTCAGTCACTTGAAGTTGTGTGTCGCGGTAGCGAGACACGACTTCAAGTGGCTGAAAATTTAAATTTCTTTGCTCAGTGCTCTAAGGGTTAAGATTATCTACTACATTGTATCTCACATTTCCATTACAAAAGCTAAGATAAATCTTATGGAAATGAAAGAAAGTTAAGAGATCTTAATTTTAAGATTCTTAAGGGGCCCCTGGTCCCTTAATTTTCAGAAAATATTTTCTAATCTCATTAATTCAGTGTTCCAACACATGGCTGAGTATGAAATTTAGGTTTCAAGAGCAGTAATCAGAATGTGACCAAGCACAAACATAATTTTTCTGATTTCTTCTTTTACTTGTTCATAGTAAACAAGTAAATTAAATTTCATAACAGGCTTCCTATCTTCTGAAAAAAATTCTGAATCAGGCACGTGTTTGTAACGTTTTCCAAAAGTGGAATGTTCAACTGTACACATTATGTCACAAATCCCACTCTGAAAATGGTAATCAAAACAAATGTTACCAATCAGATGAAACTTGTTATTTGGTTTATTTTCTCATGTGTGCACATCTGAGGTGCCAACCTTGGACCAGGAAAAATAGGAAGACATTTTCGGGGATCAAAATAAATATCGGCAAACACAATGTCGCACACGTGCCCTGCGCGTCAAAGAAGCACCCTCATTGTGGGGGTCTGGGGAGTATACATAAATTGCCATTTGGATATAGTATAGCACTAAAGAGTGATCTAAACTTGCCCAAGCGTGCGCAGTCGCTTTCTGTGATCACGAAGCTGTTATTATATACCGGTAGGTGGGGGTCTAGGGGTCCCCCTAGGCCTCTGGGTAAAAAGATGGCCTCTGATACATTTTAGGTATTTACTGATGGGTTTAATTTATTTTCAGACAAACTATTTTTATGTAAAATGCTCTCGTAAATCATGTAAACTAAAAATAACAAGACTACATAAGTCCAGGAGCTCCCGCTCCGAATTAGAATTTGATTCAAGCAATTTTGTGTAGGGTTATTAATGTAGTCCTAGGCTAGGTCAAAAATCAAGACGCAAGACAACTAGGTCTAAGAAGCTCAGTCTAAGAGTGAGATAAGAACTAGACAGTCTGTCAGAGATTGAAAACCTCCATTGAAATTATTGATCCTAATCTGTTTCCCAGTAATGGTCTACCTATCTGGCACGGTTTACCAGATATCAGGCCAATCGAGGTAACTAATAGCTGATTTACGGTCATTTTGCATTCGATATAAACTAGTTAAATAAAAATTAGGGTGCAACCTCAAATTTTGTTTTATAGTAATGGACTAACATTTAACACAGTTTGCAAAATATTGGGCATGTGAAAGTAAATAATGGCCGATAGGGGGCCATTTTGAATTTGATCGAGTCAGAATTTTTCAAGATGCATCCTCAGCTGAAATCTCACATTTCATTCTATAGTATTCGTCTAGCTATCTAGCACGGTTTACCAAATATCGGTCATTGGAAATTGTATAATGGCCTAAGGGCGGCCATTTTGAATTTGATCAAATCGAAATTTTCCAAGATGCATCCTCAGCTGAAATCTCACATTTCATTCTATAGTAATGGTCTAGCCATCTAGCACGGTTTACCAAATATCGCCCATGTGAAAGTGAATAATGGCCGATAGGAGGCCATTTTGAATTTGATCAAGTCAAAATTTTTCAATATGCATCCTCTCCTGAAATCTCACATTTTGTTTTATAGTAATGGTCTAGCCATCTAGTACGGTTACCAAATAACGGCTATGTGAAAGTGAATAATGGCCGATAGGCTGCCATTTTGAATTCGATTGAGTCGAAAGTTTTTAAAAGGCATCCTCTCCCGAAACGTCACATTTTGTTTTATAGTAATGGTCCAGCTATCTAGCACGGTTTACCTAATATCAGGCCTATCGAGATAAATAATGCTGATTGTCGGCCATTTTGAATTCATAAGTTAAAAATTTTCAGGGTGCATACTCCCCCGAAAACTCACACTTTGTTTTATAGTAATCAGATAATGGTCTTTTCAAGATGCATCCTCTCCTGAAACCTCACAATTTGTTTTATAGTAATGGTGTAGCTATCTTGAGCGGTTTTCATGATATTCCGCAAAATCTTTCAGTCGATTTACCGATGTTATAAATTAGATCAAAGTGCTGGGTCAACTTCAAGGTCAAGGTCCAAAAACCTGAAAAGGCATCAAAACGTCTAAATAGGTCATAGTTCTGAACCAGAAGTAGGTCAAAGTTCAAATACCCCAAAAGGCACAACTAGACCCCCTAGGGGTGTTGTGTGTAAAATTTAAAGACAATCTGACAAGTACTTTCAGAGATATACTCCGGAAACGAATTGTTTACGGACGGCCCAACGCCATAACATCATCATTTTCTCCTCTGCGACCTTGCGTATTGAATTCAGATTAAAAATATTTTAACCTGTCCATTATCCACCTGGAAGTAACCCACATACCAAAAATTGTTATCCCAGCTTATTTTTTTACAAAGTCAGAGGCAAAAGAAGAGGCAAAAAAAAAACGGAGGCGGAATCCATAGCTCCCTCCGTCTCACCTACGGTGATGGCGGGAGCTGAAAAGGGCTTTCAGATAAGACTAAGGCCAGTAATTTTTTTTATATCACTGGCCCTTTGGGCTACTGCCCCGTAACAGGTAGTGTCAACCTCTGCTTAGTGATCTTGAGGGTTGTTTATGATTGTACCAGACAGCACTGACTCCATGACTTACTGTTTAACCCTTTCACCACTGAAGCCCGTTTTATGTGCTGAATGCTATGGCATTCAGCACATAAAAACGGGCTTCAGTGGTGAAAGGGTTAAAGGAATGTAATAGAGAGAAGTAACAAAATTGAATTTACAAACTACAATATAAGAAACCTGGTGTTTTGAATGTAGCTGATATCTTGATGTACTATAGTGCATACTTAGTGCTAGTATATCAATCAGACTATTAACCATTACTATTGATAACATTTACAATTAATGTGTCTAATATAAACAAAAATTGAAATGAATGATAAATATAGAAAATAAATAGCTTGTATGTTGGGCCAGCGTCGCAGATTGTGGTACGGTGTATAGAATAAAAACGATAGTGTGGCAATGTCTATTGCTTCCTGTGATCTTTGTTTTTTAGTTAGATATATATTTATATATTTTGTATATACCGGTAGGTGCTGGGTGAACTTGGTGTCCCACAAAACATGCTATATCAAAGCTTGGTTGATTTATAGCTGGGCCGGACTGACCCCAAGACGACTCCAATTTTAAAACAATATAGCCATTCAGCAACATTGACCCAGCACTGGGCCAACACTCGTTGTGACTCACCATGTACCCATCATACATAAGACATTACCCAGTGTTGGTTTAATGTTGAACCATCTTCTCAAACAGTAAACCAACATTAAGCTGACATCGGCTCAATGTGTCGAGTTGGCTAGGTAGACACGTGCCAGCGATGAAATTAGTCCAACAACATCGCGCCTAGAAACACTGGATGTTTGGAATACAACTATATTCCACACACATGCCTATTACCTATAAAAGAGGAGACCTGTGTATGTGGGACCAGTGTGTTTATTGGACTACCCACCACCCAGGCTAAAATAATAATGTGTAGCCTTTAGCTATAGCACTATAATTACTAGAACACCTTCCAACTCAAGTTCCAAGTTTGAAAAGTTAATTTAGTACGAGTAGGCTTGAATAAATTTAGTAAAATTCAGAGGAATGTTTTTTTGACTTTGTAGCAATCTTGATCTAGTTGAGTATAAATACAGGCACATTGCTTAATATTACACTTGTTGAATAGTCAACAATAGATAGAGAAATGGCTACAATTTTTCTGCAAGTGGAATTATAACGTGTTATCAGCCTGTATATTGAACCACAATAGGGGGTGTGATTAGAACCACTGGTCAAAATTACACACCACTGGTCCAACTTACACGCCATCGTATATATGAAATATATATGAGACAGCTGGTCCATTTTACAGTACTGTAACTTGTAACTTGCAGGGGAAACAGGATTACCTTTCATTTCGAGAGTGGGGAAACAGAATTCATGAAAGTGGAAGAATGAATGTACTGGTCAGCAATCAGTATTGAAAATGATATTGAGCCTAGTTTTTTCTAATATAACATGTTCATACAGCAGGGGGGAAATGTGTGAAATTTGAGCGAGATATAATATGCACAAAGTGAGAAATTAATGTCACTTTTTTTCTTCAGGTGTGAAATACATTTCCATCATGGGGAAATCCCGTTAAACCATTTTCACCAGCGAACGTGATGAAATCTGATGAAAGCTGCAAGCCCCCCCTACAAGTTACAATTGTACACATCTCTAGGTCCAAATGATACTGTAATACAGGCGAACATCTTTATAGCACGAATCTTTACAACAAGGATCGGTTATAACACGATAAGGTCATGGACCCAAACATTTAAGACCCCCTTTCTAGGTTCTTTTCTTGAAAATCGTGTCATAAAATCCAGCTGTACACAGGCCTACACGATGTAATAAAACAAGGAGCGAGATTTCGTCGCCAACTTATTCCCTCTGATTATGTGATGCTTGTCACGGTAGCCATTCACACAACAGTGCTCCAGCTAACAGAGACGGCATACTCAATATTGGCTCAATGTTGAGCCAACGCTGGGTCTGTGTATGTTGTGCAAGCAGCATGGTGTCGCGTAATTTTTGACAGGTGGTCTTTTAATCATCCGTCTATCGTGTAGGCCTAATTATCTAGAACAGAAATTGTGTAAATATCCTGTTATAATTTAAGCAGATTATAGCATTAACAATTATTTTTAATTAAAAACGTGCTATAAATGTAATAAACTAAGATAGCATTATAATTCATGCATATTGCCGTAATTATATTACAAAATAGTTCACCGATATGACATGAAGCCAGATAAAGAAAACAGTACAGGTCTATTGTCAGATCATGCAAAATTATCACAGACCAAATGCATATCTGACATTACAGGTAACCCTTGTGGCGTCGCCATGACAATCAGTGGGCCTTAGTTTGTCTTTTTGCGATCAGAATTCGCCGCAGGTCGGCCATTTTGAATTTGATCAAGTTGAAATTTTTCATGGTATATCCCTACCTGAAACTGCACATTTTGTTCAATAGTAATGCTGTAGCTATCTGGTCTGGTTTTCCAGATATTACGCATATTTAAAAAATTATGGCCGATAATCGACCGCCATGACCTAATTTCTGTCCGAATCTTGCCCAATTTCAAACTCATCCGAGCTATTAGTGAAATGGATGTATGGTATAAATTTTGGAACGATACATTAAAAAACGTTTAGTGAATCGCGCTAACGAGAAAAATTGTCGATCTGAAAAAAGTCAAGGTCATAGGGGTCACAAAAAGGTCAAATGTGAAATGAGTCAAGCTTTAGTCATGATTAACCTCTATGTAAAATTTAATGTGCATTCCAGTTACACAAAACAAGTTATAGTGCTAAAAGTGGCGGACAGACGGACAGACGGATGCGCCTGGTGACAACAATAGAAAACTAGCCATCTAGCACGGTTTACCAAATATCGCCCATGTTAAAGTGAATAATGGCCGATAGGAGGCCATTTTGAATTTGATCAAGTCAAAATTTTTCAAGATGCATCCTCTCCTGAAATCTCACATTTTGTTTTATATTAATGGTCTAGCCATCTAGTACGGTTACTAAAAACCGGCTATGTGAAAGTGAATAATGGCCGATAGGCGGCCATTTTGAATTTGATCGAGTCAATTTTTTTCAAGATGCATCCTCTCTTGTAATCTCACATTTTGTTTTATAGTAATGGTCCAGCTATCTAACACGGTTTACCAAATATCAGCAATGTGCAAGTAAATAGTGGCCGATAGGCGGCCATTTTGAATTCGATTGAGTCGAAAGTTTTTAAAAGGCATCCTCTCTCGAAACGTCACATTTTGTTTTATAGTAATGGTCTAGCTATCTAGCACGGTTTACCTGATATCAGGCCAATCGAGGTAAATAATGCTGATTGTCGGCCATTTTGAATTCGTAAGTTAAAAATTTTCAGGGTGCATCCTCCCCCGAAAACTCACACTTTGTTTTATAGTAATCAGGTAATGGTCTAGCCATCTAGCACGGTTTACTAAATATCAGCCATGTGAAAATGAATAATGGCCGAAAAGGCGGCCATTTTAAATTTGATCAAGTCAATTTTTTTCAAGATGCATCCTCATCTGAAATCTCACATTTCGTTTTACAGTAATGGTCTAGCCATCTAGCACGGTTGACCAAATAACGGCCATGTGAAAGTGAATAATGGCCGATATGCGGCCATTTTGAATTTTATCGAGTCAAATTTTTTCAAGATGCATCCTCTCCTGAAATCACACATTTTGTTTTATAGTAATGGTCTAGCCATCTAGCACGGTTTACCAAATAACGGCCATGTGAAAGTGAATAATGGCTGATTGGCGGCCATTTTGAACTTTGACAAAAAGATTTTTTTCAAATTACATCCTCTCCTGAAGCCTTAAAATTTGTTTTATAGTAATGGTGTAGATATCTTGAGCGGTTTTCATGATATTCCACAATATCAGGCCTGTCGAGGTGAATAATGGCTGATAGGCGGCCATTTTGAATTTTATCAACTTCAAATTTTTCGGGATGCATCCTCTCCTGAAACCTTACAATTTATTTGATATTAATGGTGTAGCTATCTTGAGCGGTTTTCATGATATTCCGCAATATCAGGCCTGTCGAGGTGAATAATGGCCGATGAGCGGCCATTTTTAATTTTATCGACTTGAAATTTTTTAAGATGCATCCTCTCCTGAAACCTCACAATTTGTTTTATAGTAATGGTGTAGCTATCTTGAGCGGTTTTCATGATATTCCGCAAAATCTTTCAGTCGGATTTACCGATGTTATAAATTAGGTCAAAGTGCTGGGTCAACTTCAAGGTCAAGGTCCAAAAACCTGAAAAGGCACAACTAGGGACCTTAGAGAACATGTATGTGCAATATGACTGTCATCGGCCTAGTACTTTTCGAGATCTGCTCCGGAAACGAAGTGCGCGTCAAAACGTCTAAATAGGTCATAGTTCTGAACCAGAAGTAGGTCAAAGTTCAAATACCCCAAAAGGCACAACTAGACCCCCTAGAGGTGTTGTGTGTAAAATTTGAAGACAATCGGACAAGTACTTTCAGAGATATGCTCCGGAAACGAATTGTTTACGGACGGCCCAACGGCCCAACGGCCCAACGCCGTCACATCATCATTTTCTCCTCTGCAACCTTGCGTATTGAATTCAGATTAAAAATATTTTAACCCGTCCATTAGCCACCTGGAAGTAACCCACATACCAAAAATTGTTATCCTAGCTTATTTTCTCACAAAGTTATAGGCAAAAGAAGAGGCCAAAAAAAAACGGAGGTAGAATCCATAGCTCCCTTCGCTCACCTACGGTGACGGCGGGAGCTAAAAACAGATATTTCTTCTTTCTTGGATAAATCTGAATACTGCTTAAAACCAGCAATAAAGACTACATAAGTCCAGGAGCTCCCGCTCCGAATTAGAATTTGATTTAAGCAATTTTGTATAGGGTTATTAATGTAGTCCTAGTCTAGGTCAAAAATCAAGACGCAAGACAACTAGGTCTAAGAAGCCCAGTCTAAGAGTAAGATAAGAACTAGACAGTCTGTCAGAGATTGCAAACCTCCATTGAAATTAATGATCCTAATCAGTATCCCAGTAATGGTCTACCTATCTGGCATGGTTTACCCGATATCAGGCCAATCGAGTTAACTAATAGCTGATTTACGGTCATTTTGAATTCGATATAAATTAGTTAAAAACTTAGGGTGCATCCTCCCCCGAAACCTCAAATTTTGTTTTATAGTAATGGACTAACATCTAACACAGTTTGCAAAATATTGGGCATGTGAAAGTAAATAATGGCCGATAGAGGGCCATTTTGAATTTGATCAAGTCAAAATTTTCCAAGATGCATCCTCAGCTGAAATCTCACATTTCATTCTATAGTAATGGTCTAGCCATCTAGCACGGTTTACCAAATATCGCCTATGTGAAAGTGAATAATGGCCGATAGGAGGCCACTTTGAATTTGATCAAGTCAAAATTTTTCAAGATGCATCCTCTCCTGAAATCTCACATTTTGTTTTATAGTAATGGTCTAGCCATCTAGTACGGTTACTAAAAACCGGCTATGTGAAAGTAAATAATGGCCGATAGGCGGCCATTTTGAATTTGATCGAGTCAATTTTTTTCAAGATGCATCCTCTCTTGTAATCTTACATTTTGTTTTATAGTAATGGTCCAGCTATCTAACACGGTTTACCAAATATCAGCAATGTGAAAGTAAATAGTGGCCGATAGGCCGCCATTTTGAATTCGATTGAGTCGAAAGTTTTTTAAAGGCATCCTCTCTCTTAACGTCACATTTTGTTTTATAGTAATGGTCTAGCTATCTAGACCGGTTTACCTGATATCCGGCCTATCGAGGTAAATAATGCTGATTGTCGGTCATTTTGAATTCGTAAGTTAAAAATTTTCAGGGTGCATCCTCCCCCGAAAACTCACACTTTGTTTTATAGTAATCAGGTAATGGTCTAGCCATCTAGCACGGTTTACCAAATATCAGCCATGTGAAAATGAATAGTGGCCGAAAAGGCGGACATTTTAAATTTGATCAAGTCAATTTTTTTCAAGATGCATCCTCATCTGAAATCTCATATTTCGTTTTACAGTAATGGTCTAGCCGTCTAGCACGGTTGACCAAATAACGGCCATGTTAAAGTGAATAATGGTCGATAAGCTGCCATTTTGAATTTTATCGAGTCTAATTTTTTCAAGATGCATCCTCTCCTGAAATCACACATTTTGTTTTATAGTAATGGTCTAGCCATCTAGCACGGTTTACCAAATAACGGCCATGTGAAAGTGAATAATGGCCGATAAGCGGCCATTTTGAATTTTATCAAGTCGAATTTTTTCAAGATCCATCCTCTCCTGAAATCACACATTTTGTTTTATAGTAATGGTCTAGCCATCTAGCACGGTTTACCAAATAACGGCCATGTGAAAGTGAATAATGGCCGATAAGCGGCCATTTTGAATTTTATCGAGTCAAATTTTTTCAAGATACATCCTCTCCTGAAATCACACATTTTGTTTTATAGTAATGGTCTAGCCATCTAGCACGGCTTACCAAATAACGGCCATGTGAAAGTGAATAATGGCCGATTGGCGGCCATTTTGAACTTTGACAAAATGATTTTTTTCAAATACATCCGCTCCTGAAGCCTTACAATTTGTTTTATGGTAATGGTGTAGATATCTTGATCGGTTTTCATGATATTCCACAATATCAGGCCTGTCGAGGTGAATAATGGCTGATAGGCGGCCATTTTGAATTTTATCAACTTCAAATTTTTCAGGATGCATCCTCTCCTGAAACCTTACAATTTATTTGATATTAATGGTGTAGCTATCATGAGCGGTTTTTATGATATTCCGCAATATCAGGCCTGTCGAGGTGAATAATGGCCGATAGGCGGCCATTTTTAATTTTATCGACTTGAAATTTTTCAAGATGCATCCTCTCCTGAAACCTCACAATTTGTTTTATAGTAATGGTGTAGCTATCTTGAGCGGTTTTCATGATATTCCGCAAAATCTTTCAGTCGGATTTACCGATGTTATAAATTAGGTCGAAGTGCTGGGTCAACTTCAAGGTCAAGGTCCAAAAACCTGAAAAGGCACAACTAGGGACCTTAGAGAACATGTATGTGCAATATGACTGTCATCGGCCCAGTACTTTTCGAGATCTGCTCCGGAAACGAAGTGCGCGTCAAAACGTCTAAATAGGTCATAGTTCTGAACCAGAAGTAGGTCAAAGTTCAAATACCCCAAAAGGCACAACTAGACCCCCTAGGGGTGTTGTGTGTAAAATTTGAAGACAATCGGACAAGTACTTTCAGAGATATGCTCCGGAAACGAATTGTTTACGGACGGCCCAACGGCCCAACGCCGTCACATCATCATTTTCTCCTCTGCAACCTTGCGAATTGAATTCAGATTAAAAATATTTTAACCCGTCCATTAGCCACCTGGAAGTAACCCACATACCAAAAATTGTTATCCTAGCTTATTTTCTCACAAAGTTATAGGCAAAAGAAGAGGCCAAAAAAAAACGGAGGTAGAATCCATAGCTCCCTTCGCTCACCTACGGTGACGGCTGGAGCTAACAAAAAACTTGTATTTTATGTTGAACACAACAGCAACTCCAGGTAAATATAAAGCCAACCTACAAATAATGATCAACACTGAATAATAAAGCGAAAATTTTACAGTGATGATTTTCTGACTGAACATATAGAACTAAGACCGACATACAGCACTCGTCGGTGTAATCAGCAAGCAAAACTAGCCCACGATCACCATGTCACTGCATCGTTTTGACACAGACAGCGAGCGACTAGCAACTGTGACCGCAACTGAAGTTTTGGCCACAACTTGTACCCATTCTATCTTACAGACACAGTAACACTAGGCCTATGTCTATAATAATAGGGTAGCGAAAAGGTCAGCATCACAAACTTGATAAGGCCCTAAAATGTGTGTTTCTAGCTGTATTGTCTGGACTCCCCTGGCATTCCACATTTTGTCATATTACTAATTTCTGTGCATGCTTACTAAACAAAATCTTAATGATCTAAATCTAAAATTTGAAACAAATTAAAAGTCATTTTTTGAGGTGCTATTATTTTGCGTCTTAATTTATGCCTTCATGCGAGCGCCCATGCACCTCTAATTGTTATGTGATTTCTAAACGAAGAATTTTTTTGGAAAGAGACCACAATTGCCATTATTTTGGTACTTCAAATGGGACAATAATCAAACCAAAAATTTTGGCAATTTGCCTTTTAGGATGGGCTGTAACTTTTTTAAACTTTATTTACTTTCCAAATTTAAGCCAATTTATACTTCCAAATCCTGTGATTGAATGTGGCAAATTTCTTAAATGTTCGATTAGCTAAGTACTTTTACTTTATTGCGGGGCTCACATTGGGTGCCCTGATGAATCTAAAAACTAAAACTCTGAACAGCGGCATCATCTCAGTAGTTTTCCTCAGCTGCTTCAAAAAGGTAAAGTATCCGGGTGATGTTTTGGATTCTGTATTCCTTTGGCAATTTGCAACATTGAGGTGACATCTTTTGGACGTTTTTATAATTTAGCTCAGATTTTCATCTAGCACAGAATATTTCTTGCTCAGTCAAAACTGTGGAATGTGGGAGATTCCCACATTGTTCTTTCCAAATGGCTTAATGATGGCCTCCATAACTTCCTCATAGGGCAGTAGACAGGGTTCCTCACAGGAAAAAATCAGCTGGTTGCCCCCTCAAAAATCTTAACTTAGCGCGCGCGAGCAGCTTAACCCTTGCACTGCTTATACATGTTATAGAGGAGTGTCATAAATAGACATTAATAGTAAATTTAGTCTAATTTTTTTTTTTTTTTTAAATTCATCCGGTTGGGCAACCGGCAGTGTGGTGAATCCTGAGTAGACATATACTCGCCGGCAAATTAAAAATGATCAACCAGGATCGCAATTTTTTGGGCGATTTCTCCGTCAATTTTGAACAGATTTCCTTGAAATTTTGCAGAGGCCATTTCCTATTAAAATCCTAACAGGGGTAAAAAAATCTCAAAATTATACAGTAGTTATTCGTTATAACACGATCGGTGGGGTCCATAAGTACGAATCGTGTTATAAGCCGATCGTGTTATACGAAATGGCCCGATTTTATCTAGTACTACTAGATACGATATGACTGGAGATACACGGGATGCGGTAATATAAATAACTGACACGGGACAATATATCAGCTTGTAGCATAACGTCGTTTCCAGGTATTCACTGTACAAATATCCGAGTTTTAGAAGTTATATTGATTATTATTTGTAAATAATAAAAATGTGAATTGGTTGAATGTGTCTAATATAAACAGTAGAAGTAAAATTAGTTGAATCAGGAACACAGAACTCGTGCGTGAACAGAGTGACGCTGTGTATACAAGTCCGTGTCATGTACAGTGTTTAATGACGTCATCGTTTTGAGAGTAGAGGTGTCAAAATCTCGTGAAATATCACTCTCAACGTGAGATCATACGCGACTGTCAATCATCCTGACACGGCCCGGTGCGATGGGAGGCGGGTGTTGACCAATCAGCGTTTGAACACAACAAACACGATGTCTTTGCATTTTTTGTATCGTGCAATCAATTACTACAACACGATTATTACGTTTTTTCCACATCGTGTAATAAAACAGCATATCAGTGATGTTATATTATTCATAGGATAACTACCAAGCCTGTTGGCTTGAAATAGTTTGATATGCTCACGTTTACTTGCGGCGTCGATCATCGCGTAACTGCCCGCAAATGAACCAGTGCTGATTTAATGATGGGCCAGCGTCGTGGTCAGGTGAGATGGGAGGGAGATATTGACCAATCAGCGTTAGAACACGCTTGTCAATCAAACTTGTCGGTGAGCTGTCCATACTGACAGTGATTTATGACTGATCATATCGGCATAAAAATATATTTATGCAACACCATTAAATCTAATATATTAACTTAATTTATAAATTATTTAACAAAATGACTTGTTTATCGCGAACATAACACCTTGCAATACAAACAAGAACGCTGCTCGACATTGCACAATGTGAGCTGTGAAGAAGTGGCATTCATCAAACGATCGGCGTGTCATCACCTCTGGCTCCCTATTTTATTACGTGATTTAAAAATAACCATTTTTTCCGGTTGAACCTGCTAAATTAAGTTAATTTTATTTAATAGCTAGGATTACTGACATCAAATCGTGCACGTCATATTCGTGTTATAATATTTTATAACACGATATAAAAAACACCATATTCGTGTTATAATATTTTATAACACGATATAAAACACATGATATAAAACACATCATATTCGTGTTATAATATTTCATTACACGCGATTTTAAAAACTTGCAGAATCACCATATTCGTGTTATAATATTTTAGAACAGATTAAAAAAATATGTAAAAAATTATTATTCGTGTTATAATACTTTAAATAAACATGTTCTTTTGCTAAACACGCCATATTAAGTTAAGTTGGTTAAATAAATACATTCTCTGAGATCAAATCGTGCACGTCATATTCGTGTTATATTATCTATTACACGATTCGTGTTTGAATTGAAGTTAAGCTCAAATACGAAATGAGATACTCTTGTTCTAAAAGGGTGCCGTTATGTGCTGTGCAATACCACTTGCCGGCGACCTTGCGTGAGCGTCATGCGTGAAGGATTAGGCCTACCGCTACGGCACGATTAACATGTGACGTTGGCGGACAATTTCATGCTTAATTGTATGTTCAAATATTTATAACACAATTTTTCCGGGAAAATGGTAAAAAAAGATAGTGTAAAATTTTAGGATCCATGGTTTGCATCGTGTTATATCCGATTCGTGTAGTAACGATTCGTGCTATAACGGATAATTAATGTATTAATTATTTCAAAAGTTAGGCCATTTGTCATGTAATAAAATTCTAGGATTAGCTTAATGGGTTTATAAAGGGACGTCATAATTTCAATATACTACATGTCAAATGGTCTAACTTTTGAAATACAATAGATAATTTTACGAAATTTTTAGGGCTGTTAGTAAGGATGGCAGGCCATTTTTTAATTTTAGTGCTAGAGATCTGAAATTTTGTTCACATAAGGTCCATTATATTTATGACTGAATAAAAAAAAATTATACAAAAAATCAAATTATTGACAAAGTTATGATACATTTTGAATAGCACCCGTCTGAATTTCGAAAATAAAAAAACCCAGAAAAGACGCCGAAAATGGCAGATAAAATCTATCCAAATTTTTTAAATATTTCTAACAGTCGAAATAATTTCATTTTTTTACCACATGCTCAGCAGAACATACTAATTATTATTATCTAAACAAACTGATAAAAAAAATTCTAAACAGTCCTTATTTCACTTTTTATTACACTTTATATGGTGAATTTGGAAGAAATTCGCTATATATAGTCAATTATAATGCATAGTAGTATCTAATTTTAAATATTATAAGTAGACTAAGACCTACATGTCTAAATCTTAAATATTAACTCAGTGGACACTTGTCAGTAACATTATAAGTCACAACACTATTTATTTTCATAAAAACAGACTTAATAGTTTAAAGCACAATGAGGATATATTGGGAAATAAAAATAATAACGTTTGGATATATGTATTAAAAACATGTGACAATCAAAAGATGCAGCTACAATGTATAAGTAAAACACTATTTCTTAGATCTCATAGATATTCTGTTGCAGATTACATTTAAACCTATAAAATAATAGGATTTAGCAAATAAACTCTCTGTGGCCTAGAATACCAGAATACACTAATGTGAAGAAGCTATTAATAATTATAAAAGAATACTGAATAGTATATTTCTTACTGTATTTTCAGTTACATTGTCTTTAATATTCACATAAATATATTTACTGGTGACTTCACATTTATTATTTTTAAAATATGCTGTATATAAATATTTCAACCCCCCCCCCCCATCTATTCTCTTCCCTCATCTTCATTCAATCTATATTTATAAGTCAATTACTGTTGCAAATCCAATCACGAATATATTCATGGTAATCAAATAAGAGAAAAGCAGGTCTAAATGCCATCTCTGGTGCAATGGTAAGTATTTTTTTAACAAATTCTATTTGTTATTGTGTTGTTCAAATTTTAATAACAACGTTCAGAAATAAAATATACTTGAAGCTGTTTTGTGTTGTGCTTTTTACAATTTGTACAAAGTGGTTTTTGTTTGTTCTCTAAAATTACATTGTGTTTGAAGGTGAGTGGGTAAGGTGGAGGGCATGAACCAGCGATGTGGAAACTAGGCATCAAACACAATACATTAACCTGATGCTGTTTCAATGCCTGTGACACCAGCCAAACATTGAAACAGCAGAAATAGACAGAATGACTGAGGTGAAGAAGATGAGTGGGGTGCAGAAGATGAAGAAAACGATTCTCGAGACAAATTTCTCAGGGCCAATGAGCATACCCAAAAGATCAAATTTGAGCTGCATAGCTACATGTATATTACCAAATTAAATAGCCAAAAAAATCAGCAAAACTGATATGTTTTTCAGTCACATCAAAAACTAATCAGCACACATCCAGGATAAGGTATTTCTATTAAAAAAACATGAAACAAATCAATGAAGCGGTCCAAGCCCTAGAGAGTGACATAGGATTTTGGCGGCCCTCTTGGATTTTGTTTTAGAAACTGGAAAACGTTAAAAAAATACCAGGCAAATGTATGCAATTGCACTCTGATACTATTATTTTACCAATTAAAAATTGAATATCAACTGTGGTTATAGCTGGTTTCCTTGGTTGTGACCTCTAAATGGCTTTGGTCATTGGTGGCCATTTTGTTTTGGATCTTTAGATGACATTGAAACGTAAAAATAATCATTCCAATGAAATCAGTGTATTAAAATTAGGCAAACATGAGGTATTACACAAGATTCTAGGGCTATTCTGTCAAAAGTTAAAAATTAAATATATGGCCGACTGCAGCCATCTTGGTTTTGACCCCTAGATGACCTTAAATTGTAAAAATAATCATACCAATGGAATCAGTGTATTCAAATTGGTCAAAAATGAGGTATTACATGAGATTCTAAGGCTATTACGTCAAAACATAAAAATTCAAGATGGCCGATGGCAGCCATCTGGTTTTGACCCCTAGATGACCTAGAATCATAAAAATAACCATACTAGTGGAATCAGTGCATTCAAATTGGTCAAAAATGAGGTATTACATAAGATTCTAGGGCTATTCTGTCAAAAGTTAAAAATTCAATACATGGCTGACTGCAGCCATCTTGGTTTTGACCCCTAGATGACATTAAATCGTAAAAATTATCATACAAATGGAATCAGTGTATTCAAATTAGTTAAAAATGAGGTATTACATGAGATTCTAGGGTTTTTCTGTCAAAAGCTAAAAATTCAATATGGCCGACGGCAGCCATTTTGGATTTATGCAAATAAGTACATGAAGGGAAAAAATGAAACATTGCCCCTACATCAGATCTTGTTTTACATATGTTGGATGACATGTGTTCAAAATTTCATAATTCTTTCAGTATTTAAACTTTCTTGTGGGGTATACTACAAGGTCAAGGGAGACATGGACTGGTTCGAGCCCTGCCCAGGCGGGTACATAATTAGTCTGAAGCAGAAGAAGCAGGTAGTTTTGACAGGCAGATTCGTAAAGTACGGAAACCGGCTCGGCACTCATTGGTTCTAAGAGATCAGAAGTATTAGCAGTAGGCTTTCGATTCTTGCCGGGAGATAGTGAGTGATCGACAATGTCGGAAGGCCCGGTGGTGGTCAGCCCTATCCAGGCCTAGGGCTAGCTATCCAAAACAATAACAATGAAAATGTGACAGAAAATGTTGAGGTGGTGTCAGATTAGGTGGAATTTCATGTAAAGAACACGGGCATACGGCCCAAAAAACTGATCTATGGTGGAGTTGACATGATAAAGAACATCTGAGTAATATTTTTATATCGCTGCTAGTTGCTGTTTGAAAGTTATAAGAAAAACAATTTTTTAATTAAAAAATTAGACCTCTTCCTAACCTGAAAATCTCTCCTGGGAATAAACAGGGTAAATAGAAATATGTCATTGTTTCATATCCGTTTTAATTGACCTCTAACCTAGGTCACTGTTTCGGGCTGAATTGATGAGAAAAAATATGCCATTCGCTGAGCGAAAACAGAAAGTGTAGTTCAGCGCCACCTAGTGAGCGCTGCCATCCTTACTGTTAGGATTTTAATAGAAAATAGCCTTTGCAAAATTTGAAGGAAATTGGTTTAGAATTGACGGAGAAATTGCTGAAAATCATGTGATCCTGGTTAATTTGACGGCGAGTATAGTCTAGATCTATTTTCATTTTTTGCAACTTTCTAACGTACAAAAATAAAAAAAAATGGCTTCATTTCTAATTTACCAGTAAATAGTCCTAGTCAGGCCTAGTGAGCAAAAGAACAAACAAACAAAAGGACTTTTTCGGATGTAGGACCTACCTAACAGTAACAATTGACAAAAGTCTGAAAAGGTTAACTAAAGCCTAAGCCTGAGGGGGTCAAATTTTAAAAGAAAAAACCATGAATAAACAAACAGCTTAAGAGATAAACTTAGCCTAAGACTTAACTGTAAGTCTTAACAGACTTAAGAAAAAGTTAAGACACAACAAGGCCCAAGTCCTAACTTAAAGGGACTGGCCCAGGCTAAAATCATCAAAAAATCGTTGATTTTATTTTGGCTCCTTAATATGACCATATGATGTAAACATGTCCATAGACTAGAACTGCAAAAGTTTTTTTAATTTTTCTGCTGCGCATTCACCAGTTAGACTAGATATAGAGACGAAATTCCTGATTTGTAATTATTGACAACCATGTCAAAAATTAGAAATACGGGAATTTCGTCTCTATATCTAGTCTAACTGGTGAATGCGCAGCAGAAAAATTAAAAAGCTTTTGCAGCTCTAGTCTATGGACATGTTTACATCATATGGTTATATTGAGAAGCCAAAATAAAATCACCGATTTTTGTATGCTTTTAGCCTGGGCCAGTCCCTTTAACTAAAAATATATAACAGAGGTGGGCAGGTGGTCGCCACATCGCCACATGTGGCGACAGAAGCAAAATGTCTGTAATGTAAACATTAAAAAATGACCATTCATTTCAGAGCACCTCAAAATAGCCATCCATTTGTCACTTGTGAGTTGTGGCGACAGAAGTCCAGAACCCATTTCGCCTGCCCACCCCTGCCCTGTATAATTAATCACCACTCTATTTTGTTTTGTCTATTCAAAAGAAAATATCATTATACTTATGCCAGATGGATGTTTTATTTTCCGTGTGTGAATTGAGCGCAATATTGAATAAGCGCACAGAATATTAGATTTGTTGTCATTTTATCTTCAACATGTCTGAGCAGTGGCCATAGCAGCAAATCATGTGATCGCGTTTTCGTCATGTGATTTTTTACTCGTTATTATTCGCTAGACGTCACTCTTGGCTGTATGTCCATTTTCCGCCCATAGACAATGAACTGCCAGTTTTGCAAGCCGAGAAGATAAATTCTTTCATTTATTTAACTTATCATTTTGTTTATGTGACCCGATCTGACAAAATGAGTCGCACGTCGCTGATCTAAATATTGGAGATATTAACAGATCCTGAATCTACACATAATTACCCCAAATCTCTACCAACAACTGTAGGCCTATGCCTCACAACTCTCTAGCCTAGAGGAGCGCGCAGCGCGAGGGCTGACGCGAGATTATGCACTAGTTCTGGTATAAACCTTATAGTGCCTCTCTCTTTTCACCTGGTGAGGTAGGTGGTTGTACAAGCAATGGCAAGAAGAAGTCCAGGAGACAAGGAACCAGGGAAGAGGCGACCAGCCACCAGAGTAAGGGCAAGGACTGACCCTTTGAAATGTGCTCTGCTTTCTGAGCAGTGTGTTTGAAACCACCATCATGAACCGTCATCGTTAGCCAACCATCCGTGTCCGCCGTGCCATCACCCAAGCTAGCAATGTAATGATAGAGAGCTCATTGCTTAAGACCAGAATCCGTCTCCTTCAGTGCTATGATTGAAAGCCCACTGCCTTATGTGTCTCACAAAACGGCTCCTTTCAGAGCCCCTGCTCTCTGTGGGAACAGGAGTTCAACCGATATCCGTCAACCGTCAACCGTCAACCGTGTTCTTGTCTCATGCAGTGGAGTGATAGGGAACTCCCTGCTTTTGGTATGTCACACAGAACGGCGCCCCCCAGAGCCCCTGTTCTATGTGGGAACAGGAGCTCAACCGTTATCCGCACAACTCTCTATTTAGCTGGATGAGAATACATCATCGTAGTACGTAGGCCTACCAGAGACAGTTATTATAATATCTCTGGGCCTACTACGCTCTCCTTCATCCAAACTATATTAAGCGTGTTTAGCTCAGAAAATGTAACTTTGCAAACTCAGGGAAATGTGAAGTCTCATATAGTAAAATTGCGAGATAAATTGACATTAAGAACTTTTTAAAATTATTATCCATTTGATTCCCATTTTTTAAAGCAGCATAACTGTTTTGTTTATTGTAAGAACCAGATATTTCTGTACTCTGGCCTTTTAACTGCACCACATAGTGTCTACTCTGGACTTAAAAAAAAACTGCTGACTCCTGGTCAGTGCCACAGTTCACGGTTGGCTTCCGAGGGAGCCTGATCTGTCTCCACTCGAGTCTTGTTTTCAATTCCAGGTTGGTTATAATTTTGTCTTTATTATTTATTATCGTTTATTATCAATTACATCTCTCTTTGGTAATATCGCTTTGGTTTATTATATTGGCTAAATTAATCTTTATTCCATATATCTTATGTATCTTTAACTTTTCCGTCATTGTGTCGCCATCTTGGTTTTTCTTCAGATTTATATCTTAACAAATATATTACTTTAAATATTAAACACAGTTCACGTTTGGCTTCCGAGGGAGCCTGATCTGTCACCACTCGACTTTTCTTGTCAATTCCAGGTAGCCAGTGAGTGTTCACTAAACGCTGCACGACGTGACCACACAGGTCACACCATTGATTCTGTAGTCTAACTACACGTCAATGGTCACACTCAATCTGTGCTGGCCCATCTGGGAGTTTCCAGGATCATCAGACGCATGCACCGCCATCGGGCATCATAATTGTGGCAAGCTCTGCCTGAAGGATGGATCCTGGATGACGCAACAAGAAGAGTCATTCACACTACAGATCGCTACTGATCCAGTAGCTAGGACACGCTACATCTACCGTCACGCTGTAAGTGCTGAAACACCCCACCCTGTAGGCCTACAATTGTTGCACTGTAAATAAACTGCCCATATCAGCTACTATATCATGTGCTGTCTTAATTCACCGATGACGTTTCGCCAGTCCTCGTGAACACACCATAGCCCCGGTTACATTTATTTTGATAGAAATAGGCCTAACTGAAAATGTACAAAACAATCATTCATATATTTTTAAAGGCCTAATTAGGCCTATGAATAAAAATTCTGTAAATATAACGGAATTAGTTCACCATGCGATACATCATTAAGTAACATAAAGTGGTATATCGTTCTGCTTAGGCCTACAATTTGTATGTACCAGGGTAGAAGTGGTTGAATATAATGTTACATTAGCCAACATCAAACAGCCTTAGCCCCTTGAGTGCCCGGCCTATTGTGATCCCCTGCGCCACGCCACATAGGGCCAACACAGGGAGTTTTAGGGCAACCATCTGCCATGTGAATTACATTTGCCAACATGTGATGGGCCCACACCTGGCTACAAACTGACTTGGGCTGGGGTTAGACTTTACAGGGGTACTACCCCAAGGTCAGCTCAAGGTCATGTCAATGTCATTTGAAGGTCAAGCCAGCTAAAATATTAAATAAAAAGCAATTTTTTGCAGTTTCCATATGTTTTTTTGTTCCAAAGACTGCAGTTGACATTCTGTTGGGAATCCTTCTAACACGTATCCTATCGGGTACAGTGACTATATGTGGCTTGAAGGGGTGATACCCCACTTTTATATCAGCCGTTCTCTCTTATATCACACCCTCTACCAACACTAAAATCAATGCAAAGTATGGTAAATTGGAGTATTGTGGAACATTGGTTTCAAATCACAAAACACCTGAGTCACCAACAACTGGGTTCTAAAGGTCACATGGGTTGGGATTGCCATTTACTGTGGTACTACCACCCAAGGTCATGTCAAGGTTAATTTATGGTCAAGCAGATAAATTATTAAATAAAAACACTTTTTACAGTTTCCATGTATTTTCTGATTATTGGTGGCCATATTTTTTGGACCTCTAGATGACATTGAAGTGACCATTCCAATGAGTTCAGTATATTGAAATTAGTGTAAAATGAGGTATTGCACAAGATTCTAAGGCTATTCTGTCAAAAGTTAAAATTCAAAATGGCCGCGACGGCAACCATCTTGGTTTTGACCTTAGATGACCTTGAATCGTAAAAATAATCATACCAATGGAATCATTGTATTTGAATTAGTCAAAATTGAGATATTACATCTAAACTTGAAAAATCAAGATGGCCGACGGCAGCCATTTTGAATTTATGCAAATAAGTATATCAAGGATAAAAAGTGTGTCACGTGATCGCTGTGCGATCATGTGATCAATGCTGTGATCATGTGACGCTAGACACGCAATCCCCGGGAATTCCCCACCCTCTACTCCGAGGCAGACACAAAAGAATTAAGGGGCCTACTTTTGCCAGGGGGGGGGTTATTGGTAAATATTTGACAAATGACGACTCAAGTCGTCATTGCGGCACAGGGGAGCGACAAAAGCATGACGACTTAAATCGTCATAGTGACACTCAAGAGGTTGATAGCAAACGCTAGACATTGAAACGTATTTGTCTAATGTTGGACCAGAACCGCACACGATGGGCCAACATTGTACTGCCATTGGATCAATATCTCACGTTAGCTGGGATACCAAATCCACACTAACCACCATCCTGAGATTGGGTCAGGACCCTTATCAGAAATTGATTGTAGTGAACCCTGATTTTGTCAATATTATTTCATTTTACAGCATTTCGCGATTTTTATGTTTTTATCTTTTTTGACTTTATTTTGAAATGGCCCTGAGATATAGAATAAAAACTGCAAATGTTTTTCAAGAAAATCATAAAAATCAAAAGAGCAAAAAAAATGATTCATGTCACTGATTTGGCTCTAATTCCTACAATTTCGGATGGTCAGGGGAGAGCGTCTAATTGTAGTCTGCCAAAGGCTCAGATGCTGGCTCACACTTAAAAGCACCATAGAAAGAGGATAGTCCTATTTTTCAAACGAGTGACATTCTCCGCACAGGATCCATAATTAAACATGACATTATATGCATATTTGCCTCATATCGCACTGTAAAATACGTTATAAATAATTTTGTATTCTCATCTTTTATGTTGTGTTTCATGCCTGCTACTCCGTAGTGCGTGCTCGGGTGTTATCACATTCTATATGTTTAATGCAATCCTAACTTAAAACTATAAATATGACTAATATAGTGCGTATTGGTACATATTGGGGTCCTGGTAAGCCTGGAATAATTCTTAATTGGGACCTTATCATCAGTTTTCTTTGTAGGAAGGGAATTTTTTATTGGTTATTCACACTCTTGTTACTCAGCGGACATATAGAGCGTAATCCTGGCCCCTTAATTATATAAACGCGTTTCTATTTAATACCATGCAGGTTATTCTAACATTCCTTTTATGGGTGATTTTAATTTACCAGACTTTGACTTGAACTTGAATGTTCCACTTACGGATAATAATAACTGGCCTACTTGTATTATTATGATATATTCCAAGCATTATGCCTAAACATATTATTTCGTGCTCAACCCATCAAAATAGTAACAGATTAGATTTAATATTATCTACATTACCCCATTTATTTACGGATATAGATGTTGAACAGGACCTATTTCCATCGGATCATCACCTTATTAATTATTCTATCAAGGCTAGTGGCCTCAAAATAATAAACTGACTAGATCAGTTTTTGACTATAGGAATGTGAATTGGACTAAAGCGAAGGTATATACATAACTAACGCTGATT